>JARHVA010000829.1:2615000-3005000 GCA_037957365.1 Torreya grandis
TTATACTTTAATTTTTGGATTAACACTTAATTCTAAATAAGAATTGATATATCAGTGGAAAGTTAGGTAGAATCTATGCATACCTATGCTAGTTTTAGATATAGTATGAGCCATTAGTGATAATTACTTTTTCTTTGATTTAAATGTGTGTTTTTAGACTAAAAATATTTTTTTGTATTGTCAAAACAAGTCCAAAACTATCAAGTTATTTTCACACCCCTTTAGCCTAAGAGGTATTACTATGTCCATTTTGTGTCACACTTTTTTACTTAGATATTTATTCTAGAACCATTTGTGTGTCTCTTATTTAAACGAGGTATTTTTATGCTACCCATTTCACCTCAAACATTTGCCTTCAATTTTTGAGAGAAAAACAATTTGTCATGACATTTAAAAAAAAGAGCATTGTTAAGCTGCCTAAATCATTCTAAATCCCTTGTTTCTTTTAAAAACAAGTTCCAAATAATTTTTATACCTCTCTTATTTCAAATGTGTGGTTATGATACTCATTTTAGTTTATCCCTTTTGACTTATAACATTCGAGTCTTTTTGCATTTAATTCAAAACTCAACCTTTATAAGTGCAAATCCTAAACTAATTAGGTTTAAACCAAAGTCTTGTCTAATTTTGGATTAGATTGTCTACCTTTTGTGTTTATATTGTTTACTTGGGTTGATTTCTTATTTGATCTAAAAGACCCATTGCCTAGAGACCTATCAATTTATTGTTTGTCTTGTTCCTTGTTTGGAGAGTCCTTTGATCCAAGTTGTTGTCACTTGCCTTGTTTGAAGTTTGGTGTGCCAAATTCTAAGTATCCTAGTTCCATTATTCTAAAAGTCTCTTATGCACCAAATATAAAGACTTAATCAACTAATTACCAAGTTTTTTCTGAGCTAATTTCCTTAGTTTAGTTTATTTTTGAGTTCTCGTTTGAGTTCTTTATTTTTAATTCTAGACTTATTTTTTACACTAACAATTATAACCACCTTTGGGAAAATCATTGCTATCTTTTGATCCTAGTTTACAATTTTTCTACTTTGTCTAGACACTTTCATCATTAAATATAACCACCTTTAGGCAAATTAGTACTTTATCCATATATTATTTTTGAGCCTTTGTGTTAATTTTACCACTAATTATAACCACCTTTGGGAAAATCAGTATCAATTATTAGACCAGTTTCAAGTTTGTTTTGTTCTACCTTTGCCTAGTCTAGTTGTTTTACCCTTTGTGACTCTTTTACAAAGTCAAAAGTTCTTAGTTTTTAGACCTCCATTGTTTTTTACATTTATAGCCTTTTTTTTTCATGAGACCCATCTATAGATCTGAACATGCGTCATTACACACGTAGTAGGACCATGTATAATTTAGACTATGAGAACTTTGGGACCAATGACCCTTTTGTTCAAGACTTGTATGATGATGTATCTTATGAAATATATCCCTATCCATATTATAACATTCCATACATTAAGTAAAGACATAAACATTTATTTCAATATTTGGTGACTATACCTTCTTATCTAGGCCAAGATCTAGAGCAAACATCATAGTACCTTACTCAAATGATGCCTAACATTAAACAAAGCTAATAATAAGGGCCCTACTATGTTGTGATGACAACATAGAAAATCTATGATCTATACTTGTTTGAACATAATTTATTAGATAATAAAGATGAAATTCTTGTTAGAGTTATTGATTTAGGAGATAAATTTTTGCTATACTTCCCACATAAAAGTTTGAGTAGTTTGATTATAAATCTTAGTAATGTGACTCAAATTCAACCATTCGAATAGGCATCACCTAGTTACAGTAAATATCTAATCTAAATGCCATAAAAAAGACCAAAATACACTTGTAAAAGGGAAAGGCCCTATGGATGAATAAATGCAACAAGTACAACAAATGTACCAAAACTATCTCAACCTAGCTCATAATATTATTGCTAGGGTTGTTTCTAACATGTTGATTATTGAGATAGATCCATCAACAGGGAAATAAATAGATGTTCTAGGATATGTAAGACAAAATGAAGACCCACTTAGACAAAACATGTTAGTTGGTGACATGTGTAATGTCCCTATTTCAATGGAAGAGACTACCACTCAAACAAAATACCTCACTCAAATTTTTGTGGATAACAAGTAAGTGCATTCCAATTTAAACCAAAGTGGGTCTAATTTATTCCACCAACCAATTCCATGAGTAAATTGTAATAACTGGTGATAGGTATGCCTATTGACCAAAATGAACAAGTAACCTTCACTTTTTAACCAGCTACTCATTGAGTGTGAAATAGGTGGAAATGAGCCAACAATAGACCAACTTACCACCACAAAAAGTGTAGAAAACTACACCACCTCAATAGGTGACAATGAATGTTCTACCAAAACAAATAAAAAATAACATACCTTATCAATCACAAACATTTGCTAACCAAAAACATTATCTTATTGGTCAAAAATGCATGTTGGTTAACAATAACAAATACCAAATCCCTAATAATTGCTTAGCCAACACCAAGTGCCTATTCAATAGCAAGTGATGATCCAGTAATAGGTGTTTAGATAATAACATGGTCCTTACATAGAATAGATATCAGGTGTTAGGTAACAACTACCTTTCACCTAATAGGTATCAAATATATAATAAGGATCTAACTATTAAAACCTTCAATAGTAGGGATGTAGTCAACAACATGTTCTCTATATATAACAGGGTTCAACAAGTAGGCAAAAAGTTCCCTCTCAAACCCAATCTGTTAGGATTGTGGAGCTAAAAGCTTCACTGATGCAAACAGGAGAGGAGGTTGCTGAAGGTTGCTGAGTTGCAGAGAAGTTGGGGTCGGTCTGATCAGCCGACGTCGGCAGGATAGCAAAGGGAAGCAACCGACGTCGGTCATATATGGCCGACGTCGGTCACCTCCAGGCAGACAGGGACCGACGTCGGTCGCCTGTGTGGTTCGACTGCGAGCTATTTACGGGCAGTTAGCTAACGAACCAAGTGTTTGCATGATGAGTGCTAATTTTAGACTCATAGCTACGGATCTAATTATTGTAATTAGATGTCTAATTATTGTTTGGATGAGATATATATAATAGACTCATGGTTGTATTGGAAAAGTGTGCTAGGGAGTAAGAGAGCATAATTATAAGCTCCTTCTGTGTGTGAGGTAGAGCAATGGTGCGTTCCTCCTAGTGCCACAGTACCAGGTGTGTTGGTGCTGGATTGGAGAGCCAGCTGGGTTCTTCAGGAGTGTAGGATCTTGGTCATAGTTGCATGGCCTATATAGAAGATCTACATGGTAAGTAAGATCATTGATCTGCAGGTGTATGTGTGTGCAAGGTCGAGGTTCACAGGTGAGCAGAACCATTGTTTGATTTGCAGGTGTGCAAGGTCATATAGACAGCAACACAATAGGGAGCAGTATTAGGCAAGATCTACTTGGAGTACAGGTGTGTACTCGGATAGAGCAAGAGAGGAAGGCAAGGGAGTTCCTTCCATAAGTATGGTCTGTTGAATTGTAGGTTGTTGCAGATTCATGGGAGATCTACTTGAAGTACTTTGAGTACTTGTGGAGCACGTGGAGTGCTTGTGGAGTGCGTGGAGCACTTGTGTTGTGCGTGGAGCACGGGAGGTGAACACCAACTCTGTATTTGAGTTGGGTGTTGGGACCTGTGAGAGGGAGAGCTTTGGGGAGAAGAAGTACTGTTCACTTGAGGTGTGGGAAACCTCTGTAAGGTGGTGGAGAAGAAGTGGCATCTTCTTTATTGTATTCTTTTCTGTATAAAGTGTTAATACAAGCTGTGTATTGTCTCTCATATGCTGTGTTATTCTAAATTCTAGTTACTTGGTGAATCTGGTTATTTCCGCATATTAAGTTGCTTGAAGTTTGGTAATCAATTGTATGTTTTCAGTTTCGCATCCTGACAAGTGGGATCAGAGCATGTTTGTTGTTCTAGATTCCTGACAAGTGGTATCAGAGCTAAGGTTGCAGGAAGCAGGTTGTGTTTGGTTACAGGGAACTCTCAAGGGTTTTTGATTGAGTGGGAGTAGAGCAACGATAGATCAAAGTTAGCTAAGAATGGAGGAGTTGAAAAGTACAGATGGTTACTCATGGTCCGATGGAAAGAAAGAGCAGGTAAAAGAACATTGTTGGTTGGTAACAGATCAGCATGAAGAAACTGAAGATACAGATGTAGCAGGAGTTGTTGCACAGGATGTGTTTGCAGGTTTCTTGGATAAAGTTGAATCTTGGATAAAAGATTCAGTTGCCTCTTTCCATGCAGCCCCAGGTAGAGGAGCTGGTAAGCCTTGCCAAAGAATTGGCAAAGGGGAAGTGAAGCTGAAATTGCAGGCGGCCAACACACAGGTGTTGATGAAGGTCATGCAGGTCCCAGGTTTGGAGATATGGCTAATTTCTTCAGAAAGATTGGGTGATGAGAGATGCACAAGAACTCTCACAGCGGTAGCACTTGAATTAGCTGGTGGTAAGAAAACAGGTATACTTTATCTACTTGTTTATATTACTGATTCTTCTTCTATTGCGGAGACGTGGCTTCGTAGGCTTGGTCACATGAGCAGGAAGGAGATGCATGTTCTTAAGCGGAAGACAGATATATTTGACAGGGTTAAGAACTGGAAAGCCTTGGTGTTCTTGGAGGAGATGGCAGACAGAGTTCAGTGGATGAGGCTGGATACATCTGAGCAGGGCAGTTTGGACATGGAGATTGATCCAAAGGAGCTCGTGGGTAAAAAGTCATCACTCACAGGTGAACACAGACATCGATGTCGGTCAGGAGGAACCGGCATCGAACAGACAGGTGCCGATGTCGGTCATGTGCAGACCGAAGTCGGCAGATGTCGAGCAGGGTAAGACCGGCGTCGGTCATGGGACCGACGTCGGTAGTATGTAAGACCGATGTCGGTCAGGAGGACCGACGTCGGCAGCAGGGACACCAGTACTGGCAGGTTGGTAGTCAGGTACAGACGCATGGAACCGACGTCGATCGGATGCAGACTGTGGAGTGACTGAGGTCGGTCACTGTAACGAATTTTGGGTGGACAGCATGCTGTCAAGGAGTCTCAAACACCCATACGGAGGACTGAAGGTGTAAGTAGGCCCTCAAATTCATGTTCCTCTTCTTCATACTTGTTGCTGATTGTATAGCAGGAAGGATCCAGGAAACAGGTGTGAGCTAGGCAGGATTATGATGCAGAACCAGACGGGAGTTTTTTGGTAGGTTTGCCAGCTGGATGAAAGCACAGAGACGAATGGATGCCTTAGTAGAAGAATAGAGAGAACGGATACGTGAGATGGAAGACCAGGTATATGGTCTTGAGGAAGCTGCAGGACAGTGGTACAGGTTTTGACAGGTGGAGGATGAAGCATGGCTTCAGTCAATGTCAGGGTAACTACTGTGGTTTGACTTACCAGGAGGATGATGGTCATGACATCATTCTGTTACTGTATGTGGACGGTATGTTTTGCTATAGCAGGTTAGTACATACAGGGTTTTCTGAGCTAAGGGTAAGATTAGTTCAGTGACATGTTAGGGTGGAGTTTTGAGTAGTGAAATTCTTTGACATGGGAGGCATGGAGATCACAGGTTGATTTTGTCTCGAGTGGGAGCTGATGTGAATCAGGTGTTGGCGAGGTTCAGAATGCAGAACCGGAGCACACTAAGGGCTGGATAGGTACAGTGTCTCAAAATCACATGAGGTCTGGTATAGACCTGAGTATTCCCATGCAGTGGGAGCTGTCAGAGTTAGGAGCCAATTCGGGGAAGTGGGTTCTCAGGTTTTCTGAGAGGGACCGGCAGCAGGTGTTGCTATGCAGGGTCAGGACTTCACTACATGGATTTGTAGGTTCGGATGTGGCAGGGTACTCGGATGACAGGAGGTACATCACAGGTTGTGTGGTGGGTTGTCTTCAGGTGGGAGCTTGAAGAGGGATACAAACCAGGAAACAGATTAGACAGAGTACAGGTACAGGTACAGTGCAGCTGTTTATCTCCAAGTGGGAGATTGTTAGGATTGTGGAGCTAAAAGCTTCACTGATGCAAACAGGAGAGGAGGTTGCTGAAGGTTGCTGAGTTGCAGAGAAGTTGGGGTCGGTCTGATCAGCCGATGTCGGCAGGATAGCATTGAGAAGCAACCGACATCGGTCATATATCGGCCGACGTCGGTCACCTCCAGGCAGACAGGGACTGACGTCGGTCGCCTGTGTGGTTCGACTGCGAGCTATTTATGGGCAGTTAGCTAACGAACCAAGTGTTTGCATGATGAGTGCTAATTTTAGACTCATAGCTGCGGATCTAATTATTGTAATTAGATGTCTAATTATTGTTTGGATGAGATCTATATAATAGACTCATGGTTGTATTGGAAAAGTGTGCTAGGGAGTAAGAGAGCATAATTATAAGCTCCTTCTGTGTGTGAGGTAGAGCAATGGTGCGTTCCTCCTAGTGCCTCAGTACCAGGTGTGTTGGTGCTGGATTAGAGAGCCAGCTGGGTTCTTCAGGAGTGTAGGATCTTGGTCACAGTTGCATGGCCTATATAGGAGATCTACATGGTAAGTAAGATCGTTGATCTGCAGGTGTATGTGTGTGCAAGGTCGAGGTTCACAGGTGAGCAGAACCGTTGTTTGATTTGCAGGTGTGCAAGGTCATATAGACAGCAACACAACAGGGAGCAGTATCAGGCAGGATCTACTTGGAGTACAGGTGTGTACTTGGATAGAGCAAGAGAGGAAGGCAAGGGAGTTCCTTCCATAAGTATGGTCTGTTGAATTGTAGGTTGTTGCAGATTCATGGGAGATCTACTTGAAGTACTTTGAGTACTTGTGGAGTGTGTGGAGCACTTGTGTTGTGCGTGGAGCATGGGAGGTGAACACCAACTCTGTATTTGAGTTGGGTGTTGAGACCTGTGAGAGGGAGAGCTTTGGGGAGAAGAATTACTGTTCACTTGAGGTGTGGGAAACCTCTGTAAGGTGGTGGAGAAGAAGTGGCATCTTCTTTATTGTATTCTTTTCTGTATAAAGTGTTAATACAAGTTGTGTATTGTCTCTCATACGCTGTGTTATTCTGAATTCTAGTTACTTGGTGAATCTGGTTTATTTCCGCATATTAAGTTGCTTGGTATTTGGTAATCAATTGTATGTTTCTGGTTTCGCATCCTGACAAGTGGGATCAGAGCATGTTTGTTGTTCTAGATTCCTGACACAATCATACCAAGACATTGTGTATAACCAAATGGCATTACAAAAACCATAATTTTTTAGATAAGATTATGTATCCAATCCAAACTAAAATTTTCTTAAATAATAATGCATTCTATATCCATAGAATAATATAAATACATAGATATGGATATCTAGTTATTTGGATAATTCTACCAACATTCAACAATATGCTTACCCTAATCAGGGTAATCCATATTTAACCATGTAACCTCAAAAACAACATGAAATTCCCTCTAATTTACTTACCTAAGAGTTGTAAAAGATGAAGGATGAAATTCAAGCTATACATATTGCAAAACAAAAAAATAAATTCAAATTGGATGAGATATGATCTTATCCATTTAAGATTGAGTATAGATAAATACAATTTTTGCTAGGTTACGAGATGCCTAAGTTTAAAAAATATAAAGGTAAAGGTAACCCTAAGTATAATTTTAAATAATTATTTATCACCTACTAGGTAGTGGCCTATAATGACATATACTTGATTATTATCTTTCCAAGGAATCTAGTTGGACAAGCCTTAGAATGACTGTTGAAATTACCAAAGAACTCTATACCTAACTTTGATGATCTTTTATAGAATTTTGTACAACATTTTTCATATAATATCAAGCACGAGATTACTATTATGGATCTAGGCCAAGCTAAACAAAATATTGGTGAAATATCTAGTACATATTTACAACATTAGAGATCACTAACAAGCCATTTTACTCATAATTTACCAGATAAATAGTTAGCCATGATATTTACCAAGAGCCTACATAGTAATACATCTTACCATTTTGATCTATAATGTGTTCATACATTCAAAGAGGTTATATATAATGGAATACATATTAAGAAGCCCTTATCAACATAGGGATAATCAAGCTATTAACTTCTAATTAGAGTCAATATTACTATCAAGGTGAGTAGAACTATAACCAGAACCAAGGCCAAAAGCATAATTAGAACCTAATTTAAATACCAACTTTAATGCCACCTAAAGCCAAAAAAATGAGAGACCTAAACCCTAAAAATGTAATAAGAATGTGGTTAGCATTGGGGTTACTAAAACACACCATGTTTAGATAATGCAAAAACCAACTATCTATTTACCTCTACCAATTCAAGAATCACCTCATCCATACATTCAACCAAGACCTCCACAAAACCAACTACCATAAAATTAGAACCAATTACAAGCCCCTCCTTTAAGGAGAAGACCACTCATTTCTATAAAATTTAGTGACTTTGGTGAGCCTATTGAATTTATGTTCTAAATATTAGTTCTATAAAATATGATTATTGGTTGATACCAAAGCCATTACCTAAAGGGATTATTTTTCTTGATTGGTACAAGGAACATGAATTTTATGAGTACCATCATGTTAGAGGACATTTTATAGGATGATGTATCCAACTCAAGCATTTTATTGATAACATGATTGAAAATGGAGAGATAAAAAGAGATGCCCATTATCTCATGACCAATCATAACTTGTGTATCTACTATAATCTATTTCCCTAACATAACAATAATAATAAAACAATAATAGTACCAACAATAATAACATTAGCATAGAAATCTACTATAAAATGAATATTAATAATGCCAACCACAACAATAATAACAAAATGGTTAGAACCAAGGGAAAAATGACCAAACTAACCAAGGAGGTCATCATGCCATTATGTATACTTATAACAAGGTTGTAGGACATGTTTCAAGTGGTCATGTTACCATTATCACCATTAATCCCAAACCAATTATCAATAGACTTAGACCTTTTCCCAACAATTCTTATTTTATGAATAATGCTTGTTAACCCCATTATGCTAGTGATTCTTCTAGAGGCCATGTTGACAACCCTACTCTGTATCATCTAAGTATCATAATTCTAATCCTAATTACCTACCTAGCCAACTACCAAAGCTAAGTTCTATATCAATATTCCATAATCATAACTTGATGAGCTAGGTTCACTATCAAAATATTGAAACCAAATACTAAAAGTGATCCTAATCATCCTTCCATCCCTATCAAAAATAAATTAATTGACAAAATTGAGGAGAAGACCTATGATATTATGGAACAACTAAAGAAGACACCTGCACACGTATCCATCATGGATTTGTTTCATACATCTACCATCCATAAAGACATCCTAAATGAGTATTTAAACTAATCCCTCATTCCAAATGATATCACTCTAGACAAATTCTAAGCCAAAGAGGACACGTGGCACCCAGACAAAGTCTCACCTTTGACCAAAGTGATATGTCTTATCTAATCCCTATGCATAATAACCTGATGTATGTAGAGGTTGTCGTAATGAGCCATAGAGTTAAATTCATCCTTGTAGACAATGGTTTGGGCCTCCACATTATGTCTCTAAAGTTGGTCAAACATCTTGGATATATAAAAATTGACTTATAAATATATACCATAGTTATCAAGGCATATGATAATGAAGAACAAGAATCTTAATATACCATTAACTTGATAGTAGTCATTGGGACATTCACCCATGATACTTTGTGGAATGTTTTAGACATGTAACTATCTTATAATCTATTATTGGGTTGACCTTAGATCCATGAAATCAAGGCCATACCTTCTACATTGCATTAGCATATAAAATTTCCACATTCAGGAATGGAAGTGACTATACCAACTAATCTTTAGCCATATCAATATTAAAAGAACCTTGAGGCTAAGTATAAAATATATAAATATCAATTTGATGTCAATCTTATGCCCAAATCAAATGTAGAAAGAGATAAGAAAGGAAAATCCATTAAATCGAACATAAAATCTAATTATATTACCCCAAATAACTTATCCTCTACCTCAGCTATTCCTCCACCAGATATTTCTAACCACTTATATATAACTAAAAAATGTCTTAGAGAATACAATACCCATAATGCATTCCATATTGCCAAATTTCCTAAAAATCCAAAATATTATGGGAGACCTAAGGCCAAAGCTACTCGTATGGAGTGGGAAACCAAAGTACAATCTCAATTGAATAATCCCATTATTTTCAAACCTACCTCTAGCCTAGAATAAAACCCCTTAATATAATATGATTCATGGTTCTACACTGATGAGTTAGATGATTGTTACCAAATTGCAAAGTATTCTATTCCTAACTAGATTATGGAGAACCTAGCTTATGAAGGTAGAGGCTTGAGGCTACATCAACAAGGCATGATTGAACTAGTCTCAATGACCAATTACAAAGGAACCCATGGTATTGTATTTAAACCACTTAGGGGTTACCCCACATACCTTATTCATGTTTCAATACCATTGACTAGTGATGACGATGTCAACAATGATGCAAGGTCTGATTATATTATTTATGATGACTTTGTCACTATATATTTATTTAACCTCAATTCCATTTACACTATTAACCCTATTTATCACTATTCACATTTAACCCTTTACCATCTATAATTGATAGACTGGGACCAACAAGACTCAACAATGCCATTAGATGAGTTTGAAAATGATGAGGCCATATACAAATTTTTGGGATTAATGAGTCACATTACTTTGGGAGACCAAAAGTAAGTATTTTCTATTAGATTAGATCTTTCCACCTACTTTGGAGAGTGGGTGAACTTACCTATCCAAAAACAAAAAAAATGAAATATTGAGGTCTGAAAGTGAAAACCTCTTTGATGCACTTTTTGACTAGGAAAAAAGTAAAGAGAAAGGCCAGTCTCATGGTGAAAACTAATTTTTGATGCCATTATATGGGGATGTTTACCCATCTTCCTATGAATAATAAGAGACCTATATACCAAAGCTTATTTATGAATTATATATTATTATTGAGGAATGACATGATTTTGCACACATTCTACAAGAGTACACTGAGGTATTTGTTTCATGAAAAATGCTAGAATTAAGAGATTCTAATTCATCCTAATTAGAAGAATTAGATGAGTCAATCTATCTAGAATACTTTGCTAGTTCCAATTAGTTCAACTCCTTGCCAACTATTTTAGATGATGGTTCTACACTTATTGTGGATGACACTTCAGAGGTGAACATTGGGACTCTATAGGACCCAAAGTGGATTAAACTAAGGAAATCCCTCATTTAATAGGAATGTGAAGTTTTTATATCCCTTTTGAGTGAAGTTAATGACATATTTTCATGGGCCTATTTAGACATTCCAAGTTTGGACCCTGCCTTGGTTGTATACCACCATTTTTTACATTTTGATGCAAGACTTTTGAAATTTTTTTTCATAAGATGCATCCTCACATTATTTTGATAGTCAATAAATATTTAGAAAAACTCTTAAATGAAAAATTCATTAGGTCAATCAACTATTTAAAGTGGATTTCAAACATTTTTCTAGTGAAAAATAAACTATAAGGTATAAAGATTTGAACTAATTTTAGATATATCAGCAAAGCCTACCCAAAAGAAAACTTTCCTTTACCTAATGTTGACATGATAGTCAACTCAAGGGATGAATATGAGATGTTCTCTCTAATGGATGGATTTTTAGGTTATAATTAGATTAGAATAACACTGAAAGACTAGCATAAGACTATGTTCACCACTATGTGGGGAACTTATCAAGTGATGTTATTTGGACTTAAGAATGCTAGGCCCACTTACTAAAGATCCATGATAGTAATTTTCCATGACATTATTCATGGCATCATCAATAAATATGTCAATGTTATCTTGGGTAAATTAAAGACCCATGTTGACCATCCAATTATGCTACAAATAATCTTTAAGAGACTTCATGAGTATAATGTCAGATTTAATCTAAATAAATGTGTATTTTACATCATTTATGGTAAACTATTAGGTTTATTTATATTTCATAAGGGCAATGGAGTTTACCCAACAAAAGTTTATGTAATTATAATTATTCCACTGCCATGTACCTTGAAGCAACTCTATAGTTTATAGGGAGAAATTAAATCTATCAGATGATTCATATCATAATTAACTAAAAAATTCCATTCATTTATGTAATTTTTGAAGAAAGGCATTAAATTCTCATGGAATGAAGAGTGATATAAATAATTTTATTAACTTAAATAATATCTTACCAACCCACCTATTTTATTTCCACCAATGGCAAACAAGTGATTACTTCCTTACCTATTAGCAATTGAGAATGCCCTGGGGGCACTTTTAGCATAACATGATGAATAGGGGAAGGAAAATGCCATGTATATCTAAGCCAAACATTGGTCATTTATGAACATAACTATACACCAATTGAAAAGGCCTATTTAGCAATGGTGTTCATAGCCCAAAATTTGCATCATTATATGTTGAATAATAAGACCATTGTTATTGCCAAAGTAGATCCAATCAAGTATCTAATTTATAAATTATCTCTATAGGGCCATAAAGCAAAATGGATTATGTAATTAAGCGAGTTTTAAATTGAATATACCAGTCAGAAGACCATTAAGGGTCAAGTACTCATAGATCAACTTGCATGAAATCCTCTTAAAGATACTCAACCTCTTACATTTAAATTTCTAGATGAGGCCATTATGAATACTACAAATCATAAACACATCCTAAAGCCAAATAGTGGAAAATTAATTGGATGGATCACTCACATCTCATGGATTAGGAGCTAGAATATTATTTTTTACACCCCAAGGGGATCTCATTCCCAAGTCCTTTTTTATTGGATTTATCCAAACTAATAACATGACTGAGTATGAAACACTCATTATAGGGCTTAATCAAGCACATTCAACATTTATTGGTGTATGATGATTATCAATTAATCATAAATCAAGTTATAGAATAGTACCAGACCAAGGATGAGAAGTTGGTGCCCTATAAAGATATGGATGATATTTTCAAGTAGTAGATTGCCAACATATAATTTTAAAGAATACCTCAAGATAATAATAGAATAATTGATGCCATGTCCACTATTGGTTCCATGATTCAGATCACATATAGAGCAAGAGATTATCAATTTTTTGTTAAACATCTCTTATCACTGGCACATGAACAATCTACTATTGATATGGTTGTGACATTATTAGTCCCATGTCTCCTTGGTACTCAAACATATATGCTTATATTCAATACCAAACTATGCCTCTTGATTTATCATTTAAAAATAAAAAATACGTTGCCTAAAGCCTCTCACTATATAATACTTGGATCAACCTTATATTGTAGAAGCTACGATGGAAGTCTGCTTTGGTCTTTACCTTTGGTATAATCTAGACTAGCATTTAGGGAAGTCCATGAATGGGTGTGTGGAATCAACACTAGTGGGGAAATATTAGCCAAAAAGTTAATGTGTAATGGTTATTATTGGGGAACTATGGAATTAGACACAACTACATATGTGAAGAGGTGTGTCATGTGTCATAAGCATACCAATTTGATTCATGTTCTAGTTAAGACACTCAAACCATTAACAACACCATGGCCATTATCAATGTGGGGACTCGACCTCATTGTTAAGATCAATCCTACATCCTTATATGGTCATAAACACATCCTCATTACTACCTAATACTTCACTAGGTGGGTGTAAGCCATTCCCCTCACTTACATAACTGGTAAGCAAATCTCTAAAACCATATTCAACCATCTCATATATTGTTATGGCATTCCCTTTGACATTATATCTAATAATGGTAGATCATTCAAGAAAAAAAATGTGAAATCACTTTATTCTTACTACCACATCAAACAACATTTCTCTACCACATACTATTTTCAAGGCAACTACTAAGCTGAGGATTCTAATAATAAAATTGTTAACATTCTAAAGAAGATTGTCAATGATACTAGTTATAATTAGCACTTAAAACTATTTAACATGCTATGGTTATACCATGCCACATTCTATACTCCAACAAGATCTACATCCTATTCACTTGTTTATGGAACTGAGGCCATTCTTCTTATCGAGGTCAAGTTACCTTCTCTCAAAATTTGATTACAACAAATAATCAATGACAAAGACTACAAATTATCTCACTTACAAGATTTAGACCTACTTGATGGTAAATTATTAACTACCTTGAATAATATTTAGGCATATTAGAAAAAACTAAGGGCCAATACAATAGCCACATTACGCATCATGAATTCAAGCTTGGTGACCTAGTGTTAAAAGAGAATTATAAAAATGTGAATGTTGAAACACAGAAAAAAGGAAAGTTCTAACCAAACTAGTCAGGGTCCTATGTAGTTATTTTTAACTACTATTCTAGAGAATATAATCTTGATACACCATAGGGAGATTAACTTTATGAAAAAATAAACATAGTGCACCTCAAACATTTCTATGCTTGAAGGACTTATATTATTGTGTATAAGTATCGTCTAAGTTATGCCACATTATACCCATTCTTTGTAATATACCACTTACCATTATACCATACCCTTAACCCTTTGTCAGGTAGTCTTTTTTTCTATACAATCAAAAATGCATCATGTGTATAAATAAATCCTAACTTAAAGAAGATAGATCATACTTACACTTTCAATTGGGGATACATTAGATAATTAGGAACATGGCCAATATGGGGATCTGCTAGATCCAATTAGGGGATATTTTTACATAATAAACCATGATATGGAGGGTTCCAAAGCCTTCAATTAAGAAAAATCATGCAATAACCCTAACTAAGCCCTATATTTTCATATCTCACTAAACTAATAACATATAAAGTAAAGAAATATAATCTAGTGCTCACCAAAGCTTGTAGTACAATACAAGGATTAGTAAATAAATAAATATGCATAGACTAATATAAATTAATCTATGTATGAGTAATAATTTAATACATGAAAAATAAGATTAATATTATTCAAAATTAATACTTATGCTACTTCTATCTAATAAAGAGAGAAGCAAAGTTAGAGAATACTTACTTAAGATATAAATCCATAAAGACTTAATCTCTCACTTGGCCAAAGGGGATTTGTAATAGGTTGTTGTGGTTTGTAAGGATTGCTAAAAAATCCCAAATCATCTAAGACTTTTCCACAAGACTAGATTCTCCAAGTAGAAACCCTAAACTAAGACTCCTCAAGTAGAATGGTGGAAGAGTAGATTATAAAGAAGTGAAAGCAAATAATAACTCTTGTTCATTGGTAAATAATGATGAAATGATCTTGTATATATAGGTGGATTTAAGCCTAAGAATTTTTGAAAGTTCTAATTGACAAGGTTGACCCAGTTGACGTAGTATAGTTATGGACAAAAATTTACTAGTCATGGGATAGGTTAGCCAAGAGCTGACCTAGACCCTAAATGAATTTTAACCATAATAATATAGGGTTGACCTAGTCAACCTAGTATAATAGACTATCAAAAAGAGCTTAAGGTGAGAAAAATAGGGACAAAAGGTGATAAATGACTAAAAGAGTATGAAAAAGGACAAATAGATTAGGAGATTGTTTGAGGAGCTATTTGGATTGGTAATAAGTGGCAACCAGGGATAATAATCCTATAAAGCATAAATGGTCTTTCCACCCCTTGCTTGGTACACCCCTTAGGGTGTTCACTCAAAGAGATTGAGTCTTGGTGGGTTCTTCCAAGATAGATAACATTATAATTTGATAAAGTTTAAAATATTATGTCTATACATATGCCCCACTCAAAGTTCATCATGTGTCACTAAGGTGAAACATGGGATAGTGCTTTGAGAAAGAACATAGTAATACATAATGTTGAGGATAAAATAAAGTTACAGTATTTTAAAGCATAAAATAACTAAAAGTAAATTATAGAAAGGAAAATAACTTAAAAGGTAAATGTAATGCATACCTGACTTACCTTTATCAATGGATGGTTGTCTATTGTGTTTTTAGGTTTGATTATGGAGGGTACAGAGACCGCTTTTAACAAACCCAAGAATAAAAAACTAAAAACAAAAAAACAAAAAAATGAAGGAAAGCCAAGATAATTGGTTATATGTGGATGGGATTTACTTGGGAATTTGGTAAGATGGTGTGACAAGTGATATGCCAGACCAAATGACCAAGTGAAAATTTAGATTAAATTTGGTAACCAAAAATCCAAGGCTATTGAAGATCAAAAAAACCAAACAATTAAACCTTAATTAAGAAATGAAAACTCACCAAATCAAACCAAGGATACATGTCAAAAATAATGATAATAAAACATCACTGTGAAAGTGGTAACAATCCTTGCTTAAACAAAGATGGGCTAATAAAAAATCATAAAACAATATTGATGAGTGAGAAGTAACAAACTGAACTTATTCAATAATGGAAAAAAGTTCATGAAAAGGGAAAATAAAACTGATGAGGGAAAGTAAAAAGTGAACCTCACTCAATAATGGAGAAAGTACATGAAAGTATAAATAGACTTAGGTGTCCACAAAAAGCGCAGTACAAAAAATGATAAATGGTAAGAGGAAAACAAAATAATTCTGTAAATGTAAATCTATGGCATAAAGAAAGTAATCCAAAGTTTCTCAAACATGTTGTTCTGCTCTAAGAATAGATAAAACTAAAACAAAGTAGTGCTAGCATGTTTTTATTATGTGAAGAAGAAGTATAGAAGAGGGAAAATAGATTTGGAATCATAATTTTCTTATCAAGGGGGAAATGAAATGGGTGGAGGGGATAATGAAGGAAAAACCAAGGTAGAGTAACTCTTTATTGAATTCAATACACTCAAAATAGGTTTGTAAAATTGAGAGGACTATCAAACTTAAGGACTCTAAAGAACTTCTTTTAGCCACACAAGTCTTAGGTCAACAAATGAAGTATGTAGATCATCTCATGAAGGATATAGAGGAATACAAAGATTAGGTACTTGTGTGAGAAAGTAAGTAGCACTAAATATTTTTTTGAAATCTCCTATTCCAATCTACTGACATACTGCACCCCAATGCACCTCATCTCTATGTGAGGCCAACTATGGAGTTTGAGCTTTGATTAGAGATAAGATATGTGCTTGTAATCACATATTTTGGTGTGATATTAACATTTGAGATTTTTATGTTGCCTTTTGTATATCATTGCCTTTTATTTCAAATTATTTGGATTTTAACTTTCTTGATGGATTTTTATTATTCCTCCTCCATATGGATTTGGAAAACCAAACATGGGTTCTAAAGATGACTTTCATTTGAAAACATGGGGCTTCATTGATAATAAAGAGAACATAAAGAACATGGTGTCTAAGAGTGTCATAAATATAGGTTAAATAAAAGTGTTATCTTGACTTTGACCTTGTTTTATCCAATGAGGAGTAAATGGAAAGAAAATTAAGATAAATGACACATGGAACAATTTAAATTATGTAAAATCACAAAAAAAATGGTGACAAAGGGTAGAAAAATGAGGATACAATGACAATAAAGTGTGATTCCTTATCATAATAATGAGGAAAATGGATTAAAACAAGTTAACATAGATTGTTGTGTAAATTACATCTATCAAAAGAAGAAAAAGTGAAAGCTGAGAACAAGGATCAATAACATATTCTAGAAAAGGAATGGAAAGATGGTAATTTTATGAGGAAGGATAGTTCCTATCCATGGTCTTAAATTGAAAATCATAAAATAGAAATCCATGAGGGTGACAAAAATAATGTGAAAATAAATGGGATAAGGAAAAGATGGTATTTGTGAGGAAGACTAGGTCCTATATGTGGTTTTACAATGAAACTCATAAAAGAAAAACCCAAGGGGTGCCAAAAAGTGTGTACAAAGTATGAAAATAAAGAAAATATGGTACATCATGAGGAATAATAGGTCCTATATATGGTTTTATAATGAAACTCATGAGAAAAAGGGAAATCAAAATACCAGAAGGAAGGACTATGATTTGTAAAAGAAGAGAATTACTGCAGAGGGTGAGACCCGTGTAACTATCCTAAAAAAAGTGTTAGATAAATAGCATATGTGAAGCATGAAAAAGAAGGGAATAATTAGGAAAAATAATTCTTGAGTAATTGTACATTGGTGGGCTCTTTAAAAACATGGCCTTCATTGGTTTGAAGGTGATAGGTACATGGAATAGGAATATCTTTGACTAAATAGTGGCTCCACCATTTTTGGCATATTTCCCTTATTTATCATGAATTTTATATAATTTAAAGAAAAAATCACCAATATTAAATGTGTATTTTAACACATTTGTTATGTTGTTTGGAAATATGAGCCTTGTATGGTGATTATGTTGTAAAGTAGAAAGATAATGTTCATCAAGGAGATCAAGGGCATGAAGGTGAGCTTCACATAATTATTCATTAGGAATGATGCCATGAAGAGATATACAAAGAGAGGGAAGCTAAAATTCTAATGGAAGGACTGATTGAAAACCATATAATTAAAAATAATGGTGTTGCCTTAGTGGCAGTATGTATACTAGTTTGATAGGCCTAAAGAGAAATATAAAGATGAAGGTGCCAATCCATGTAGGTTTCTTGAATTATCTTTTGGAGGATTTTTTTAAGAATTTGGTTGGTGGCCTCAACTTTGCCATTAAATTATGGATGATATGGCATGGAAAATTTGTGATTGATCTTGAATTTACCAATGAGTTATTTGACATCCTTATTTTTGAAATTACCACTATTGTTGGAGATGATAGTATGGGGAATAACAAAGTGGCAAATGATTTTATTAAGAATGAATTTGGATATCATGTTACCAGTGACATTAGCAAGGGGAAATTAAACTCATTTGGCAAAATATTTGGTTGTTATGATGATAAAAACATGCCCATCTTGAGACTGAGGCAATTTTTTGATGAGATCTAATCCCCACATAGAGAATGTCCAGGGAGATTCAATAATTTTAAGCTCAACTAGAGGTGAATGAATTAGATCTTCATGAAGTTGGCAAGGGTTAAAATTTTTAGTGAAGTTGATTGTATATTTTTCAAGAGTAGGCCAAAAGTATCCCATACATAGGCATTTTTAAGATGTAGCATGTCCACTATAGTGACTACTGTAAATGCCCCCATGTGCTTGTTCAAAAAGAGGAGGGACCTCATCTTGGATAACATAATAGAGAAAGGTAACTTTAGTGTTGTGATAATAAAGGATGTTGTATATAAATAGATAATTGAAAGACTATTTATGAATGCATTTATTTTCAAAAGAGTCTAAGCTAAGAGGATAAGTTTGATGTTTTATAAATTGAATGATGTCTTTATACCATGAGCTTTGTCGAATGGTGACAACCTTGATGTGACAGATAAGTGAATATTCAAGTTATGGAGATTTTCTTATTTATATAATAAAATTAAGATCAGAAAGAACTTAGTGGGGAGGAAATAGATAAGATGAAGTGATGAAATAAATAATATAAGTTTGATCTTGAGGGATAGGATCAATAGTGAAGGAGATGAAATATTTAGTGAGAGTGATTGAAATTTAAGGATAAGTAATTAGATTCTCACTTTCTCATTGGTAATCACCATTGACTTGGTGTAAATTAGATGAGAATTAACCTAAAGCATGTAGATATTAGATTTCTAAATCAAGGGTATATCTCATGTCTAAGATTAGATCTTTGTATTAGGCCATATTGTTATTGAAATAAAATATTAAGAGAAAAGATAAAGGAATGATTGTAAAAAGAAAAATTATAATAATGCAACCTGCCCCATCTCCTTGAAGGCATTTAACACCATCAAAGTGAAGGGTCCAATTATCTTCATGTAAGTCGACATTAATTTTAAGAATTTCTTTGATAACTACCTTTGGTTTAGTAGTATTGGAGGGAGAGTAGATTAATCAATATTATTTTCTTCAAGATCAATGGTAAAGTTATGAAAGTAATCTTTGAGAGAAATAGTTTGATTGAGACCTTCAATATAGAAAATATTGTCATCTAGAAGAATATCTTGAAGGTGATTGGTAGTTGGCACATGAATTATGGCAAGTTGATTAGTTATGACTTGTCCTTTGATAGCTTTTTGAGTTATGATGCAAATATCAAATTCCATAAGGAGGACCATTAATTTTCTAATTATATCTCCAAAAAGAAAGGCTTTTGAGAAGAAGTGATGAAGGGGGTCAGAATGAATGATGACATAAGTGGTTTGGTATAACATGTAGTATCAAAGTTTTTCAGATATGAAATAGATGGAAAGGCAATCATGTTCAACTTTTGTATAATGTTTCTAATAATTGATGAGGTATTATATAATGTAATAAATGGCATAATCTCTTATAGTATCATATTTTTAGGTAAGAATTACCCAAACTGATATAGGTGTGGAAGAAGTATATATAATCAAGAGTTGATTATTAGAAGGAAGATAAAGTGTAGGTAGGTAAGGAAATGACTCTTTCATGTTATCAAAAGCTTTTTGATAGGGATTTTTACATTATAAAGCATTAACTTTCTTAAGAAGACAATTAAAAGAGTGGATATGATAAGCCATTTTAGGGATAAATCATCTAATTTCCCCAAGTTTGCCTAAGTAATTGTAAATGTGTAGATTGGATCAAGGAATGGGTATGTTGACAATGGCACTAATTTTAGCTAGGTCAACATTGATACCATAGAGAGATACTAGTAATCCTAACAATTTTCTAGATATGACACCAAAGACACATTTAGAAGGATTTAGTCTAACTTAGTATTTAAGAAGGTGGTCAAAGATGGTAGCAAGATTAGAAAGATGAGTCTTATAAATTTTAAATTTATCAATGAGATCATCCACATAGATTTCAATAATTTTGTGGATAAGATCATGAAATATATGAGTCATGGATCATTGGTAAGTGGCTCAGGGATTTTTGAGATTGAAGGGCATTTTGACATAGAAATAGGTGCCCCATTTTATGGTGAAAGTTGTCTTATATAGGTCCTTAAGGGCGATGTGAATTTGATTGTAGCACAAGAAGCCATCCATAAGAGATAAAATTTCATAATCAGTGGTGGAATAAATGATGGAATATATCAAAGGTAAAGGGAAGTTATCCTTGGGACAAGCAAGGATAAGATTATGGAAATAAATTCAAATGTGAATGACTATAGTAAACTTTTTCCAAATGGGAATAATGTTAGAAACCCATTCAGAATAGTTCACTAGTTTGATAAATTTAACATCAAGTAATTTTATGATTTTCTTATGACATAAGGTAGAAACCTCGAGTGGAAATTTACTTTATTTTTGATGGACAATTTGGCATTAGGATAAGTGATTATGTTATGTACCATAATGATAAGTTCAATACAAGGCATGCCTTTGTAGGACTAAGTGAATATCTCACAATATTTATCAAATAATAAAATAAAATTATAATATTTGGTAGATGAAAGTTCACAAGAAACTATAATTGGTCGAGGACATGATGGAGTACCATAATCAATATGAATTATTTATTTGATAAGCATGGCATTGCCATTTTGGAAGTGATATAGTGCATTAGGTATAGAAGAAATTGGATTAGTTTTGGGATCAATGCTAATAATGAAGTTATTGAAATAAAGGGTTTTGATTTTGAAATTCCTAAGTTTATGATGTTGTTGATGAAGTTGAGGTTGTCAATCATGAAGTATTTCAAGAATAGCTTCATCACTAGGAAAGGTGGGAAGAGGACCATAATACTCAACATTTACTTCAATATCTAGAATGTGATTACCATAGTGATTATAATCAAAATGTATCTGATGGACATCGATTACCTTAACATCTAGTGTAATCTCAGGAGTAGGAGAAGTAGATGTATTAGAATGGATTGGTGTGTTAGTGGTTTCTGTAATGGGGTAAGGATTAGATGCAATAATGGGATCCATAGGTGGTAAAGAAGATGTAGAAATATTCAAAGGTTTGGAAGGTATAATTTTATCTACTACCCAAGGAGTATCAATAAGTGAAGAATTGGTAGAAGGCACATAACCTTCAAGATCTAAGTCATAATCCATAGAAATGGTATGAACATCCCAATTGAAAGCATGAATTTGAGCTAAGGTTTTTTGATAATGTTGAACATCTAACTCTTGAGATTGATCTTGGGTCATTATGTAATTATTATCATATGTTGGAAACAGTATACATGCTTGAGATTTAAGGGGATTTACATAATGTGAAATCCCAATATTAATAAATGTGCATGGAGATATGATGAGAGGATCTTGAAATAATTTGGCCACTCCAAATAAATTACAAGTAAAGGAATCTTAAGGTAAATAAGGATCTTGAGCATTACATGGAGGGGAAAATTAGTTATTTCATCAATAAGAGGAATAGTATAGTCCTTAGGTAATAAAGGAGGAAACCACACTAAAATGTAGGGAGGTAGCTTGGTAGTATTACAAGTATGTTGTAAATTATTAGGTTCATCATCATCTCAATCATCAAGAGTGATTTGAAAATCATGATTGATGTTGATGAACTCAGGTAAAGGAGAACTATTGATTTTAGGAATGGTAGGAATATGATACTAAGATTTGGGATTAAAAAGTCTTATACTCCATGGGTTGGGATTAATATCATGCTTATATCATTTTCCATTATGTAATAATTTATGTATTATCTACCCTAATAAGCAATATCCCTCATTATATGAGTCCATGGGTGATTAAAGAGTATATTATAAGATAAGGGTAAATCAAGGACCATAATCTTAGTTAGAATGGTCTTGAGTCTAATGGTTAGGGGAATCCAAATAAAACCAAGTAGATTTTGATTAGTTTTATCAAAACCATGATAGGTAAGATGGGTTTTCTTGAGATGAGACTTGTTATAACCAAGTTTTTGCATAAGCCACAAAGATGTTACATTAACACTAGAGCCTTAATCATCTATAAATTTAAGGATAAGGGTTGTATTAATGGATACTTTAATGAAAAGTGACAGATCATTAACACAAAAAATAATTTCATCATTGATCATGTCCTCTTCAATAAATTTGATGGAAAGCTTGGAGGAAGGACACACAATTTCAATGGTATGCATATTGGTGTAGGTTGAAGTTAAATAGAAGGTGGTTCTTCATCTATAGAGGATGGATCTTCAATTTATTGTAATTATTGCATAAGGAACTTGTGATGATAGGGGGGAGTATAAACCAACTCCATAAGTGGAATTTTACAAGGCATAGATTTAAGTTCTTCAATAAAGTTCCAATGAGATTTAGAAGAATAACCAACATGATGTTTAAGAGGTAAAGTAGATTTTTAAGGAATAGAAGTGGTTAGAGTTTTAAAAAGAGGAAGTGATTCCTCATGTGATTTTAAAGCTAGATTAGTGGTTGTAATATCTTTGATAAGTTTCTCTTCTAAAGATGGATTCTTAGGTTTGGTAATAGGATCTTTGTGGGTTATCTTGTGATGACAATTCACCTTATATGTGTTAACATATTGGGAATTTTGATAATATTGGTCATAGTCAACATTAATGGCACAAACTTCCTTGGTAGTTTTTTAAATTATTTTTGGAGATTTTTTTTTTGATTATTTAAGGTAGAAGCTTTAGAAAATTATCATATTTGAGAAGCAACAATGTAATCTTGACGATGAAGGTTGATCAAGGGTTCATGATTAAATGAATCACCAAGCATATAAGAGATAAAAAAAATTGGTGAGACCTTTACAAGATTCATGGGAGAGACCAATGTCAGTGTGGAACCAACAAAATTGATTAGGGTCATATCACTTGGGATGTTTGTTAGGATAGGTTAAAGGTTTATAGGGCGGTAGAAATTGTTTCATTTTTTGCACCAAGAGTGGTGTGTGATAGGATGAAGGTATGTTAGATTTGGTAACTCTTGGTTTGTAGAGTATTACCAGTGATAGAATTAGTAGATGTTTGAAAAAATCCTTTAATAAGTTTAGGATTAGGTTCAAATTGCCTCATGAGGAAGTCTTGATGTTTAGTTTGGTCAAGATATTTGTTAAGTGTTTGGGGAGAAAATTTCGATCCTTATATTAAAGAGGAGTCAAAGAAATTAATGAATTTTGAACAAGTTATCATCAGTCATATTATGGTTAGATTTATGGGCCAATGTTTTCCATCATTTGATGAAGTCATGAGCTGATTTAGTGCAAGATTGCTTATCATTGATGAAGTGGTTAAGATAATTTTTGGGAAGATCATTCTATTAATTTTTGGGCTGATTTAACTAAAGGATTGAAAAAATCTTCAAGTTGCCAAATAGAGTGTTGAGAAAGTTGGTTGTACCATTCTAATACATTTCTAGTGAAGGTTTTAACTAAGAGTTTAGTTGTGGAAAAGGTATTAGTTTGGATCCTCTCTTTTCAAATATTTCCAAAGGATTTGAGAAATGAAGTTGGGTCTTTAGTCCCATCATACTTAATAGTTGGAGATATGTTACCAATATCAATGGACATAATGAAGGGAGCTAAAGGCTCATTTTGAATAGTTTAAAGCATATTGTTATTCATTATGGGTTGAGGAATAACATTGTCTGAATCATCTCTAAGAGGTGGAGGGATATAATTAGGATTAGCTTGAGGATGGATAGTTAGAGGTTGATTAGCCATATTAATCAAATTATGTTGGAATTGCATCATTTGAGTGGTGTTAGAGGTTTACATTATGTTAAATTGTTATATGAATTGTGTAAGAAGTTGAGTTGTATCAATAGGTTAGTTGTTATTGGTAGGATCACTCCCTAGAATGGTATTAAGGGGATGGTTATTAGATGGATTATTAGTGGGATTATTGATTAAACTTATGCCAATTGCTCCCACATTAGTTTGGAGGTTTTAAAGAAGATAAGGGTCTTGATAGGTATAGAAAGGGTCAGACCCATTAAATTCATCTTGAGGTGTGGTTTGTACCATGTGACAAGTGATGGATGAAGGAGGGGAATAGGTTCTCTGAGAGTGATGGTTCCCTTGGGAAGAAAAGAGAGGGAGAAAAGAACATCCCATATAGTATCTAAATGGATTTAGGCTATCTAAGAAGATTATAATAAGGAACTTAATGATGATTGGATAAAAATGAAAAAAATAATAAGAAGATAATCTGAGAATTAAGATAAATAAGGATATTAGTAAGAGTACAAAGTCAATTGGGTCAACCTAGTACAGAAAATAGGGTCTAAAAATTGAGAAAATAGGGATGCAGGGTCAACAGGGTCAACCTAGTTTTGTAACTTGGACAAAAAATAGGAAGAAAAAATATAGAGTTGACCTAGTTATATATCCTAAGGGGTAAAAAAGAATACTATGTCAACAAGGTCAACTTAGTACTATGAGAAGGGGAAATAGATAGTCTATAAGAGACTATGTCAAGTAGAATGATAATGTACTAAAATAAGAAATTTTTTACAAGCAATTTTGAAAGAAATAAATGAAAAGAAAAAAATAATTAATTGGGTCAATGAGGATGATCAAATTGAGGCACATGACACAAAACCTTACACCAAAACTAGACAATGTAAGTTTTTACAATACAACATATAATTGAGCAAAGAGTAAGCAATCAACTTGGAAAGTAAATACTAGCTAAGCAGTCATACTAAATGTTCTTAGATTATTAGAGTATGATTTTAAGTGTGATAAGAAGTTGGCTATAAGGAACTATAAATTAATCTATGGATGGTTTCAAGATGTTTAAACTGAAAGTAATCTATGTTGGTAATGGTACTAGCTTGGTATTGGGGATTACCCCCTCACTTCACACACCATAATGATAATGGTATCAGGTGCTTAGACAATATATACCATTAAAAATGTGTTATACTTGGCTAGAAAACCATGTTGGCTTCCCCCTTGGTGATGAAATCCAAGTAGGTAGGCCATGGGTAGACAAATGTTTAAATAAAATTTTAAGATTTTATGACTTGGTAGTGTGTGCAAGAAAATAAAAAATAGTGAAACTAAATAGTATATTGAAAAACCACCTAATTAGACTATATGATATATTATAAGCATGCAAGTAACTAAAAATAAAAATGTGAGCTAATTACTAGCATATAAGTGTTAATTCTAACTTTGAAACATAGTACAATGTTGGTTCAGATGATAGTGTTTACAAATATTACAGAACAAAGTTGATAGTGTCTCTACTATATTGTCGAAGTAAGGGTCTGATAAAGAACTAATTAATAATGTTGACCTAGTCTTCTAGATAAAATATAAAATATAGAATTAGGTCGACAAGGTCAACCTAGTTTTCTATATCAGGGTAATTTTATAGACTAAAAAATGTGAAAAATAGAACTATAATGAATAATATAAATGATAGAGAAGGAGAGAAAGGAACTTTGGTGGGTTGGAAGATGTAGAGGAAAGTGAGATTGATTTTGAAGTGCCTTGATTTATACTTTCAAATTCTACCAACTATGTTGATTGGGTCGACCTAGTTCTGTAGTTCCTTATTTATTGAAACCTATAAAGTATAATATGCTAACAATGTCAACCTAGTATGTTTTTTAGAATTTTGAAAGTGTACTATGTCAACAGGGTTGACCTAGTAGTTTGTCTATAAGTTTGAAAGTGTATTATGTTGACAAGGTTGATCTAGTAGCATGTACCTGATGAAAAACTTACACAAATAAAATAGAATCATATTGATGCAACTATGTGTTAAACTTGTGCACATAAGTTATAATTATACCAACATTTTCAACCTAGTATCACAAATATAGAAAAATAATAAATAAAATGATGAAATAATTAAAAATGTGAGATAAAACCTACAAGGTTAGCTTCACATCAAGTTTACCAGAATGTATGTAATCATAAATGCATCATGTCTATAAATCAGTCCTAACTCAGAGAATATAGATCATAATCACACTTCCAATTAGGCATACATTATATTATTAGGAACATGACCAATATGAGGATCTGATAGACCTAATTAGGGGATCTCTCACCATAATAAACCATGGTAGGGAGGGTTACAAAGCTTACAATCAAACACAATCAAGTAATAACCCTAACTAAGCCCTATGTTTTCATATCTCACTAAAATAATAAGTAAATCAAAGAAATATAATATAGTGCTCACTAAAGCTTGTGGCACAATACGTTGGTTAGTAAACAAACAAGCAAGCATAGGATATTCTCAATTAAGTTATGTATGATTAAGAACCTAATACATGAAGAAGAAGAGTAATACTATTTGAAGCTACTTATATCTACTAAAGAGAGGAGTAAAGTTATAAAATACTTACTTGAAAGATGAATCCATAGAGACTCAATCTCTCCCTTGGCCAAAAGGGATTTACAAGAGGTGGTTGTGGTTTTTAAGGATCACTAAGAAAGGTTAAACCATCCAATAATTATCCACAAGACTAGATTCTCCAAGTAGAAACCCCAAGCGAAGACTCCTCAAGTAGAATGGTGAAAATGTGGATTATAAAGAATCACAAGTGAATAATAACTATTATTCATTGGTAAATAATGATGAAATGATATTGTATATATAGGCAAATTTAACCCTAATCCTTTTCAAAAATTTTGGCTGACAGGGTCAACCTAATCGACCTAATACAATTATGGACAAAAATTCACTAGGTCACTTTATAGGTTGTCCAAGAGCCAACCTAGATTCTAAATGAATTTCACCCATAATAGTACAGGGTTGACCTAGTTGACCTAGTACAATAGACTATCAAAAGGAGCTTAAGGTGAGGAAAAGAGGGATAGAAGGTGATAAATGACTAGAGGAGTATGTAAAAGAAGAGAAATATCTTATGGGATTGTTTTAGGAGCTTGTTGGATTGGAAATATGTGGAAATAGGGGACAACAATCTTGCAAACCACCAATGGTCTTCCCACCTATTTCCTATTGCTCCCCTTAGGGAGTGCACTTAGAGAGGTTGAGTCTTGATGGTTCCTACAAGATAGAAAGCATCAATATTTGATAAAGTTGAAAATATTATGTGTATACACTTTTTACCTAACCCCACCTATCACATTTGGCCTTGGTTTTGATTCATTTATACTTTAGGGCACATTTAGTGGCTGATGACAAATTTAGTTCCAACACTTGTTTTAGAATCAAATGTTTGAATGGTAGTATATGAAATAAGTATGACAATGGTCCTAGTAATTGAATCCTTCATTTTTTATTATGTTCCCAACTTGCACTACTAATTATAACTACCAATGGGAAAATTAGTACCACTCACCTGCTTTCCATTGTTCCTTAATTATAACTATGGGAAAATTAGGAGCAACACCTTTACCATGCATTGTCACATCACCTTGCCATAGATATTATCATTTTCTATGCCATTTACCTTTATCTAGAACTTATTGATACTTATTCAAATGCCTTTCATGTAAGTGGAACTAAAATTACTTGAGGTGCTATGAGACTATGTAGGCAATACTTGATTCACATTGAGGTTAGCTTGGTCACTGTTTAGTCATGTTCTCACCATTTTGTGAGAAACCTAAGCCACACTCTTGAAATTTTATGAGTTGGAACATTATGTATATCATAAATTTTGAATGAGTTGAGATGCCTATAAAATTATAAAAACACTTAAAATATTTTAATAATTCCTAAACATTTTCAAAAGATTTGAAAAATCCTAAAAATACTTAAATCATGAAAATTGGCTTAGAATTTACATATGAGATATAAAACTATCAATTTTTTTTGGAATGGGACATCTTGTTTTTTTAATTTCATTTATATACTAACTTAGTCTTTTTCCTCCCATTTCTAGGGGATCTGCATTGACCTAAGGTCCACATGGACTATATAAGAAACACATAGATACATGGGGTATCTTGGGTTAGCTCGACCAAATATTTTATTTTTTGACCACTTGTTTACCTTAAGGCAATTGGGACGCCTAACGATTTCATGAAAAACCACTTGTAATTTAGTTTCCCCATCCTTAATATCCTTAGCCATATGCTCTCATTGTTTTATGAGTTAATGTTGTGAGCATTATGTATTTGAATTTGATACATTAATGACCACCTAACTTTTCTTACACTCTCATCATTTTGAGATTAACTATTACTTATGTTCTCACCATTTTAAATGTAACCATTTCCTACACTCTCTCCATTTTGTGAACTCATTCTCATTCTAAGACTTATATGTAGTAGACACTATGAATTACCAATTTAGTTTATTTGTGGATACTCATCTATTTCATTTTAGTGTGGTTTTAACCTAAACCATACTATCATGATTGTATGATTTATTTGTGTTGACATTTTCATGATTGTGAAACTTCATCCCCTCTTTTATTATGCACTCACCATTTTAAGAGATCATTCCTATTTTCCTCTACAAGTAAATCATTTTTTATTATCATTCATTTTCTTCTATCCCATATCCTAGGAGAACTATATCTGGCTTGAACTTCAAATTAGATCTTGTGTCCATAGAACTATATAGGTAACATACACTTTATTAATGCATCTAGAGTTAGCTTGGATACCCCTTCCTTTTATTGTATTCCCACCATTTTATTTGTTTGTCATTATCTCCTATAGCCTAGGGGCAATGTTTGTTGTTTTCTGTTTGTATTATTGTTTCCCTATAGCCTAGGGGCAACCTTGTGCCTTTTTATTCATGTATGGTTTTACCTACGTCATTATTTCCTATAGCATAAGGGCAATGTTTTTCATTTTCTCTCTATGTCCTTATTTCCCTATAGCCTAAGGGAAACCTTGCACCTTTTTGTTCCTATGTGGTTTTCCCTATGTCATTGCTACCTAGCTCAGGGGTCACCCTGTCACCAAGAATAAAACCTTTATTTCACACACATGAAAAATTTGTTTTCTATCTATACTAACATTGTGACTAACCATTGGTTGTGTTTTTATTATTTGTTTAGCTTAATTTATTTATTTTTATGTGTTTAGAGTAGTTTGTTTACTCAATTTTTCTTTGGTTTGGATTATTTAGTATTTCTCATTTTTTGTTTACTTTGTTTATTACACTTCTTACTCTTTTTATTTGTTCATTTATTTATTTTATCTTGTTTATATTATTTATTTATATAGTGTTTTTTTGTTTGTTTATTTATGTTTATTGGTGTTTTATTTGTGTGTTTGGACATTTTGTCTTGTTTATTATTATTTTGTGGTTGTCTGTGTTTATTTAGTTATTTGTTCACATGTTATTTTATTTTTTTATTACCATTTTGTTTTTTATTGGTGTTTTGTTATTTGTTTTTATTGGTGTTTTTTTTGTTATTATTTTATGATTTATTTTTGTTTTTGTTTTGTCTATTTTAGTTTATTAGTTTTTTGTTGTTTGTTTCTATAGTTTATTTAGTTTATTTGTTTTGTTAAGTTTTGTTTGTTTGTATAGTTTGTTTGTATTTTTTTGTTTATGTTTTTTTCTTAATATTTGTTTGTTTGTTTGTTTGTTTATATATATATATATATATATATTGTATAGTGTTTATTTTATTTACATTTAGTTAGTTTGTTTATGTTTATTTGTTTTTTTTTTTTTGTTGTTGTTTATTTTTGCTTTTATTCATCAATTTGATAAGAATTAGGAATGGGAGGAATAATTATAGAAAAATATATGAAATGTAAAACTTAATTTTATTTTTGTATAAGGAAACTTTAAAAATATTTATAGAAATGTGAGCTAGTTGAAAAACCAACTAACAGGTAAAACTACTTGAATAAACAAAAAAGTAATTATACAAAATTTGGATCACGAACAACAAACTCCCCTTTGATCCAAAGTGGTATATAAGAATGAACTCAAGAAATTACTCTAAAGTCATTAGAGAAACTCTATCACAACTGTAAGTAGTGTACTATACCTCTCGGTACTGATCAAAATTGATGCCACTCCATACAAAATATTGCCTAGTGAGTTGTGGCATAGAACACTTATAAACATAATCAATGCCTACTCATCCCCTATGTTCATCATACTATATTATAGTATAACCTAAAAAAAATGTTTCCAACTACATTGATCTACATAAGGTCCCAAATAGGAACCCATCAAAGTGACAAACTTGGTATTGTGTATGGCACATCTCCCTAATGTCCAATAGATGTTGATGACCTTTGTTCAAAACTAAAGGTGATAACAACCCATTTCAACTCATACTATCACTGATGAATGATTAAAAACCAACAAATGCAATATCTACTCCCCATATCAGATAAGAGGTAATAAGTTATGCATCAAGAGAAACAAAATCAAGCAAACACTACCTACTCCATGTTATGAAAAGCAAATGAGAGAAAGCTAAAATTGAAACTAAAAGTAAGAACATAAGCCAAAATTAATATTCAAGCATGAACCCAAACTCTAAGTGAATAACTAACTAAAGAAGGGAAAATATCCTCCAACCTCTGTGGATCTTCTAACCTCTAGTCACTAAGCACTCAAAATATGCTATTAAGTCCATCAAAACCATATACCTTAGCCATGAGGGACATATCCTAATCAGATGAAGTGTAAAAATATCTTAAATAAATAGAGTAACTAGAATATATACCAAAAAAATGATCCACATAATTTGATTTAGCTTTCTTTTTACATGGAGAATGGGGCTATCAAGAAGGACACATATTTGTAAGATGTCCAATACCACCACATTTAAAACATCTAGGTTATTTCTTATGTTTGTGAGATTTATAAGAGCCTAAATTACTAGAATAATTATGAGAAGAGTGTTTGTGGTGAATCCTTCAATTTGAAGACCCTGGAGAATGTCGATGTGAATGTTGTGAAGACCATTTAGAATAGTGTGGAGAGTGCCTTGGAGAATGACTCAAAGAGTCTTTTTAAAACTATCATTGTACATGATGATGATATTTGCGATGGGACTTATTCTTTGTATAGTGAACATTTTTAATAGGAATACTCTTCTTCCTTGAAAACTATCTCTCATGTTGAGTTAATAACTCACAAATGGAGTTAAAAGTGGCACCATTAAGCTTATCACTAAGCTATAACATTTCAACAAGATTGATGTATTTGGAATTAAGCCTATTTAATGTGATATAAATCAACATGTCATCATAAATTTTTCTCCTTGTAGTAAAATACTCTTATTTTATATTTTTAATGCATGAAAGATATTTAAAGACATCTTCATCATCTACGAGTTTATTATTCAAAAGTTGCATAAGAAGGTCAATATTTTGTATGTAAGTTGTTTGTCATATAAATTCCTTAATGTTTTTCATTGTTTTCATTATCTAGACTTAATATCTTCAATATTTATAATCACTTGTTTAGTGCAAGATGATTTTCGTAGAGAAAGAACACATTTATCATGCTTTTGGAATTCAAGCAATTTTGTGGCTTCAGTTGGTAGTGTGATTTATTTTTTAGTTATTTCCCTCAAATCATTAAAAAATGAGTGTATTTTCCATATTCATTGACCATTCCTTATAGATTTTCAATGTTAGACGTCCATTTTTAGAGATAAGACTTACAGTTTTTGCCATGATGCTATCAATCCAAGGAAAATTATCAAGGTTTAGCCTTGACCCACCAGATAGATTTCGATTACAAAAGATAAAAAAATTGTAAATGACTTCTTATAACACCTTTTACACCCTTATATCTCATTTACATTTTCAAATATTATTATATCCTTATAACCCCTTTTAAAAAAATGTAAAAAATTAATTTTGACCAAAAAATAATGTCAATGGGTTTTAAACCTTGTATCTCCACTTGTACAATGAACTAACAAAATGAATCTAGCCAACTTGTTTATGAAAAATCCAAGCTTGAAATTAGAAATAGATTCTAGATAATCTTACTTTTCAAGTGAAATATAATAATAATAAAAATTGGTAAAACTTGTACCAAATTTTTTCACTATGTTGTATAAAACATTTAACCTTGAAAATCATACGTTGTCTTGAACAACAATAGCATCAAAAAATATTATCATTGCTTAGAAACATCTGACATATTTTCAACCCTTGAAGTCAAGAGCTACTACAAAATTGATAATGTGAAGGCCAAAATTTGAGACAAGGAGGGCATTCCTCTAGATCATCAGTGCCTTATCTTTGTCGATAAACATCTTGAAGACATCAAAACTATTAGCTAATTATAATATATAGAAAGAATTAATGATACACCTGGTGCTTCACCTACATGTTGGTGATACATAATTTTGTGAAAACCTTAACTAGTAAACATGCCTCAGGATTTGCATTCTTGTATTAATTTAACTACTAGCAAATATGCCTTAGGCTTTGGATTCTTGTATTGACTGAACTGCTAGAACATTTTATAATGTACCAAATATTACCCATCATAATTTTATGCCTTTATGAGTAGGGCTTAAATGCTACACATTTGTGTCATTCTTTAATTTTGGAACTATTATGTTATGCCATAAAATATTTGACTATTTAGATCCTCCTTCATAATATAAATTTCTTCATATGGCTTTAATCTCCTCTTTGAAGTGTAATACAAATTAGACTTAAATCCTCCATTACAAACTAGAGATCTAATACCATTGATTTGAATTAGGAATGGGATGAATAATTCTATAAAAATATATACAATGTAATACATAATTTTATTTTTGTACAAGGAAACTTTAAAAATCTTTACGAAAATGTGAGTTGGTTGAAAAACTAACGGGTAAAACTAGCTAAATAAACAAAAAAGTAATTACACAAACTTTGGATCATGAAAAATAATCCAACATGGTTATCATAATATTATTATATTTTTTTTACACTCAAGTCTTTATTATCTATATCATGTACTTGTTGTCTCCAAATATTGCACCCTAGAAGAGGGTTGTTTAGGCCTCCTCTAGATTTGGGCAATGTTGGGATATTTCCAAGCCTGTGGGTGTGCCTATAAGTGGAAATGAACCTTTAGGTTGAAAGGGATATCTCATTGTATTAACTTTTGTGCATTAAAATAGTTGAACTAGTTTGTATGAGTGAAAAGAGTCAGAAGTTTGCATAAATGAAAAGCCTAGTCTAAAATGGTGATACACCAAGTATTAGTATCCACATGTATGCCCTATACTTATACACAATATAGTCGAATATAGTCTATAAATCAAGATATATAAGATTAAAACATAAGTATTTTAATGTAGAGACAAAATTAATGAGATCACACAAGGTAAATAATTAGAAAAGGCAACCTGCATAGTCCAAAAAAGAGGTTACAAATGTGTAAAATCTCATACATCTAGAATGCACTCTACATGACCTATTGGATCAAATCCTTGCTCAAAAACATGAAGGAAAGAGAATAGAAGGATAAAGCATCACTTTATATCACTTAATGTCTCTTATATGCCTAGGAAAATGTTTAGAACTTAGAAAGAAAATACACTTATGCTTCTTTGCTCAAAGGTAATAAAATGGCAAAAACATTATAGCAAGGCTTTGTCATACTATCTATGGATGATAAAAAAAGATCTTAAAAGTCCTATTTATATAAAAAAGGGAGAGAAGAGAGAGATATTAGGCACCAAAATAAAAACCTCTAAAATGGTTTGTAGTCACTATCTTTGTGAAACTAATTCCAGCTATTCTCTTATTGAGTTGGAGTTTATCCTTCTCATTGATTTGCCCTCTTGAAATGACTAGGATCACTAAAAAATAAATGGTGAGATGACCCTCCATAATAAATGGATTGGATTATTTCTGAAAACCTTAGATTCTTCTTGAGGGCTCCCATGTTTTGCATTGTAGACCCATTCGGATTTTCCAAGTGACTTTACTTCTACTTGCTTCTTCAAGTTCTTTGATTGCTTCTACTTGTAAAAGTCATAAGAAAAGATCTTTTGAAAACCCAAAAATAATTTTCTATTTCTTTTTGGGCTTCTCAATTGCTTCTACTTGTAAAATTCATAAGCAAAGCTCTTTGGCAAACCCAATTTGCACTATCCTTACTTAGGCCCTATCAGGTTCTCTGAATGGCTTTACTCCTTACTTGAAGACTTTAGGCATGAATTTGACATCCTATGGCACATCATATTTGAATCTCAATGGCTAGTTGGCCACCCTAAATTTTACATCCTACAACACATCATCCCTTTGAATCCCAACAACTAGTTATCTATATTAAACTTGACATACTATAGCACATCATGGGGATCCATCGGGTTTATGCTTCAGGAAATTTTATGGAAGTAATTCCTTAAAAAAATTTATCTAAAGGAATTCTTTTAGATTTTTTTCTCGAAAGGTAATGTCTAGTTCCTTTAGGAACTTTTATCGATGGAAACTTGGGAAAGTTCCCTTTAGAAAAGTTTTGAAGGACACTTGGGAAAGTGTCCTTTAGAAAAGTTTCAAAGGACACTTGGGAAAGGCATAGGGTCTCTTCAAAAAATTCTGATGGGCATTTCCAAAGGAAATAGCCTTTGGAAATTTTTGTAAAGGGTCACTTGGGAAGAAAAGTGCCCTTCATAACTTGGATGACAAAGTGACCTTTGGAAAAGTTTAAAGGGTCACTTGGGCTAAAAAGTGCCCTTCAAAACTTTTTTGAAGGGTCACTTGGAAGAAAAGTGCCCTTCAAAAAAGTTTGAAGGGGCAATCAAGCCAAATATTTCCCTTTGAAACATTTACAAATGGTCACTTAGAAATAATCTCAAGGGAAACGTGGGTGGGGAACAGGGCAAGAAAGGCCCTTCAGAAAAGCTTCGAAGGGCCACTTCTGAGAGGCAAGAATCAAGACCATTTTAGGTTTTTTAAATTATTTTGCTTATAAAAGTCATAAGACTTGCTCCTTTAAAAAACTAAAGTCATACATCGTTGAAAATTTGCAAAGCATTGGAAGGAGTAATTTAGGTTCATAAACCTAGATTAATTCTACTCATGAAACTTTTATAAGTCGAGTCATTCAAAGAACTTGACTTGGTTTTGAGGAGTAACTTAGGGATATGAGGGGCCAAGACTTGACTTGTGGAAAACCCAACATACATTGAAATGGATCCAAAACATCTTAGCCTCCTTGAATTTAAATTTTGGACCTCTGAAATGGCCTATTCTTACAACTGCTATTCATCTCTCCATGAAAATGGTTGAATAAATTATACTATTGTGAAAATTGGTCAATATTCTTAGTGATTCTGAGGGGAGGCATGCCTGTTATGTCAAAGACCAGTCACCTAAATCCTTCCATTGGGCATGGAGTCATGCATATAAGCATTTTAAATATAATTGAACAAGTGTTGGTTCAAAAACACACTACCTGGGTTGGTTACACACACAAGGAAGAGATGCACACCAAATAAAGGGAAGGAAAACACACATGTGCTACAAAGAACTTTGGGAAAACAAACACAACAAAGGAAACACACTAATATATATTATATATAAGACATGGATAGAAAGGGTCAAAATCAAGGATTCAAATGGATTTCATTCACTAGAGTAGGCAAATCTTCTCCATCCATTTTGGATAGCTAAAAGGAGTTTCTTTACTTACACTTGTTTATGATGTAAGGACCACTCCACAAGGAATCAAACTTTGTATGTTTACCTAGTTTTTATCTATCTTTATCCCATTTCAAGACCAAGTCACCTTATTTGACCACTCTTTCTCTTGAATTTTTGTCAAAGGATTTCTTCATGAGGACTTGATGGTGTTGCAAAGCTTTGTGTGCATCATCTCTTGCCTCTTGTAGCTACATTAATTCTATAAATTTAACCTCCATGGGAGTGTTTTCAAGTAATTATATCTATTGTGTAATTTCTAAGGTAAGGAGTTCTTGTGATATGGATAGTCTAGCTCTCTCCCATACACAAGTACAAAGGAAGAATTACCAATTGACTTATTGGGAGTGATTCTATCTGCCCATAAGGATATCTTCAGCTTGCTATGCCATGCTCTTCGATTGGTTTCCAAAATCTTCTTGATGATCTTGATGAGGTTCTTGTTGGTAGACTCAACTAATCCATTACCTTGAGGGTAGTAGTTGGATGGTGTACTCAAATGATATCCACTCTTTGCTACCCAATCAAAAGTCTTAGCACTTATAAAATCAAGTGCATTATTTGAGATGATGACATGAGGAGCTCTAAACCTTATTATAATGATGTCATATAACCCCAAGATGGAATTTTCATTTACTTCCTTCAAAGAAATAGCCTCTACCCATATTGTGAAGTAGTCTATAGCAATTAATATCCATTTGTGTCTAGCACTTGATTGGGGGTTGATCATGCCAATGAAATCAAGGCCACATTACATGAAAGGTTGGTCCACTTGGATAGGATTAAATGGAAGGGCAACAATATTTTGTTGTCAATGAAGAAATCACATTGAGGACAAACCTTATCCCAATGATAATAGTCCTTAAAAAGACCAAGCCAATATTAATCAGCTCTCATTATTTTTGTAGCTATTATTCTAAGAGAGAAGTGACCACCATCTGCACCATTATGGAACTTTTTAAACATCATATCAAATTGGTTATTATTAATGCATCTAAGAAACACATTGATCACATCCCCCTTAAAGAGAATTCCATCCAAAAAATAATAAGGAATAGCTTGTAGCCTAAATTACCTTCTTTGAGATTTGTTCAAGCCATTGGGACACTCACCATTTTGAAGAAAACCAAAGATGTCTTGAGTCCAACTTTGATTTTGCATTTGATTAGCTAGATGGTATTGAACTTTATTTTCCAAGGCTTACTCTTTTGATTATTAAAATTTAGATGCTAAGTTATCACATAAACCTCTTCCTCTTACTAGGTTAGTTACCTTGATGTCAATGTCATATTCCATCACCTTCATGATCCATCCATCTCTCTTCTCATTGAGATCCCTACTTAGGAGAAAATCCTTGTTGATAGGATGGGAAACCATGACATGGATTTTGTTGTTATAAACCATATGCATAAAATTTTTCAAACTTCTAATGATGGTTAAATCTTACTTCTCAACAAAATAATATCTCACTTTGAAGTCTTCTAAGCCTTGGCTAAATAAAGCAATTGGCTACTCAACATCCTTGTCATTATTTTGCATAAGCATAGACCATATTATGTCTATGTTAGCACAAAATTATAAATAATGAAATCATTATCAAAATTCAGATTTAAGAGAGTGGGAAAGGCTACAATTACGAGCTTGATTGCCTCAAATTTACTTTTACCTTCCTTTGTCTAAGTAAAAACTTAGTTCTTTTTTAGCATGGCTTTGATAGGCTTTACCATAGTTGTAAGGTTTGGGATAAAACTCCTTAAAAATTTTATGTTTCCCAAGAAAATTTGTAGCCCTTTCTTGTGTTGAGGCAAAGACAAGCCTAGAATAGCTTCAATCCTTTTAGGGTTAATAGATAAGCTTTGTTTTGAAACAACATGACCCAAAACCTTACATTCATGGATAGTGAAGATGCACTTCTTTGGATTGAGGTATATGATATAATCTTTAAAATTATCAAACACTTGCCTTAGATGTCCCATATTATTAGCAACATCCTTTGAAAAAATGGTTATATCATCAAGGTAAACAAGCAAAAATTTATTGATCAAAACTTTGAAAGCCATGTCCATTGCCCTTTGAAATTTAGCTCCAGTATTGGATAAACCAAATGGCATCTTCTTATAGGCAAAGGTCCCCCACTTGGTGGTGAAGGTTGTCTTGAATTTATCCTCTTAATTTACCAATATTTTATTATAACCTGAATAACCATCAAGAAGTGAGAAATGTTGAGAACCTAAAATAACTTGTAGAATTTGTTCCATGGAAGGGTATGGGTAATGATTCTTGAGAGACACTTTGTTTAGATCACAAAAATCCACATAAAGTCTGATTTCTCCATTCTTATTTTAAAATAGCACAAGGTTGGCCACCCAAGTTGAGTTCTTGATAGGAAAGATAATACTAGACTCAATCAATTTGGTTAGCTCTTTCTTCATGAGTTTTTCTACCTTGGGGTTGATAGGCCTTTGCTTTTGTCTTACCGGTTTAGCTCCATGATCCAAATCAATGGTGTGATGAGATATAATTGGTTTAAATCCTTTCAAGTCCTTGTATTCCCAAGCAAAGATGTTATGAAACTATTTGTATAATGAAATAAAAGCTTGCCTTTCTAGTTGAGAACAAGCCTTGCCAATCTTCAAAAGTTTATCCTTGAAAATTAGAACTCTCTCATAGTTCTCTTCTTTTGTTGATATGATCATTCTTTAGTTTTTATTTTGATCATCCTCATTGAATATTCTCTCCAAGGTAATAATCCCCTTGGATATTTTATTTGTCTTCTACTGTATAGTCTACTCTTTATAATGATCATGCAACTTCTTTTAATTTCTTAAAGAGAAGCCTGCCTCATTTTGCAACAAGTATGCAATGTGTTCGTCACTTTCAAACACTTGACATGACACTTAATTATATATAATGAAAGGTCACATAATTATCTTTATATGATATTGATATTTCTCTTGTTTAACATCAAAAACTGAGTCAAAACATGCTCTTATTGCAGCCAGTCTATCAACATGCTTGTTCAAGTCTCTTGGTATGGGTTGGATGTTGCAGGCATCAAAATCCTCAAGTAGATCCCATACCCTATGATTTTAGGACTTGAGCTATGGGTTATTTTCTATATATTGACTTCTCACTTGATGAATGACTAGATCACTATCTCTATAGACTTTCAAAAGCTTAATTCCTCTCTTCTTTTCCCATTGAAGACCATGAAATAAGCCTTCATATTCTGACACATTGCAATTGCAGCTAAAGTGAAACCTATAAGAAAATTAGTAACAATTATTTGATGGGGAAACCAACATGACACTATCTCTTTCACCTAATTTTCTCCTTAAACCATCAAATAACATTTCCCACATGTCATCAAGCTCATGATCTTCATTGGAGAGTTAAGGAATTGGGACATTTTTCACATGCATATAGTAAACTCCCAAATTAGTTTCCTCAATGAAAGTGTAAGGATCAAGGTGATGTGTTTCATTTCTATAATTTCAAGATAGAGGTAGTAAATACCTTCAAAAGGAGAAGATGTTTCACTAATCAAGACTACCTCTTCCTCCTTGTTGATTAGACATTTTTGATTTGTCATTGTCTCCAAGTATGGCTCAATATATAACCTTGCTAAGGGATAAGTCCTGATGGTTACCTTCATTCCATAACTTGTCTTGAAATATAGAAAGGACCAATAATTATAAAGGTACCCTCCTATCTTAGCCATAAATTCCCTAGATAAACATATAGTAAAGTGTGCTGGAAGGTCCACCACTACAATATCTTACATGATAGGGAAGCTTAAGCAAACATGTAAAAACACTTTTAGACCTTTGACCAATCTTACCATCCTGGTTAGAGTTCCATCCAGCTACAACATGCCTTTAATATGTGGCTCATTATTTAAACCCAACTTATCAACCACTACTTTAGGCATAACAATAGTGTTTGCTCCACTATCCATAATAAAATTGTAGACTAGCTTATCTCCTACATTGAGTGTGAAGTAAAAGGGTGGAGGATTTTTAGATTTAGTGGAAGGATCCAAAATATGACTTGGAGAATTTTTGAGATCCACACTATGATGCCTTGAATATTGAGGGGCCACCTACATGCTTACTAACTATTCTGGTAAAAGCTCCTTTTGACTAGGTATATGTAGAACCTCCCAAAGGGATATGCATATCTTAATTCTCTTTAATGAGTCCATAATATTTAGTGATGGATTATTCACTTTATCATACATTTTTTATGGTAATAAAGGAGTTTTATCCTATTGTGTTACAATATTGGTAGCTACATTTACATTCCAATTCTGTTGAGGAACATGGCTTATAGAAGGTACACAACTTTGATTGGCATTTTATGACCTTAGAGAGGCATCAATTGGAACTATTTATGGGTCATAGAATTCTCTAAAGGATCTCTTCTTGGACCCTGTATTAGATAAAATTGACATGCCTTGAGTTAACACAAAATCATCCTTCTCTTGAAAGTTCATCATCCCCACACTTGGGTTACTACCTTCTCCATGATTATCCCTTTGGCTGGGACATGCTTCTTCTACTATCATGTAAGGAGTAGCTTATTATTGTGTAGTAAAAGCATATATGGTTCCTCCATCATCATGTGTTAACTAACCTTGAGGATTCCCCCATTGGTCCACATGATCTTCTCCTTGCACTAGATTTGTATGAACTGGAACAAAAACCTTTATGGGAGGAGTAGAATTTAGATTATATGCATTGGGATACCTACTATAACCTTATTGATTTTGTCCTCTCCCTTGATAATTGTATTAGGATGGAGCTTTATATCCTTTTTGAGGATATTATTGTACATTAGGAGGAGCACTTACCTGATATTGAGCTTGCTTGAGCTGAGCTCTCAATGATCTAATTTCTTCATCCTTGTCCACAATGTTATCCACCTTCTTGGGAAAGGCTCTTGGCTTTACATTGGCATTGGGAACCTAAGACATGCTTGGAGGTTCAATCAAATTTTGGGATAACAAAAGCATGGAAACTCTTAGAGGGAGTCTTCCAGCCTAAATTAATTTATTATTAGCCTCAATTACTAGCTTATATACACCTAGAAGAGTAAATCCTCCCATTGACTACAACATAAAAAAATATTAGTACCGATCATCTTGAGGTATGTTGGGAACATAAAGCTAGGAGGAGGTCTCATGATTGGGGGTAGCCTATACCATGTTCCTTGAAATATTTCATTGAAATCTCCTATGGATTCATTTGGAACTCTTCTTATTACATTTAGTTGATATATTTGGGAAGCATGATCATTCTTATTTTTTAATCTTGTCACTAATAGGTCTCCAAAACCATCCCAAATTATAATGCATCCCCCCTCCAGCATTCTATACCAGTCAAGTACTTTGCCTTTTAAAGACATAGCAAACAACCTAATGGCTATGTTGGCCCTAGTAACATTATGGAAATTATATAAATTAAAGATGTCTCTAATATGTTTAGATGGGGTAATAGGACCATCTCCATTGAAACTAGGAATATTTTTGGTAGTTTTTAGAGGAATGGGGACATATGCATGAAGCTCTATTAGGTTTTGGGTATTAAAAGTAGGGAAAGGTTGACATCTATCTATCTCTCCCCTTTTTCCCATTTCTCTTCTTCCCATATGATCCTCTATTTCTTCTTCTTCTTCTTCAACTTCCTCATCTCCTTGAACCTCTTAAACCTCTTTTTCTTATTTCCCAAAACCTCCTTGCCAAGGATTTAATAGGGATAGAAGTGGTTTAGGGCATTCTTCTTCAAGAAAAGCTTCAAGTCAAGGGGCTTGGTCATAAAATATTAAGGACCTTATGAGGACCATGTAGGATAATGTATAAAATTTGGTCTAAAACCAGGGATTCACACCCTTTTAGAGTCACCAAATGCTAGGTTAGGGGTATTTTTACTACTTAGGCCTATCAAGACCAGAATTCACCTTGACTTAGCAATAATTTAGGTCCCACTGGGTGTGCCAAAACTAGTGTCTCCAAATCTTTCACCCTAAAAGAGGGTTGTTTAGGCCTCCTCTAGATTTGGGCAATGTTGGGACATTTCCAGGCCTATGGGTGTGCTTATAAGTGGAAATTAACCTCTAGGTTGAAAGGGATATCTCCCTGTATTATCTTTTATGTAATAAAACTACTTAACCAATTTGTATGAGTGAAAAGAGTTAGAAGTTTACATAATGAAAAGCCTAGTCTAAGATGGTGATACACCAAGAATTAGTATCCACATGTAAGCATTATACTTATTAATAATATAATATAATATAGTCTATAACTCAAGCTCTATAAGATTTCAACATAATTATTTCAATTTAGAGATAAAATAAATGAGATCACATAAGGTAAATAACTATAAAAGACAACCTATATAGTCCAAAAATAGGTTACACATGTGCAAAATCTCATACAGCTAGAATGCACTCTACATGACCTGTTGGATCAAATACTTACTCAAAAACATGAAGGATATATAATATAAGGATAACACATCACCTTCTATTATTCTATGTCTCTTGCATGCCCAGGAAAATGTCTAGAACTTAGAAAGAAAATAGACTTATGCCTCTTTACTCAAAGGCAAGAAAATGGAAAAAACATTCCAGTAAGGTTTCATCGTACTATCTATGGATGATAAAACAAGATCCCAAGGGCCCTATTTATAATAAAAGAGGGAGAGAAGAGAGAGCTCTTAGACACCAAAATAAAAGCCTCCAAAAAAAATTATAGTCACCATCTTGGTGAAATTGATTCCAACTGTTCTCTCATTCAGGTTGAGTTTGTCCTTCTCATTGATTCACCCTCTTGAAATGACTAGGATTACTAAAAAATCAATGGTGAGATGACCCTCCATAATAAATGGTTAGAATTGCTACTATGAACCTTAGATACTTCCTGAGATATCTCACATTTTTTACTATAGTCCCATTCAATTTTTCCAAGTGACTTTACTCTACTTGATTTTTTGGGTTCTTTGATTGCTTCTACTTGTAAAAGTCATAAACAAAGCTCTTTTAAAAACCCACAAAGCATTGTCTCTTCCTTTTTGGGCTTCTTGATTGACTCTACTTGTAAATTTCATAATCAAAGCTCTTTGGGAAACTCAATTTGTACTATCCTTGCTTAAGACCCTATCGAGTTCTCTAAATGGCTTTACTCCTTATTGAAGCTTTTAGGCATGAATTTGACTTCCTATGGCACATCATATTTGAATCTCAATAGCTAGTTGGCCACCCTAAATTTGACATCTTATGACACATCATCCCTTTGAATCCCAATAACTAGTTGGTTGTATTAAACATGATGTCCTATGACACATCATAGGGATCCATCAGGTTTATGCTTTGAGAAATTTTCTTGAAGTAATTCCTTTAGAAAATTTGTTTGAAGGAATTCTTTCAAGGATTTTTCTCGAAAGGTAATGACTAGTTCCTTCAAGAACTTTTCCCGAAGGACACTTGGAAATGTGTCCTTCAAAAAAGTTTTGAAGGATACTTGGGAAAGGCACAGGGTCCCTTATAAAAATTTTGAAGGGTCATTTGGAAAAAAAATTACCCTTTATAAATTTTTTTAAGGGTCACTTGGATGATAAAGTGTCCTTTAGAAAAGTTTGAAGGGTCACTTGGGCTAAAAAGTACCCTTCATAACTTTTTTGAAGGGTTAATTGGAATAAAAGTGCCCTTCAAAAAAGTTTGAAGGGACACGCAGGCTAAAAAGTGTCCTTTAGAACTTTTTATAAGGGTCACTTAGAAAGAAAATAACCCTTCAAAAAAGTCTGAAGGGACACTTGGGAAAATAAAGTGCTCTTCAAATTTTTTTGAAGGGACACTTAGGGGGGAATAAGGCTAGAAAGGCCATTTAGAAAAGATCAAAAGGGCCACTTTTGAGAGGCAAGAATCAAGACCATTTTAGGTTTTCTAAATGCTTTTACTTATAAAAATCATAAGACTTGCTCCTTGGAAAACTTGAAGTCATGCATCATTGAAAACCCACAAAGCATTAGAAGGAGTAATTTAGGTTCGTAAACGTGGATTAATTCTACTAATGAAACTTTTATAAGTCAAGTCATTTAGAGAACCTAACTTGGTCTTGAGGGGTAACTCAGGGTTATTAAGGGCCAAGACTTGACTTGTGGAGAACCTGACATACACTACAATGGAGCCAAAACACCTTAGCTTCCTTGACTTTCAATTTTGGACCTCTAAAATGGCATGTTCTTGTAACTGTTGTTTGGCTCTCCATGAAAATGGTTGAACAAATTATACTAAGGTAAAAATTGGTCAACAATACTTTGATTGTAATTTTTTTATTTAGTCTTACACTTGATTTATTTGTTGTATTCACACTTGGGATTTGATTATTCATATCTTATTCCTAGGTTGTTTATATTTACATTTAAATTAAGTTTTCCATGTTTAGGTTATAATTCATCATTTTAGTTATCCATAAATATCATGAATTATATCATAATATAATTCAAAAATATGTACAATGAGTCTATTATAGCAATGTAATGACAATAATTCTCTAATATATAAAAAACTAGCCAAATATCAAAACACATGCATAAATCCATGAGTATTAAGTAAGAACAACAAATAAGGACTATTTCAAATAATTTAGACTTATACCCACTAAAGTAAAGTGGAGAAAAATTTCTCCAAAACTAAATTTTTTATATTCCAAATAAATTAGATTGTTTCAAATCATTTGGGCATAGATCTTTTAAAATGAATTGGGCTATTTCACATAATCTGGACTTATACCCATTAAAGTGGAGTGGAAAATTTTTTCTCTATTTTTTTTTTTTTTTTAATATTCCACATAAATTGGATTATTTCAAACCTTTTGGGCATAGATCATTTCAAATAAATTGGGCTATTTCAAATAATGTGGACTTATACCCACTAAAGTGAAATGGAGAGAATTTTTTCCAAAAATAATTTTTTTATATTCGAAATAAATTGGACTTTTTAAAAGCATTCGGGCATAGATCATTTTGAATAAATTGGGATATTTTGAATAATTTAGACTTATACCCATTAAAGTGGAGTGGATAAAATTTTCTCCAAAAATAAAATTTCTATATTCCAAATAAATTGGACTGTTTCAAACCATTTTGGCATATATCATTTTGATTGAATTAGGCAATTTTAAAAAAATTGGAATTACTACTAAAATGGAGAATATTTTATCCATAAATATGTTTCTATACTCCAAATAAATTGGACTATTTCAAACCATTTGGGCATAGATCATTTTGAATAGATTGGACTTTTTCTAACACATGTCACCCTTCTAGGCCTTTAGACTGATTGATCCTTTGGCATATATTTTGTTACTAGGACATGTGGCACAATTTTAGTGGCCCTCTACCCATGCCTTAGTGAAATATTCCCATAGACTCAATATCTCAAAGTCTGCTGATAATTGGACTAATGCATAAAATATTTAATCAACTAATTTCATCTTTGGTCCTTGCTACTAGACATATCCCTAACCCTAAACACTTGTAAAAATGTCACCTTAAAGGTATCACAAGGCCCCTCAAGGTATATAGAATACGAGGATGAGGAAGATCACTTATGCACATGCATTCAATGCATTTAAATATGAGGAATACCACTCATACGTAGATATTCATCCCATTTAAAGATGTTGGCAAAATTTCCAATATTTGTTGAATTTGGTTTTTTTGTTATGATTCACACAATAGAAGTCCCCACTAGGCCCAATAAAATTCCTACTATTGAATTTTGGTTAGCTAATACCCTCATGGGCATCACATGGATAAAGATAGGGTAATATTATGAGCAATTGGGGTGATTTAACACATGGATGAAGGACAAATAGATTTATTAGTAGGCTTTGATCTCAGAACCCTATTATTAGAAAGAAACAAAATAATAAATAAGATAAAAGGATAAATTATGGATAAAAATATAATAAGCAATTAATTCATTTACTAATATAATCTCATTTGATGTTTCCCAAGGTTTCTTGGTAATAAAAAATATGTGAGGTTTGATGGATAACCATTCAATTTTGGAACCAAGGCAACATAGGGACTACAACTACATTCTCATGAGGTTTTTATGTTTTCATTTGTCCAAGGTAACTAAATTGGCATTGGTAAACAAATTTAATGAGAGATAGACTTGAGAACTGTTTGTTGTTCATTGGGAATATCTTCATGAGTAGGTGTCAATATAATAATGGATAAACTTGGGTAATTTCAAGAAAAACTGATGGAGTATCCACTTTCAAGGGGATTAGATTTAAAACTTAGACCTATTTCAATACTTTCAAGATATCTCCAACTATATATCAAATTTCACATAACGAGATCAAAACATTACTAAATTAAAATTAATAAATTTGAAATAAATTGGACTACATTTGAAATAATTTATAATTTATATTTATGAAATTGATGATAATTTTTACTATAATTATAGTTTATAATAAATAAATACATTTGAAATAATCATATGGTGAAGTTATATCCTTCTAAATAATTGTTCACAGCTACTAGCATGGATTTTATGTTTTCTCCCAAGAATGTGATGATAGATGTCATTTTTATTCTCCAATCATTTCATCTTTCTGACTTCCATTTATAGTATATCTACTTGACATAACATAAATTATTTTCAATTTTTGATTTGTAACACAATTTTGAGAATTACAATCACTTAACACCTTGTTGGAAATTGAAAAATTGTCTCTAAAGGTCCCTTTAAACATAACTTCATCCAATTTATTTATGTTTATATTGAATGTCTTAGAATACATTTTCCCCCAAAAAAACATGAAATTTGAACTTGTGTAACCCATGGCTTGAAGGAGTATCCTCAAATGATTGTCCTCTATCATTGACCAAATGCTAATGTGAGAAAAAGACTACAATGCCACCTTCAAAATTTCTTTGGAATGATCTTGAATGTAGTATAACATATTTTATATTTTATAATCTTTTTTTCCCATTTCATTCATTTGAATATCTTTTATTTTGTGTAAAATAAATAATAAGTCATCCAAACCCAAAATAAATAATTTTTTAGAAGTCAATTTCAAATCCTCCTTTTAAATGTTTTTGATTTGTTAAAAAATAAAACAATAATTTATTAAAATATTATATTATAATAAATATAAAATGGAAATTTTCTAAAAAAATGTTGTACATGTTAGATTGATTATTGATGCAATTTTGATTTAAATTTGATATTGTAACATATAAACACAATGTGTTTCATTTGATGTATTTTTTTTTTTTTTTTTTTGTATTTCCTTAAATCTTATAAAGATTCATATAAACATATATAAAAATATATACATGCTCAGGCACATGTAACTATACTCATTATGCATGGATGTACCATTTCTATTACCAGTTTTGTAACATATATATATGCATATATATGCTTATAATGAATCCTTATAACTTGACCATAATTTGATCACATTCTAAAATAACCCAGTTTTGACATAACTCCTTTCTCATAAATATTGATAAGAACTTAATATTTATCAACCAACATATATATTCTTAAACTAATGAAAGCATCATCTATTCTTATGAATACCAATTCATATTTATGTGTTTATACAACCCATCACATCAAAAAAAATAGGATGTACTCATTCTAAGCCAAAGTTCCCTATCACTAATTTCAAATGAATATACACATGTAGTTTAACCCCCTTCATATACTTACAATAAGACACATCAAATTAAAAACTATTTAAATCAATAATAATATAATTGTTTCTAGCACAATATACTTTTTTTTTTTCATTTCTTTCCTTATATCAAATAATTCTTATATATATATATATATATATATATATATATATATATATATATATATATATATATATATATATATGCCCTTTTTCATCAAAATATTCTTAATATGAAATATATTCTTCATCAAATTTCTCACAATCACAATATTTTTTGTCCATTAAAAGAAATATATTTTATATTGATAAAGATCATGGATACTTAACATCAAAATTTATTGTATTGAAGACACAATATAACACATATTGTGTTATTTTAAACGGGATAAATTTAACATGTAAACAACATTTTAATGGGTAAATATAACCACATTCAAGTCGACACTATGATAATTGAACCCACACTTCCAAATCCCAAGTTGATGGAAGTCTATTTTATTATTTTCTACAATCTCCTATCTGGAAATAAAAATTCAATTGTAAAGTGTTTAAATAAATAAGATAATTAATATATTCTAGTGTATGAAATTGTATAATACACATTCATTGAAAGGGGTTTTCACCTTTTTTAGCCTTTTTGTAGTTTGTACAAGTGCACTCTTTTGTTGAAAATTTGGTTCTTTATTCCATGCAAGGTATTATATAATGTAGTGACTAAAAATTATCATAATCAATTGATTTGATATTTGTTTTTTAAAAATGTGTTTTGTTGTAGAGTTTTATCTAGTGTTGTTTTTATAGAGGCAACAAGCTACAAAGCTATGTCACAGGTTGTTATGTTGGAGACACAAAGTTGTAGAGCTGTGTTGTGAACTATTTTAATTAAGACATAAATATACAAAGAAATATTTAGTCAGTATTATAAATAGTTGATAAATAAAAAAAATATAATTTTAAACATATGCATGATCTTATCATAACTTCTTCAACTTACAATTTGTCATATTCATTGATTTGATTTTCCATTATTATTGTTTCTTTACTTGCATGCAATGTCATTAGTGCTAAACACTAAAAGATTGATAAGTTATTAGGTTTGAAAAATAAAGCATACACACCAAAAGATTGTTAAGATTATATATTTTAAAAATGAAGCATGATTATAAAATACATTAAATATGTTATGCACCTAGTATTGATTGAATAAGTTGTTGTATTGGTGGCTCTAAATTTGTTAAACAATTTTTAAATTGAACATAAAAAAATGTTTGTTCTTCAGTTTCTATAATGTAAGATAAATAACTTTGTAATTGTATACAAGCACACACCAATCTAGCTCCTATATATACTCCTAATACATCACATATATCTAAATTATTGAAATTAGAGATAACTCTCTCCCAAAATAAGTTATCTATTTCATTTTGTAATGGCCTTCCTACTTTGTGTGAACCAATTATTTGAAATGTTAGTACTTATCTATTGATGTCAAAAATTTCCTCTAGTTTACTTTTTTATGAATGGAGGATGAAACATTCAAGCTAAAAATTAGTGGAATCTTGAGAAAAATTAATGCCTATAATATGAGTCCAATTGAGTTCATCACTATATGGACCCTAAAGTATGACACCCATTTTTTACATGTAATGGAAATCATCAACACACATATTTTTGAGAGAGTTTTGAATTCCATAAAAATGTTCAAATTTGTGAATGATGAATATATTGAAATATAAAACAATAACTTTATCAATCTAAGCTTGAAGAAATAGGTAAATATATTATTCCTTAAAAACTTCACTAAGATTCAAAAGATCAATAATTATCAAATCAACATTCACACCAATAATAAATATTGCACTGAAATCTTCTAAAATAGATGTCCAAAGAGATGGGGGGCCATAATGACAAATAAATATGTATGTATCTATCTTGAGAAGTTGACCTCCATCACTATATATATATATATATATATATATATATATATATATATATAGTTTATAAATATGCTTATCAAATCTAGAGATAATGCTTCCTATTTTTATTTTTTTTGAAATACCTTCCTTTAGGACACATAAATCATCAAACCTTTTCATAAAAAATGTATAATACTCCATTACCTCTTCAGGTGTGATTTCTTTGGTTTACAATGTAAAATCATGGTTGGTGAAATAATTTTCAATTTTTAATAATATGTTACTTTATATCTTCACCTTTTTGCATCAAATATCCATGTTTTTATACCCAGGGATTTTCAAGAAAGAAATGGATCCTTTTTCTGATAAATATACTAGTTTTATTTTTATTTATCTAAAAGCCCTTGAATATTTATAAGTAATATTGTATGAATAATATTTAAATATTATTTATCTAAACTAGGAAAAGTATTGCTTTTAATCAAATTAAATGCCATATCAAAACAATTCCAAATGGGGTTTTCAATGAAAAGAAGGCATTTTCTCTCTTGTAGTTGTGTTGAATAGTTTATTTATGTGAATAAGTGTCTATCTTTTTTATGTTTTTCTTCTATATTTTTTCCCTATTTCAATATTTTTCCAGCCTCTTAGTTGGATAAGGTCATGTGCAAATCAAACTCTTTCTACAAATGAATATTTATAAATTGTTTCACTAGCTTCATTATATTGGTTACATATTTTTTGAACAATATGGAACAAAGTACAAGTTTTCATAAATATTTCCCTTATAATAGAACATTTTATTCTCAATTATAGTGAATTGTATTCCTCCTTTGAAATAATTCTCTATTGTGCTGTAATTGTGTGTTGGCCGTCTATAATTTTGATCCTTATAGTTTTTTTCTCCATCATATCTTCAAGGACATCTTTTGATTTGATAATACATTGAAGGTTATTTGGATCAAAGTAATTAACAAAGAATACTTCATTGGAACCTCATTATGTTTTAAAAATGAATGAATTATAACATTCACCCCTCTTTCATTCATATTTCTTGTTTTGATATTAGCATCCTCCAATTCACAAAGCTCTATAAGAATGTTCAAGGCATAATTACTAGAAGAAATATACCATATAGAGAATTAACTGTGTTTGATCATAAGTTTGTGTCAAAAAAAGTGTATCAACCTTTTATTTGATCTTATTTTTATCCACTACTGTGATTGATTGTATAGCCTTTTTAAAATCTACATACAAATATGTTTCATTTGCTTGTCTTGTTTTCTTCAATGTTTTTCTATCATTATTGCAAGGTATCTTAAATACATGTTTACATGGTGGCAAGTAGAAGAAGTTATTTCCCCTTGATCATGTTTTTTGTTCAACATATTTTGTATTCTAATGACCAAATTATCTCTATCTATCAACCCAGACATTTTAAGGTTGTCATAGTTATTCAAATGAAACCTAATTTTTTTACAATAAGAAGATTTTTTTTGTCAATTCCATTTTACTCGGTGTAAATTTATTAAAATTAGTTGTAGCATGATTGAGAATTTCCTCTTCTTCATTCCATACTTTTAGTTGGAATTGAAGTATTTATTTAAGTCCATCATTATCATAGGAAAATAATATTCTAATCTAAGAATATTCTTTTCCAACATGCATATTTGATGGACTAAACAACTCAAAATACCAATTAGCAAGAAGAATTTTGTCACCACCATAAAATGGAAGATACCGATGATTAAATTTTAGTTTTGGTAGTTTAAATGGTACTATATCTAAATTATCTTAGAGTGAGGCCTTATTATTCATTTTAAGTGTGGGAATTACTTTCTCACTTGAAGAATGTTTACAAAGCAATTGAAATGATTTAAATATTTATCTTTTGTAAAATGCAAGTTGTATATTTCATCAATTATAAAATTGTTTATGATTAAGTAGTGATTAATTGTATATAAATAAATATGAATTATAAACTATAATAGAAAATACATATTAAATATTTATAATATATACACTAACTTACACTTAAACTAATTATGTATGACCAAACTAAAAATAAATTATATGTAGAGAGATGTAAAAATAATTTAAATGGGATGGCTTAAAAGTTGACTGTACATTTCTAACATATTAGGCACCAACCAATATAATCTGATGGGCAAAGAATCCAAAAAAAATATTTTAAATGAGAAATATGAAGGGGAAGTATGTTTCTAATATGTGTCAAAACACCCATCAAGTACCTTCAAGGTATCTCCTAGGAGATACCTTCAAGTTAATCATGATGATATTACAAGTATATTTTAAATACTTGAAGTAATTTCCTAGGATACATATTGAAGGGTGTTTTCATACATTGAAAGGAACATTAAATGTATCTCCCAGTAGATACCTTCAAAATACACATGAGTATAATTTTCATTCACCTTGAAAACATTACTGGGTGATAACTTGAAGGGCCTTGTAATAATTTTAAGGTTACCTTCAAGGTATCTCCTAGAAGATATGTTCAAATTAACTAAAAGGTATTTCAAGGCATTTTAAGGCATCTCTTAAGAGATTCTTAAAGGGCATTGTCAGAAATTAAAGGGGACATTGAAGGTATCTCCTGAGAATGAATAATAATCATAAATGTGATTTTTTATATAATATGAAACTAAGATCCAGGGTGACCCATAGTGCATGTATATAGTTCCCATTATCGCATCTAGGAGATATGATATCATATAAAAGTGGTGACTAGTGAGATGCGTATCTGTGTGTAAAAATTGTTGTCATAGACTAATGTTAATTATTTTCACCAGGGTAAAATTTAAGGCTAAGGTCATCAACATGTATAAAAGAGGAACCCATTCCAGGTGAAAAAAATGGTTACTTAGGAAACCATAAAGTATTTTTATGAGGGTCATCCTAATATAAACCCATATACTAAACTTAGTGATAGGTACATGGTTCTTCTCATTTAGGATGATAATTTTTTTAGTGATAATCTAGGTTATACCATGGCTCCCTACATGATAATGCATCCTACATGGCATGCACACTAGGATAGGGTGGTCAAATTAGAATTGAATGAAGGTGACTAGCTCATAGACATTAATTATTAATGGTGTATAAACTAGAAATTAATGCAAGAAATCTTGAGTATTTACATCGATCCCCCAACCAAGTTCACATGATTCAATCATTTGAGCATGAGTAGACTTTAGATTCAAGCAATCCCAAGAGCCCTAACCACTATCACAATGAATTATGACTTGAGAGATTTATCTAAGTGAAGATACACCATTTTTAAAAGCTTTAAATATACTAGTACTCAACACAACTACCATGACATTATCTTACAAGACTTAAAAGATAGCCCCAACACCATATAGGTTCTTAATCAAGGACTCTGTAGAATAACTTGATATTATGTTTGAGCCTACTATATTTGAGGGGAATTATTTGAATTATTCAACATTATGGGAAGTAGTTGAGGATGCTAATATATTTTTACTAAAAAAAGACATAGAAACTAAGGATAACCAATTGATAAAAGACTTGCTCTAACTCAAGTGTTAGGCCTTGAACTATGCCACTATAAAAATAAAAGTGATTTTATGCATCAATTTACTACAGGGTCTTTTCTTTGAAAAAGAATCATGGATGGAGGTTATCTACATTACATAGTCAATGAAACTATTGTCATATGCATATCTAGAGAAGCATTCAATAGGTATTTAATCTTTCCTATTATAGATGTTACATATGATTTAAATATTGTAGTTACATGGAAAAAGGAAAACCATCTGGAGTGGGATCTTTCAAAATGTTTCTACCTAGAGATAAATTCACCTTAAAAGAACATGCCAAGATCCTAGTCCCCATTACCAATTTTAGAATGGAAATATGCATAGGGATGTCACTACTAAATAGGCTCTTTGGTCATGCTAGTATATACTATATACACCTAGAACAGGTTCCCCTTATAAACCTTTAAACTACCTTAGAGCATACCTATGCATTAGTGGAAATATTTAACACACACCTCTAAGAACATATTCTATAGAAGGATAGGTAGCCATTGGGGGGAGATTTATATATAATGTCTTATCTATTAGACATGGTCATGAGCACTATGTATAAGCATAACAGAGTCATGTGGGAGCCAAATGCTGAGGTCATAAAAAATAAGATATGTGACTACTAAAACTTTGTGTATATTTATTCATATATAAGAAACATAATCAAGATTATCGAGGACCTTTGTCCTTAGGTATGGATGACTATTCATGATGAGCCATTATCAAGAATTTCCCTAGGCATAGCTTAGACACTGGCTAATAACATTGGAGATTATTGGTTATATCTAGATTTCATAGTTATTATAGTGATGGGCCATAAATTAGATCCTCTTTAGCTTCCAAAGTTTATTCTAGATAATGTGGATGAGCAGGAAATTATTCGTCAATTTTAGAATAACATAGATGAAGAGAAAATGAAAAATAAGAAGTTCACCTTCCATGGGTATCATGTAACCATTTTTAAAATGTAGTACATATCATTCATACAAAATTTGGATAGGCTGATAATGCTAATAATGCCTATGCATTATCCACCCTTCCTCATAGAAATTGGCACCATCATGGAGAGGTACAAAATAAAATTCACACCCTCAAAATTGAATACAAAAATGAGCCAATCGATCAGGCCTTTTTATTATTCAATTTTAAAGATGACAATTATGTGAAAGAAATGGATACTAATACAGGGCTAAATGAGGACTTGAGAGTAATTCAAGCATAACCATACTTAACACTCAATGAAGCAATGTTATGCATTCTACCTCTTGGAGAATAGATATCCTTAGATTTATGAAGTGGGAGGCCATTAAAATAATTAGAAGGTGAGGGACCTAATCCCAAAAAAGCTCAAATATAGCCTCAAGACCAATAATAGTTGGTAGTTGAGGACCACTCTATGTAGAGGAAGAAGAAGAACAAGCTGAGGAGGAATAACTACCTACCTCAACACAAAAATAAATACAAGCGCTCCCAGTTCAACCCTCAACAATTAAATTGATTAAGGTTAAGAAAGAGTTATATGAGGATCTAAATAATGTTGGAAATAATGTACAATTGGAATCACAAGTGGAAGTATTGATGAAAGTTAGGGTTATATGCTTGGATTCCTAAAATGAAGAGGAAACACTATATACTTTAGCCTCCATGCTAATCATTATTCCCTCTTCTCTTCCATTATAGTACATAGGTCCATAGGAAGGGATAAAAACAAAGAGATAGCATAGGAAGCTTAAGGACATACCATATACCCACATAAATCAATAGGTAGATGAGGAGGAGTTAAAAGAGGTGAAGGCTATGAGCCTATAGACACTCAAGGCCAAAGCACTATCACAAGTGACTCATATGGTAAGGTCCCCTTGCTCATATCTCTATTGTTTCCCCCCCCTCTTATGTCTTTACATCTAGTTTCAATCACCCCTGGCCTTATTTTCTCCACATTTATTACTTGGTGGATAGTCTCAACAAGTCTATTATTCCTAGACCCATCCATGAGTCTACCTACAACCACAAATCATGTTCCCCCTTCCACTACTTTAATTTATATCTCTATGGTTTCCATTCCTTCCATTTCCCTTCTATTAACATCCATTCCATAAAGATTAGCCTTTTCCATCTTGGTCATTGCTCAATCCATGCCTTCAACTATAACCCCTTATACCTAGTTTTGTTTATCATTGACTTCTTCCACTCCCACCACAATAACCACAGTGGTAAAAACTAAGAGAGAACTTAGGAGAAAGCTAGTCTATGTGGTTCTTCTAATGCCATATTATGAAAACATATAATGGTCAAAGATTTTTTGGCCTACAATGCCTAATCCTCCCACATCCACTGAGAAAAATTCTAAAGATCATGCTTAACTAAAATCATTATCTTGTGATCCCTCAAATATCACTCTTCTAGATTGGGTTAAGGAATTGGAAGCCTCGGCCTCTAAGAGACCCAACCTAAAGATGACAAAATTACCAATACTGATCTCCTTATTTGATAAAGGCACTACATTAGTATAGAGGATGAGAAAGAGGAAGATACAAGATAACTCAGATAGGATCCTGATCATGGAAGAGAGGGGGGAAGTATACTCCTTAATAAAAATACAAAATAGGTAGAAGGGTCAATCCCCTTACATAGAGGACCTAAAACATATATTGAAACCCACAAAAAAGCTATCATGGCCATACATTAAGGAACTAAAATGTCCAAGCAAGAGTTAGAGGAAGAGTTGGAAACACTCAGAGAGCAATAATAAGTCATTTAGGTTCCTTAAGTCATTGACCAAGATGTAAAATATGATTTCCTTAGATTGTATGAAATCCTTGATTCCATTCATTATTTAAGAGTCAGATTTGCTACACATGTTAATAACATAACTAAATTATTCATGGGCCTCAAGGAAGATGACATTAATTTGAAATTCCTAGTGCTATATACACCAAATAAGGATTTCAACAATATAGATTTGATGACTCCATTAGAGGCCTCAAATGCTTTGAATTTAGCATTAATAAGGACCCAAGAGGCTTAAGACTAGGCTCTATCTTTGGAGGTAATAGTTAATAAGTTTGCTAAATAGGAAGAAGAGGTTTAACAAATTTTGTTAGTTCTAGAGTTAGCTACTATTTGATATAACCGAAGAAGACTGGTGATAATAGCTACATTAACCAGATGACAAAAAAATATTTTGATACTTTTAAATATATCCTACAATGTTTGAGCCTTGAAAATATAGAGGCTAAGTTAAACATAATAAGGAAGAAAGCCATCAAGGTAGAGGTATTCAAAGTCAGTTTTAGAATGACCAAAATAGAACAAAATAAGATAATCAATGAGATTAATAGGGTAACTAGACCATCTCTTTTATATATGGGTCTAATTAGATCACAACATGCTAAGGCCTAAAAGTACTATCAATACTTAGAGGTGAAGAAGAAAGCTATTCAACAAGATCAATCTTCTAATTCTACCATGCCAACTCCACCAAATATACCAACAAAAACAACTACCTTATCTATGCCAATTCAAAATACTATTCCTATGGTGATGATAGTTCAAAAATCTAGTTCTGATTTAAGATCACTTCTAGTCACTATGGCAGCTACTACTAGTTTTACTACAGTTCCCATAATAATCTTAAGACAAGTCAATCAATAGCCAATTTAGATTAGGTAATTTTATATTATTTTGCATGTAGCCAATATACCTAGATAGTAATGTCTTAGTTACATTTATATATTATAATTAAACTGACTTTTGATCATCACGCATACATTTCATATATAGGCTCTTTGTAATGTGTCATTATGTAACTCAAACTTGTCTTATGGTCTATTGAAATGTTCTAGTCTTAGAGGATGAGGTGATCTAAGATGAAAATAGGGTTATAACTCATATATATATATATATATATATATGAGTTATAACCCTATTTAAAAGGGTCAAATTTTTGAATGGAATATAGGAAGAAATTAAGAATGTTGATTCTCATGCAACTATGTTTTTTTCTATCTTCTTCCCTTTCTATGTTCATGAATTTGAAGTTTCTCTAGTTTTTAATTGATTCAATAATTATGATGTGTGAAATTGCTATAAATGGATCTAATTGTTGTGTTTATGAATGATTAATCTTAGATGTGCTATAGCTACTAAATATTTATATGTACATTTATTTATATAGTTAGTAAAGGTTGAATCATTATTCTAAAGTGTGTAGAAGTGTCTCAGTTGATATAATATTCTATGAGCAAGTAATAGATGACTTAGATAAAATATTGGTTTGAGATATAACCTATGCTATAAAGGTATGTATAAATAGCCTTGAAAAGATAAATCTTTAGTTGAGACCCAAAAACATCCTATATCTGATCACCTAGTCTCCCAACCATGTTTGTTTGTAAGTAAGCAACATATACAACTAAAAAACATTGATCTTTGAGAGACTTGTCCACTAAAGAGATAGACAAAGAATCTCTTGTTTAAAGAAATATAATCCTTCTCTACCTTACCCTTCCCTTTTTTAAAGTTTATTTGAGACCTACCCACCATATATTAATCTTTTAACCATCCAACTCACATAATGGTTTTCCTTTTTATTAGAAACCAAACATCTACCGAAAAAATTAGTTGAACAACCAAGTAGCTTAATCCACTATTCCACCACTCAATTTTTCAAATTACATACCTGTAACTCATCCCTAAAGTGTAACTTAGTTCCACAAAAAACCTAATTTGAAACCCCATCCTGAAGATAGTGATAGGCATGAGGTTCTTTTCCTTTGGGATGATAATTTCATTGGTGATAATATACTTAGTGTTTTATTGATTGAATTATTCTATTTCCATCCTACCACCCTATGAAAATCATAATTATAATATGCAATTGGTAAATATAAGTACGTCTAGAATTCATCTCTTGATATATAGGCTATAATGGTCTTGTGATTCAAATAGTGTAAGAAGTCATCCCCCATCACCTTGCTAGTGAAGAAGAGATACCATAACAAGTCTATGCATATCATCAATTTAGGCTTGGTTACCATGAAGTGTAACCCTTATCACTTGAGAGGAAGTAGGTTTGAATTTAATTGCCTATATGATATAATTAAGTTATCCTCATTGGACTAATCATCAACTATTTCAATGGTATCCCATAGATCCAAATAGTTTAACATATTGATAATTGAAAATAGTGGAATTGAACATAGTATAAGTGTACTCAATAGAGTCCTTGATTGAAAACTAGGATGGTGAAGAGACTCAATAATGGCCTAAAGACTCCAAAGCATAGAATGCCTTTTGAAAGGATTTGCTCTCAAATTTTTGAAAACAAAAGTTATTGAAAATAACCCTTCTAATGGAAAGTATTTGAAATGAAAGCTTCCAATGTAAATTTTTTGACTTGTAAATTCTTGACACAAAAGCCTCTAAAGATAGAACCTAAAGAGAATGTTTACGAAGTAAAAGTTATCAATACAAAATCTATTGAAGATTAAGATTACAAATTTACCAAAAGTAAATTATTAAAGTAAATATTCCACAAAATAAAATTTCCAAAATAATTCTTCTGACATGAAATTCACCAATGATAAACCTTTTGACAATGAAAGCTATCAATATAAAGCCCCTGATGTGAAACTTCTTGGAGTGAATTTTTTTGAAAGGGATGTACCTGATATAAATTTACAGATGAAAAACCTTTCATATAGAATATTTTTGATGCAAAATTTTTTGAAGTAAATATTTTTGATGTATATAATCTAAGAGAGTTGAATAAATTAGATCACCTATACATCATTTTGTATGGAATGAGGTTTTTTTAATAGTTTCAAATCTAGATAATTACGTTTACAAGAATTAAACTCAAAATCATTTTCATAATTTAAAGGAATTACAAGGCCTTTGAAGGAATTTACTAAGATATACATCAAATGGCATTTTCATACATTGAATTGGACTTTGAAGTTATCTCCTAGTAGATGCCTTCAACATGCACACAAGTAGAGTTTTACTTTACCTTAAAGGTCCTTGTAATATCTTAAAGGTATCTCCTAGGAGATACCTTCAAGTTACCCATGAAGGTATTACAAGGCCCTTGAAAGAATATACTAGTGGATACCTCAAGGTTGAACTTGCCCAAATTTATTGAGGTGTTTAATAGATTTAGTGAGTAAACAGGGCGTCAATTAAAGAAGGTGGTTATCAATACATTGATTTTTGTGTATATGGTCTCTTAAGATATACCTTCAATGTCCCCTTGAATGTATGTCAATTCTCCTTGAGGTATTTACTTGAGATTAATTTAAGGGCATTGTAATATGTTCATGGGTAACTTGAAGGAATTACAAGGCCCTTAAAGGAATCTCCTAGGATATAATTTCAACATGCACATGAGTGGATTTTTTCTTCATCTTGAAAGAACTAATAGGTGTTAACTTTAAGTCCATTGTAATACCTTCCTAGGAGATAAATTTTAAACATGAACAAGGGTATATTTCTCCTTCAAGGTATCTCCTTGGAGATAACTTCAATTTACACTCAAGGAGATAATTTCAAGTTACCCGATTTAATAATTTTGGGAATATTGGTGTATTATTACTAATTTAGTTAAAGGGTTTGAGTATTAAAATTAGAAAATAAATATGAAATAATTAAACTACTAATTTTTTTCAATTAGATTATAATTTCAACCTTTATAAAAATAGTGATAAGAGGGAGAAAATATGACTTAGAAACTAGCTAATTTGACTGAGATAGAGGTTAGAATTCACTATGTAAGATTGGTAAACTATAAAAAATTAAGATCTAAACTTCATTTTATGATTGGATAAGAGTGAAAAAAGTAGACAGGAGTGGCACCAACACTGTAGTCCACCTCTACCACTGTCGTCCTGAGAATATGAGCTTTTTGGGTTTTGTTTGCCAAGTATATGTGACCATATCCATGAAGTTTAAATAAATGAAAGTTAGTAGAGATCTTTTTAGATTATATTATCTATTCAAACCATATATTATAGTGTTATTTGAAAAATATTGAGAAAATAAGGGTTAGTGTGTGCAAGATTCCCTAAATGTGTATCCACACCCCTTATATGGGTACACTACCTACATACCAATAATTTGAAGAGAGATCAATCCATATGTGATTCTCCCACTTGATGTGCTTTGTGTAATTAAGTTTATGAATATGCAAAAATTCTAAACTAGATGTGCTTGAGGTGGCTAGGGACTAGTGTAAGGATTTGAATAAACTTGTAAGTGTATTGGCTAGTTATATGAAGAGAATAGGGAAGATTGCTTGAGTACTCTTGCTTATATTATTGATTTCATAGTGGTATTTTCCAACCCTTTATAAATGATATTTTAATTAAATTTTATAGGTATCTATTGGTCATGGGTTGAATGTGATCATGTTAGGCCGATAAGGAGAAGGATGGGGAACCAAAATAAATTGACCGTTGGGGCTAGAAATGGACTTCGATAAGAGCAATAAAAGCAAAAGACCAGTAACTTGAGTGTGTATTCATTCCTTTCTCTTCCTCTTTATCTTACCCATGGTGAGTTTCAGATTTACTTTGTTGTGATTTATTGTTTTTATATGTGACATTGCTAGTAACCAATTGACTAGGTAAAGGTGCATATACATGATTAACACTAGGGTGCCTTTGAGGTTTTTATATTATAATATGATTTTACAATGTTTTGATCTTTTCATGTAATAAGTAATTATAAGTTTGTAAATATGAAATTAACTTGATCATACTGGTGATTTGATCCCTTAGAGTCTCACTAGTGCAAACTCAAGTTACTTCTAATTGAACATGTAAGCACATATATTGAAGAGGTTTTAAAGAAGCTATAAGATGAATATATTATTTAAGAATAATAGTATAGGCTACCTCGCCTTTTGTATGGGTGATATAATGGACCTAGTTATAGGTAAAATAACTATCACCCTTTGGAGGGAGAGGAGGAGAAGGAAACTATTTCCTGTGCATAAGATATGACATTGAAACTTGACAGGTGGTTGTTAGCTTATGTAATGGATCCTTTAGATAGAAATCATGTATGTTGGATAAAATTCATGTAATTGGAGTTATAATTTGTATAATAATATGTTTATGAAGATCATTCCACATGAGATATAGCAAGCAAGGGATAGAGAGCATAAATTTGTGCAAGAATGCATAAAAAGCTTTGATATGTGCTATGATATGTTTAATATGTGAAGCATGATAGATTTGATTTTTTTTGTAAATTAGAGTTAGAAAGAAAGAGATAGAATAAATTTATGCATGAATTCATAAGAGACTTTGGCATTTGTTATGAAATTTTTAATGTGTTTAGCATGATAGATTTGAATTTTTTTCCATATGAGAGATAGAAAGCAAGAGATAGAGAGCATGAATTTGTGAATGAATGTATAAGAGACTTTGGCATGTGATATGACATTTTTAATGTTTTTATCATGATATATTTGAAATAAATTCTATATGAGAGATAGAAATCAAGAGGGAGAGAGAATGAATTGGTGCATGAATACATAAGAAACTTTGGCATGTGCTATGACATTTTTGATGTGTTTAGCATGATAGATTTGAAAAAAAAACCATATGAGAGATAGAAAACAAGAGATAGAGAGAATGAATTATTTCTTGAATTCATAAGAAACTTTGGCATGTGTTATGACATTTATGATGTGTTTAGCATGATAGATTTGAAATTTTCTCCATATGAGAGATATAAAGCAAGAGATGAAACCTTGTATTAAAGACAAGTAAACTTTGCTTTGAAAGAGAGGTATCTTACTATGTTTAACAATGAATTTATTAATATCATACCATATTATGAAAAGTAGGCATGAAAAACAAAGAACAAAGCTTTGTATTAGCATATGGTAAACTTCAGCATTCATGTACATGATAGGACCAAGTATGGCCTCATTATTTGATAAAAATGCAAGAAATATTTAAAAATAAGTGGGACCCATTTTTGAGATCTGATTTTAGATGTAAGGTGATACCTAAAAGAAGTAGTGGGACCTAGTATATGCAACTAGGGTTTCAAATATGATTACTTTGAAAATTACTATGAAAATTTTAAATTAAAAGTGAATTTCTAAGTGAAATATGCAAGTAAAAAATCAAGAATTTATTTGAAAATTTGTGATTTAAAGAGACTTAGAAGATGTATCTAGGGTTTGGAAAAATAAATATTTTTGAGAATTACTATTGAATTTTGAATGGATTTTTTGATTTAAATATGCTAGTAAAAAATCAAAAAAATATTGGAAAATTACTGGGACCTAATATGAACAACTAGGGTTTGAAAGAAAATTATTTTAAAATTAACACAAAATTTTAAAACTTAATGTTAATTTATGATTTTATTATGCAGGTAAAAAATTAAAAAAAGTATAGGAAAAATTAGTAGAAAATTTATCCTAGGGTTTCTAGGGGTTTTATGCACAAACAAAGTAGGGTTCACCAAATGATTTAACAATTTTATAAATATTGGTGTATTATTCCTAATTTAGTTAAAGGGTCTGAGTAGTAAAATCAATAAATAAATATTTAATAATTAAACTATTGATTTGTGTAAATTATATTGTAAATTAAACCTTTTTAAAAATAGTGATAAGAGAGAGAAAATAAGACTTAGCTATAAACTAGCTAATCTAACTGAGTCACAGGTAAAAATTCATTATACAAGACTAGGACACTATCATAAACTAAGATCTAAGATTCATTTTATGATTAGATAGGAGCATCTAAAGTGGAAAAGAGTGGTACTAACACTATATTCCACTTCTATCATTGTTGTCTTGAAGATTTGAGCTTTTTGGGATCTATTCACCAAGTTTTTGTGACCTTATCTATCAAGTTTTGGTAGTTAAAAGTCAATAGAGCTCCTTGTAGATCAGATTCTCTCTTCATACCTGGTATTTCATTATGCTTTGATAAATTTTAAGAAAGGGGGGGTTAGTGTGTGTAAGATTCACTAAACATGTATTCACACCCATTATATGAAAACACTCCCTACATATCAATACTCCAAAGAGTGATCAAGGAATATGTATTTCTCCCACTTGATGTGTTTTGTGTAATTGAGTGTATGAATATTGAAAAATGCTAAATTGGATGTGTTTGAGGTGGCTAGGGATTGGTGTAAGGATTTTAATAATCTTGTAAGTGTATTGGTTGGCTTTATGTAGAGAATAGGGAAGATTGCTTGAGTAGATTTGCTTGTATTCTTGATTTCTTAGTGATAGTTGTCAACCCTTTACAGATGATCTTTGCATGGAATTTTATAGGGATATATTGTCATGGGTTAAATGTGCTTGTGTTAGGATGATAAAGAGAATGATGGGGAACTAAAATAAATTGACCATTGGGGCTAAAAGTGGACTTGGACAAGAGTGCCAAAAGTAGATAAGAGTGGCACAAGTGCTATAGTCCTAGTGTCACACTATTATCCTAAGCAAACAAGACATGGGGGATGGATTTATCATGGAAAGAGGAGTTTGGCTCAGCTAAAATCAAATTTGGAAGGTTACAATTGATTGGAAATCAATGAAAATATGCCTATGAGGGTCATGAGAGCAAGAAAGAGGGACCTAAGGGTTGGATGCAATTATCCATGCTCAAGTTACCAATTTTTGCATTTTATAAGACTAAATTACCTATTAAGGTATTACAAGGCCCTTGAAGGAATCACCTAGTAGATACCTTGAGGTTGAAATTTTATAGCCTTATTGTGGTGTATAAAATATTCAATGATTAAATAGGTGTTTCAATCAAAGAAGGTAGTTATCAATACATTAATTTTTGTGTACAACATCTTGATTCAACCTTTTTTTAGGAATATTGGTGTATTATTCCTAATTTAGTTAAAGGGTCTAAGTAGTAAAATCAGTAAATAAATATGAAATAATTAATCTATTGATTTGTATAATTTTATTTTAATTTTAATTTTTCTAAAAAAAGTAATAAGGAAAAAAATAAGACTTAATTAAAAAATAAGTTATATAATTGAGATAGAGGTTAGAATTCACTATGTAAGACTAAGACATTATCATAAATCAAGATCTATCCTTTATTTTATGATTGGATAAGAGTACTACAAATAAGACACCTTGGGCTTTGACACTATAATCCTCTTCTACCAATATTATCTAAGAGACCCAAGTTTTTTTTATTTTGTTCGTTATGTTTGTTAGACCTTACCTATGAAATTTTGACTGTTAGATGTCCATAGAATTCTTTATAGAGCTGATTTTATATTTAAACCCTAGACTCCATTATATTTTGACTAATTTTGAGAAAGAGAGGGGGGGTTAGTGTGTGTAAGATTTATTGAATGTGTATCTACTCCCCTTGTGTAAGAACACTACCTACATACCAATACTCTGAAGAGGGATCAAACCATATGTAGTTCTTCCACTTGATGTGATTTATGCAATAGTGTGTATGAAAATGCATGATAGTAAACTAATTGTGCTTGAGGTGACTAGGGACTGGTGTAAGAATTTAAATAAGTTGAAAATGGTATTAGATGGATGTATATAGAGAATAGGGAAATATGCTTGAGTATTCTTTCTTGTATTCTTACTTTCTTTGTGATATTTTTCAACCCTTTCTAAATGAAATTTGAATGGGATTTTATAGGGATCTATTGGTCATGGGTCAAATGTATTCATGTTAGGTCAAAAATAAGGAGGATAGGAACCAAAAGGAAATGACCATTTGGGCTCAAAATATGATTAGATAGGAGCACCAAAAATAGGACACCCTAGGGTCCAATGCTATAGTCTAAGCTGGGTGCTATAGTTTTGAGCTGATGGGACTTAGTGGGATGGATCTACCATGGAAAGAGTAGTCTGGATCAACTAGGATTAGGTTTACAAGGCTAAAAATCATTGAGAATTAGTGAAAATATGCCTATGAGGGTCATGAAAGCAAGCAAGAGAGCCCTATAATATGGATGTCACAAGTCACACTCAAGTTACCAATTTGGATATTTTATATGACTACATTTGTCCTCCCTTTATTTTAGTGATGAAGTAAAGTGAAATACTAGGATAAAGGAAAAATATAAAGCATACCTAAACTTACCTACAAGGATGAATCTCATGAAGCTATTGTGATGTTAGGTATATAGAAAGAGAGAATATTGTGAAGTGTGAATCTATAATAAAAAAACAAATAGTAGATCATTTCTTACTAGATACACTATATCTAAAATAAGAATGTGCAAAGTTGGGTAAGAGAGAGAGAGGAAGAGAAAAGAATGAATACACCTCACCAAGTATGCAAACTAATATAAAAATTGTTATGATGCTGAGTGATGTTGAGTAATGTTGGATGATGCTAAGTAATACTAGATGATGTTGTAATAAGAGTAATATTGTGAACATATCTAATTGCTCAATTCCTTGAAAGTGGATAAAGAATGCAAAAGTTGGCCCTTTGGATCTATCATTTCCCACTAAGTGAATTGAGGTGGTAATGCATGTTCTAATACATGTTTTGACTATGTTTCCAATCCCTTTGAATAAGTGGCTCAAGAATACAAAGGCTAGATAGTCCTTTGGCTCTATCATTTCACTATGAAGTAAAGCTATAAAATAATATCAATATGAAATGTGTGTCATATGAGATGGATCCTAAATCCTATGAATGTTTTGTGGGATAAAAATATTGGCATGGATAGTAAAATGTATGATAAAAACTAGGCCACTCTTGGCCACTCTGAAAGATGAAGATTAGGTTTGTATGAAAGCCTCTCCAAAACTAGGCACTAGGCTTATATGAAATCCATTCCAAAATGTGGAGGTTAGGCTTTTATGAAATCCAACTTGAAGTGATGTAAACCACTTTTAAATGGAGTAAGGCATGTAAATATTGAGAATACCTAGGTTATATGTTGAACTCAAAAAGAAAAGAAAATAAATGTGCCACACACATTACCCCTAATCACTAGTGTTTAGAACATGGATTCTGATTTGGAAGTTATACCAACTATCGTGTCTAAAACTAAAAGTGGGATCTATCATATCATGCATGATACCCCTTATATCTAGATTATTTGATCAAAATTGTAATAAAAATTATTGATTTTGAATTGGTTTGAATGTGTAAAATTAAGCTGAACCTACTTTTCTACCTACTTCTATAAAATCTAGTTTTTCTACTATTTGGACAGGAGCGTTGAAAATAAGCCACCCTATTGTCTAACACTATTGTCCATTTTTGGCACTATTTTCCTTTGTTGAAACTAAAAATTGTTCTAGAATTTTCACTATTTTTTTGGTTTGTTCTATCTGGTTTGACCTTTGATTGCTATTGTGAGTGTTCTAAAACTATTTTTTCAACTAGTAGGAGTTCTAATCTCTATGGTAAAACCCCTATTTATTTATCCCTCTTTTGAGGGTAGGAATGAAAACCCTACGATGACTACCCTCAAAATAAAGTTCCCTACAAGTATGTTATGCTATGAAATACATGATATAGTAATGATAATTGGTAAGATATCTCAAGATATAACATAGCTTGTAAAAGAGATTGTTAGATCAATAGGGGTATGCCTAGATAGATATAACAATGTAATAATATGTGTAATGTACTAAATTGAAACTAGAACTAGAAGTATATTTAGTTGTTAGTTGTTAGTTATCAAGGAGGGATGGATTATGATGTCCATCATGACATCTAAGCTAGCAAGATAATGCATGATGTGGATCATGGCATTGAAAACAATGATAAGTAAACAAGCAACAAGCACAAAAGGAAATAAATAATAAGCATACAAGAGTGGCCAAGGGTCCAAGCAAATAAGGGACATGGGAACATGTCACTCAAATTGGAAGGAAATCATATAAGGCATGTTCAAATGCCACATAAACATACATTTGAAAATAAGCAAGGTTGTCATGAAAGCCAAAATCATATAGAAGATTACAGGTAAAGGACATCGGAAAATATCTCAAGGTACACACATGAATAGAAGCAAAGGATATTGTAAAATGTCCTAAGGCACATATAGGAGACAAAATAGGAACTAAGGAATGCAATTAGTCTAACTATGCAAATCAATAAAGGAAAGAATGTAAAAACTAGAAATACAATCACATTTAACTAATCAAAGAAAGAATTTGAAAGTATACAAGACTAGGTATATGTTAAGAAATACATAAGTGCTATATACTAGTGAAATGTTGATAAAGTAATCTATGTAAGATAGTAAGTATTGTACACCAACATGATAACTAGAGTGTGTGGTGTAGGAATGACATAACATGGATGGTGTAGTCATGTAGAATATGCCCCCAGTGGGTAAATATATCATTGTATGTCTCAAATGTAGAAGTACGATTCCCCCTCAATGGGTAGAGTGAAGTAATCAAGGAGTTGGATGTCACCACACACACTCAAAGAAGATCAAGTGAAGCATGGTAATGTAGATAAATCAACAAACAATAACATAGAACAAAAATGTAAGTCTAGCATATAATTATAAATAGAAGGCATGGATAATGCATACAATCAAAATGTTTTTGGTTTTTTGACATATTTGAATGTTTTTAGAGTTTTGACATATTTAAATGTTTTTGATATGTTATATTATTTTTGTATTTTTGATATGTTATGAGCTATATAAAATCAAGCATAAGAAATTATGTACAATAAAACTAAGAATAGATGATACTAACTGATGAGTCTCATGGGAGACTCCCTTTCATGGTGTCTTATATCAAGGAGAAAATTTTTGTGTGATCATGAAGCACAATGGAAGGGCTGACATGGTAGCTCTAAAATATGTGTATGTTGTAAATGATTTGAAATATCTATAGTAAAAACCAACTATGGGGTCCCCCTATAACTTTGTGAAGTGGAGGCAACTATAAGGCTCTTAGGGACCCATTTGGTAGTATGCGAATATCTCTAAATATGTGCTTTATGAGTAGAGGTATGAGACCTTAATGATACTACCCTCGGTGTGAATACTGTAGCTAGAAGCTTTATAAAATCTTAAAATTATGGTTGCTTTAAAAGAGGCCTCTATAGAAGTGTATGAACTCTCTATGTTGGTGATGGAAGCCTCAAATATGTCTAAATTTGAACTAGAGGAAGAACTAAGATTGGTGGAGAAACTAAAACTGGTGGTTGAATTAATATTAGTAATTGTAAAGTAGAAGATGGATTTGAAGTAGGGAGTCTAACTTATATGGAACCCTACCAATTGTAACAACATAATTACCATGAATAAATTTCATGTATGCATGAACTGTAGAAGGTACTACTTGAAGTTTTTGAATCCATTATTGACCAAGTAACATATCAAAAAATCCTACACTGGGAACTATAGTAAAATGTGTGGCCAAATGTCTTGGACCAACCTGTAGAGGAATTACAATCTCACCCAGTGAACTCTATATGTGTCCACTAAATCCACTAATAATTATGTCCATCAGGGTAATATCCTATGTTGAATATCCCAAATTATATAGTAATGTTATAGTGCACATGTTCACACTTGATCTATTGTATATGAGAACACTATGAATATGATGATTATGAATGTAAGATCTAATAAAGAGTACATGTTAATCTGAATCATCCTTGATGATCTCCTACTTTGATAAGGAGATGGAATGTGTAGATAGAACTCTGAAATTATATACACCAATCATGTTTCTCAAAGGATGTGTCTCAACTGAAGGTGCCCTATATGTATCTAGTGGGGGATGTGCATGATATGCATGGTGAACCCTTGATGTATCCCTTGTCTCTTCTTTGGAATGTTATCAAAAAGGATCAAAGAATATTTTCAATTTTTTTATCTTATGTTGGCTTGGCTTGAGGAGGCTTGAATGGAGTGCAAAGATCAATATGATTTCCATCTATTAAATCCTATATCTTGTGTCTCAAACTAATAAATTTGTGATTTGTATGTCCTAGTGCCCTATGGAACTCACAAAATGCATGTAGATCATACCCCCATAGAAGGGTTTTATTAGGTCAACTTACCAAATAGGAGGGATAAATATGATGTTACTTTCAAATAGTTTCTGTAAAACTCTAGCTAGATAAACTGGTAGATTGTTAAAGTTTCACTGAGGAGGTGCTGATAAAACCACTCACTGAGGGGGTTTTAGAAGTCACATTAATTGGCGGTTGATTTTGACAATTGCTATCATTGAATTTGAATTTATATGGGACTTTGTTGTTACTTTTATTTGTTGTTTCTAAGATAATTGTGTACTTTAGTTTGCCCATTGAAATTAATTTGACTTCTCTTTCCTTTAGTTTGTAACACAATTCATTGAAGGAAGATAATCTTTTAAACATAATTAATTAATTCAAAGTTGGTAGAAGAATTTGTTTGAAGATAGTTTTTAACTCTTTATCGACCATGGGGTTAGTCATCTTAGCCAAAATAGACTTATATCAAAGAGCATATTTTGTGAGATGCTCATTTGACCTTTATTTCTATTGTGAAACTTGGGCATATGAAACCTTATCACTAATGTTAATGCTAAAATGAGCTGGGAACATGTCAGCTAAAGGATTGAGTGCATTGAATGACTAATTTGGTAGAATATAGAACCAATATAAAGCATAATACTTTAGGCTCCATGGAAATAACTTGGTAAGTAGCTAGTCATTAGGTACATAGTCAAGCATGTCTCATGAAAATCTCTTAAATGTGTCTCTGGATTACCCTTGCCATCATATAGAGTAAGCTTGGGTTGAACAAAACCTTGTGACAAGGGTGTAGAAGCAATGTGACATGCCAATGGTGTATGAAATAGTAAAAAATAATCCAAGACCTGCATAGGTATAGAGGCACCTTTCTCAAGATGTAGCACCTTGGATTGAAGAGATCTTATCTCTTGCATAAGGGCTACCACATCAGGAGACAAAGATGTACTAGTTGTAGCTAGTGGCATAGAGGAAGGTTGGGATGTTATATCGGTTATTGAGACATAGTTTCCCCTATAGTGTCATTTGTAATTGGTTACTCTAAAGGAATGAAAGAATTAACTTTTTTAGCCTTTTTGATTTCCATGATAGATTGTAAAATAAGTGTAAGATCTTAGGGTTGGTCCCTGAGTTTGTCTTAAAAACTTTGTAGGATCAAATCTTTGTTGAGGACAACTTCATTATTAATAATTGTTGGCTGTTAATCAAGAGTCTGATGTGGTGGATCATGAACATCAGTGTTTGTATCATCATTATTATTCTCATACTGCTCATCATCAAAATTATTCTCATTGAAATTGGTGTAATCTGGATGTGTAGGATCTATAACAAGATTTTGAGCTAGCTATTTATCCATGGTATATGGTGAAGTTGAAGGAATTTGGGTGATTTCAAGAGGGTTACCACTAAGTATTGCACTTCATCTCAAAGTAAGAGATGTAAGAAGCTTAGGTGGCATAAGTAAAATAACTTGGATAATAATAGAAAAAATTAAATAGATATAATCTAGACAATTAACTAGAATATGCATAAAATGGATCCAAAGCTCACAAACATGTAAGGTGATACCTCAAGAAGCAATGGGATCTAGTATATACAACTAGGGTTTGAAATATGATTATTTTGAAAATTACTATGAAAATTTGAAATTTGAAGTGAATTTATGAGTGAAATATGCAAGTAAGAAATCAATAATTTACTAGAAAATTTGTGATTGAATGGGACCTAGTATATGCAACTAGGGTTTTGAAAAATAATTATGTTTGAAAATTACTATTGAATTTTGAAATTTTAAGTGTATTTTTGATTTAAATAAGCTAGTAAAAAATCAAAAGAATATTAAAGAATTAGTGGAAAAATACTGGGACCTAGTATGGACAACTAAGGTTTGAAAGAAAATTATTTTAAAATAACTACAAAATTTTAAAATTTAATCTAATTTCTAATTTTATTATGTAGCTAAAAAATTAAAAAAAAGAGAAAATAGTAGTAAATTTATCTTAGGGTTTTTATGTGCAAACAAGGTAAGTCAGGTTCACCAAATGATTTAACCTTTTTTAAGAATATTGGTGTATTATTTCTAATCTAGTTAAAGGGTCTGAGTAGTAAAATTAATAAATAAATATGCAATAATTAAGCTACTAATTTTTATAATTTTATTGAAATTTGATGTTTTCTAGAAATAGTAATAAAGGAAAGAAAACAAGACTTAGCTAGAAACTGACTAATACAACTGATATAGAGGCTAGAATTCACTATGAAGGATTGAGACAATATTGAAAATTAAGATTTGGCCTTTATTTTATGATTGGATAGGGTGCCAAAAACATGACACCCTAGGTTTTAGTGCTATAGTCTTCTTATGTCACTATTGTCTAGGATACCTAAGCTTTTTGGGTTTTGTTTGTTATGTCTATGAGATCGTATCTATAAAGTTTTGACTATTCTATGTTAATAGAACTCCATGTAGAGATGATTTTGTCTAAAAACCCTAAAATATATTATGATTTAACCAATTTTGAGAAAGAGGGGGGTTAGTGTGTGTAATATTTACTGAATGTATATCCACATGCCTTATGTGGGCATGTTGCCTACATACCAATACTCTGAAGAGGGATCAAGCCATATGTAGTTCTCCCACTTGATGTGCTTTATGCAATAGTTTGTATGAAGATGCATAATGCTAAATTGAGTGTGTTTGAGCTGGCTAAGGACTGGTGTAAGGATTTGAATAATCTTGAAATGGTATTGGATGGATGTATGCAAAGCATAGGGAAATATGATTGAGTAGTCTTGCTTGTATTCTTACTTGCTTTGTGATATTTTCTAACCCTTTATAAATAAACTTTGAATGGGATTTTATAAGGATTTTTTAGTCATGAGTCAAATGTATTCATGTTAGGCTAAAAAAAAAGGAGGATAGGAACCAAAAGGAAATGACCATTTGGGCTTGAATTGTGATTGGACAAGAGTGCCAAAAATGGGACACCCTAGGGTCTGGTGCTATAGTCTAAATTAGGTGCTATATTCTTGAGCTAATGGGACCTAGGGGATAGATCTATCATGGAAAGAGCAATCTAGATCAGCTAGGATCAGGTCTAAAATGCTATGAATGATTGGGAATTAGTGAAAAGATGCCTATTAGGGTCATAACATCAAGTATGAGGGACCTATGGGATGGATTCCACAAGTCACACTCAAGTTACCAATTTGGACATCTTATATGACTACAGGTCTTCTATATTAAGGTGTCTCAATTCCAAGGTTCAATGTGAAACCCATAAAAATTATAAACCTCATAATATCATCAAGAGAGAGTTGAACAAGGTAGATCCTTCATTACATAATTTTGTGTGGAATAATAATTACACTCAAGGGCATTACCATACCTTCAAGGAAATACAAGGCCCTTGAAGGAATATACTATGAGATAATTCAAAGGGCATTGTCATAAACTAAAGGGAACATTGAAGGTATCTCCTAGGATATACCTTCAACATGCACATGAGTGGAATTATCCTTCACCTTGAAGGCACTACTAGGTGATAACTTGAAGGACCTTGTAATACATTCAAGGTATCTCCTAGGAGATACCTTTTAAACATGCATAAGAGTGGATTTATCCTTCAAGGTATCTCCTATAAGATACCTTAAATTTACCCATGAAGGTATTAGAAGGCCCTTGAATAAATCTCCTAATAGATACCTCAAGGTTGAACTTCCCAGCCTTATTAAGGTATGTAATGGATTCAATGTGTAAATAGGTGTTTTAATCAAAGAAGTTAGATATTAATACATTTATTATTCTATATAAGATATCATTTAGATATTATTGAGGTGTCAAGGTATCTTAATTCCAAGATTCAAGGGGAAACCCATCAAAATTATAGACTTCACAATATCATCAAGAGAGAGTTGAATAAGGTAGATCCTTCATTGCATGATTTTGTATGGAACAATTTTTTTGTGCTTTTCATAATAGGAAACATTCACATGGAGAAATGGGATAAATACATATGGACCCAGATCTCATAGTGATAACACTATAAAAAGAGGCCATGAAACCTAGCGACAATGTGAGCCAATAAGAAATTGCCACTTGTTAAACTGATAAAATTTTTGAGGCCATATAAGCAAATGGATGAAAGGGGTTGAGTCACATAAAAATTAGAGATGAATAATATAATCAAAATATGATAATTGTAAAAGTATTATGTGATCCACTAAAAGGGTTTAATATTCAAAATAGAAGGCTAAAATGCTTGAAAGGGTGTCAAGTGTTGAGACCATGTCAAAAAGTAATACCTAAGTGGCATACAACTATTCACAAAAAATCAATTTTAGGAAAAATTAATTGATGACAGGGCTTATTTTGGTGGATGTAAATCCAAGTCACTTCACTAAAAAATTCAATCCTATAATGATAAGGCACGTGGATAGAGTGAAGATAATGATTTCCTAATTTCTCAAAGTAAATTTTCAAATCTGTTAGAATAAAACTAAAGAGACACCCTATCTTTAAAATCAAAGAAAATTAAAACACTTTACATTCATGAACTACATTACTCAATTTAAATTCTAAATTTGGAGTTTAATGCCTACTATATGCAATCAAAAATGCATCATGTCTATAAATCAATCCTAACTTGGAGAAGATAGATAACACCATACACTTCTGATTGGGGACACATTTTTTAAGCAGGAGCATGACCAATATGGGTATTTTATAGACATGATTAGGGGATATATTAACTTAATACACCATGATAATGAGGGTTATAAATACTCTTTTCTAACACAATTATGTAATAACCCTAAAGGGGTCCTGAATTTTGATATTTCACCTATATGAATAACAAGTAAAGTAAATCTAATCTAGTGCTCACTAAAGCTTGTGGCACAAAATGAGGGGTTAGATATAATAAAAACATTTATATGAGAATATAAATTAAGTTATGTATTAGTAATACCCTAATACATGGAATATGAAGAGTAATATTATTTAAATCCAATATTTATGCTACTTTTATCTATTAAATAAAGATGTAAAGTTAGAAATACTTACTTGAATATGAACTCATCGAGACTAAATATCTCCCTTAGCCAATTGGGATTTTAAATAGGTTTTTATGGTTTTTAAGGTTAACTAAGAAAGGGAAAAACATCTAAGACTTATCCACAAGACTAGATTCTCCAAGTAGAAACCCTAAGCTAAGAATCCTCAAGTAGAATGGTGAAAGAAAAAATTGTAAATAAGAATGAGATAATAATAAATATTGATTACATATTGAAATAATGATAAATTTATCTTGTATATATAGGTGGATTTGACCCTTGACCCTTCCAAAAATATTAGCCAATAGGGTCGACCTAGTCAACAATTTCAAATAGTTATTCACTAGGTCCCAAACTAGGTCAACCAAAGGCTAACCTAATCCTTAAGTGAAATTATCTTGAAAATTTACAAGGTTGACCCAATTGAACTAGAATAAATTACTAATAAAATGGACTTAAGGTGAGGAAAAGAGGGATGGAAAGAGGAAAAGACTGGAGGAGTGTGCAAAAGAGGATTAATAGCTTACAGAATGGTTTTTAAGAGCTAGTTGGATTGGTAATATATGGAAATAAGGGACAACAATCCTATTAAGCACCACTGATATGCACACCCCTTTCCCAGTGTGCCCCTTAAGGTATGAACTTAGAGAGATTGAGTCTTGATAGGTTCTTAAAAGATGTAAAGAATCAATATTTGATAAAATTTGAATATATTATGTATATACATATGCCTCACTCAAAGCTTATCACATGTCACTAAGGTGAAATAGGGGATGATGCTTTGAGAAAGAACATATGAACACATAATGCTGATCCTAAAAATATTATAGTATTTTAAATCATAAAATAACTAGAAGTACATGACTAAAAAGGGAATAAATAAAAATTAATGTGATGCGTACCTTGACTTACCATTATCACTATATGGTTGTGTTATGTGTTGTTAGTTTTGATTGTGTAGGGCATAGAGATTGGTTTTGACAAACCTAAGAATACAAAACTAAAGAGAAAAAATAAACAAACATATGAAATCCAAGATAATTGGTGCTATGAGGAAGCGATGTACTTAGAAATTTGGCAAGCTAGGGTGACAAGTGTTATGTTAGACAAATTGACCAAGTCAAAAATAAGATTAAATCGGTAACTAAAAATCCAAGGCTACTAAAGACCAAAAAAACTCAAACAAATAAATCTTGAGTAAGAAAGGTAAACTCACCAAGTAAAACTAAGGATACATGTCAAAGAGAATGGTAATCAAATAGTGATGTAAAAAATGAAAAACAAAATTGTAAAACAACATTGATGAGTGAGTAGTAACAATCCTTATCTCACTTAACAATGGAAAAAAATGCATAAAAAGGGAAAAAAACATTGGTGAATGAGAAGTAACAAGCCAAACTTACTCAAAAATGGAATAAGGTATGGACTTGGGTGCTCATAATAGAAGGGTAGTACAATAATGACAAATGGTAAAATGAATAAAAATAAGTCTAGGAATGTAGTTCTATGGTATAAAGAAAGTAATCCATAGTTACTCAAACATTTTTTTCTCTAAAAATAGATAAAACAGAAACAAATTAGTGCTAGCATGTTTTGAGAGATGAAGGAATTAGAGAAGAGGGAAAAAAAATTGAAATCACAATTATCCTATCAAGGGGGTAAATGAAATGGGTGGTGGGGAGAATGAAGTAAAACCCAAGGTATAAGAACTCTTTATCAAAGTCAAGACACTTAAATTAGGTTTGTCAAAATAAGAGGAATTTCAACCTTAATGACTCTTAAGAACTTCTCTTAGCCACACAAGTATTAGATCAACAAATGGAGTATGTAGATCATCCTATGAAGGCTATATGCATGAAAATTAAAAAGTACCTAGCACCCAAAACATGTTCCCCATTATTTAGGACCCATTACAAAGCCATCCATCTACTATAAAGATTGGGTGCTTGTGTGAGAAATTAGATAGCACCATAGAGTTGTTTAATTCTCCTATTCCAATCTACTAACCTACGAAACCTTAATGGACCTCAGCTTTATTTGAGGCTAACTATAAAGTTGGAGATTTTATTAGAGATAGGATATGTGATTGTAATCATGTCTTTTAGTGTGATATTGAATTTTGAGATTTATATGTTGCCTTTTGTATATCATTGCCTTTTACTTTAAATGATTTAGATTTTAATTGCCTTGATGGATTTTTATATTTTTCCTACATATGGATTTGTAAAAACCAAACATGGGTGATAAAGATGGCTTTAATTTGAATACTTGGGACTTGGTTACAAAGAGAGAGAACTTCAATGAGCATGGTATCTAAGAGTCTCATACATCTAGGTGAAATAAAAATGTTATCTTGACTTTGACCTTGTTTTATCCAATGTGGAATGAAAGGAAAGGAAATCAAGAGGAATGACACATGGAATAATTAAAATTGCTTCAAATGGAAAAAATATGAAAAAGGGAGAGAAAGGGATACAATGATATTAAAGTTTGATTCCTTATCATAAGAATGAGGAGAGTGAGGAAAACATGATAACATAGATTGTTGTATATATTTCATCTATCAAAAGAAGCAATAGCTAAAGTTGAGAATAAGGATCAAAAACATAATCTATAAAAGGAATAACATGATGGTAATTTTATGAAGAAGGATAGGTCATATCCATGGTCTTACACTACAAAGTATAAAAGAAAAACCCATGAGGGTGCCAAAAAAATGTGAAAAATAAAGAGGAAGTAAAATATATATGGTATTTTGTAAGGAAGACTAAGTCCTATCCATAGTTTTACAATGAAACTCACAATAGAAAATTCTAAGGAATGCCAAAAAGTGTGAAAATAATATGAAAATAAAGAAGACTATGGTACATCATGAGGAATACTAGGTCCTATCTATGGTTTTACAATGTAACTCATGAGAGAAAGGAGAAACCAAAAGACCAAAAAGGAAGGACTGAAGGTTTATGAAAAGAGAGACTTGTTTCATAGGGAGAGATTCATGTGAGAGACCTATAAAAAGTGTTAGATATATGGAATATAGAAATCATGTAAATAATAAAATGTTTAGGCAAAATATGTTTTGAGGAATTGTGTGTTGGTGGGCTCTTTGAAAACATGGCCTTCATTAGTTTGAAGGTGATAAGTGGTTATACCAAAATATCTTTGAATAAATAGGGTCCCTACCATTTTTGGGCATATTTACCTTCTTTGTCATGGGTGTAATCTAATTTAAGGAAAAGATCACCGACATTAAATGCAAAAAATTTGACATGTTTGTTGTATTGTTTGGCAATATGAGCCTTATATTGATGATTATATTACAAGGTTAAAAGATGTTATTCATTAAGGAGATCAAGGGAAATAAAGAGAGCATTAAATAATTATTCATATAGAATGATACCATGAAGAGATATATGAAGATAGGGAATCTCAACTTCTAATAGAATAACTGATTTAGAACCATAGACTAGAAAGAATAGCATTGCCCTAGTAACAATACGTATACTAGTCTGATAGGCCTAAAGATTAGGATAAAGATGAATGTGACAATCTATGGGGGTTTCATGAATTGTCTTTTAGATAATTTTGTGTATAATTTTATTAGTATCCTTAGCTTGACCATTACATTGTGGATGATAAGGTGTATAAAATTGGTGATTGATCTTGAATTTAGTACAAAGATTTTTAACATCTATGTTTTTGAAATTACCACCATTATCTAAAATAATAGTATGGGGAACACCAAAGTGGAAAATGATTTGATTAAAGATAAATTTTAAAATGGTATTACTAGTGACATTAACAAGGGGCATGGATTCAACCCATTTGGTAAAATATTTGGTAGTTATGATGATAAAAACATGCCTATCTAGGGAACAAGGTAGTTTGTCAATGAGATATAATCCCCACATGGAAAATGGCCAAGGAGATTTGATAATTTGAAGCTTGGATAGAGGTGAATGAATTAGATAATCATGAAGTTAGCAAGGATTACATTTTTTATCAAATTAGATTGTATCCTTTTCAAGAGTAGGCCAAAAGTAACCCATACATAGGCATTTATATATGGCTATCATGTATGCTATAGTGGCCATAATATATCCCCACAATAGATATAATGTATGATATAGTGGCCACTATAAATTCCCCCATGTGCTTGTTCAAGAAGGGGAGGGGCCTTATATTCCATAACATAATGGAGCAAGGTACCTTCAACATTTTGATAATAAAGGATGTTATGTTTAAATTCATACTTAAAAGCTTCTTTATGAATGTATGTCTTTTTATGAGAGTCTATGTTAGGAGGATAGGTTTGATCTTCTATAAATTGAATGATACCTTTATACCATGGGATTTATCAAATGGTAATATCTTCGATGTGATAAATAAGTTAATCTAGTGGTTGAGGAGAGGATGGAGATTTTATTATTTATATAATAAAAGTGGGATAAAAAATAACTTAGTGTGGATGAAAGAGATAAGCTAAAGAAGTGAGAGAATCAACAATGGAATTTTGATCTCTATAAATAGGCTCAATAGTGAAAGAGATGAAATACTTAGTAATAATGGTTGTAGTTTAATGATAGGTAATTATATTTTTACTTTTGCATTAGTAATCACCATTGACTTGGAAAAAAATAAGCTAAGAATCACCTAAAACATGTAGGTATTGAATGTATAAATCAAGAGAAGCTCTCATGCCTAATATTAGAGCTTCATATTTGACCATATTATTGGTGACATCAAAGGTGAAGAAAACATATAAAGGAATGATTTTTCCAAGAGGACTTGTAAGAATGCAACCTAAACAAACTCCTTGAAGGTACTTAGCACCATAAAATTGAAGGGTACAAGTATCCTCATGTAAGTCTACATTAATTTCAAGAAGCTCTTTGATAACTAATTTAGGTTTAGTAGTATTAGAGGGAATATAGGATTCATCAAGATTATTTACATCAAGATCATTAGTAAAGTTATGAAATTAATATTTAAGAGAGATAGCTTGATTAAGACCTTCAATATAGAGTATATTATAATCTAGAATACTATCTTGAAGGTGATCAGTAAATGGCACAAGAGTTGTCACAAGTTGATTAGCTATGACTTTCCCTTTGACAACTTTTTGAGTGATGATGTGAAGATAAAATTCCATCAAGAGGACCATACATTTTCCAATTCTATCTCCAAGAAGAAAGGCTTTGGATAAAAAGTGATGAAGGGGGTCAGAATGAATGATGAAATAAGTAGTCTGGTAAAGCATGTAATGGTGAAGCTTTTCAACTAAAAAATATATAGTGAGGTAATCACATTTGAATTTGGTATAACATGTTTCATAATTGATGAGGCTTTGATTAATGTAATAAATGGCATACTCTCTTCCAGTATCATCTTGTTGGGTAAGCATTATCACAACTCATATAGACATGAAATAAGCATATAAAATCAAGGGTCAATCATTGGAAGGAGGATGAAGTGTATGTGGTTAAAGCAATGACTCTTTCATGTTATAAAAGGCTTTTTGACAAGGGTCCATCCATACTACAACATTACCTTAATTAATAAGAGAATTGATGGAGTGGATATGATAATCCATTTTAGGGATAAATCATCTAATTGCCCCAAATTTACCTAAGTATGAATGTTAGGAATGGATCAAGGAATGGGCATGTTAATGATAACACTAATATTATTTGGGTCAAAACCTATGACATGGAGAAAGACTAGGAATTCTAATAATTTTCTAGATGTGACACCAAAGATACTTTTGTAAGGATTGAGTCTAACTCGATATTTAAGAAGATTATCAAAGATGATACAAATATCTAATAGATGAGTTTTACAACTTTTGGGTTTATTAATGAGGTCATCCAAATAAGTTTAAATAATTTTTTGGATAAGATCATGAAAGATATGAGTCATCACTCATTGGTAAGTGGCTCCAACATTTTTGAGACCAAAAGGCTTTTTGACATAGCAATAGATGCCCCATTCCATGGTGAAAGTGGTCTTATGTTAATCTCTAATTGTAACCCAATAATCCATCCATAAGAGATACCATTTTATAAATAACCATGGAATTAATGATGTAATCTATCAAAGGTAAATGGAAGTTATCATTGGGACAAGTGAGATTAAGATTGTAGAAATCAATACAAATATGAATGACCATAGTGACCTGTTTCTAAATAGGAACAATGCTATAAACCCATTCAAAATAGTCCATTAGTTTGATAAATTTAGCATCAAGTAATTTGATAATTTACTTGTGACTTAAATTAGAAACCTTGGCTAGAAATTTCCTTTGCTTTTGATGCATAGGTTTGGCATCAAGATAAGTAATGATGTTATGCACCACAATGCTAGGGTAAATACCAATGATGTCCTAATAGGACCAATCAAAGACCTTATGATATTTATCAAATAATAAGCTGAAATTGTCATGTTTGGTAGGTGAGAGCTCATGAGAAAATGTAATTGGTCGAGGGAAGGATGGAGTACCATATTCAATCTGAGTAGATTTTTTTTATAATCATGGCATTGTCATCTTTTAAATGGTATGGTACATTAGGTAAATAAGAAATTAGATTAGTTTTGGGATCAATAATAGCAATCAATTTGTTGAAACATAGGGTTTTGGTTTTAAAATTCCAAAGTTTATGATGTTGTCAAGGAATTTGAGGTTCTCAAACATGAAGTATTTCAAGAATATTTTTGTCACTAGGAAATGTGGGACAAGGACCATAATATTCAACATCTACTTTAAGATCTAGAATTTGATTACCATGGTGATCATACTTAGAATGTATTTGATGGAAATTGGTTGTATTGGTATCAAGTGTAATCTCAAGAGTAGGAGAAGTAGATGGATCATAAGGGATTGGAGTGTTATTGGTTTCAATTATGGGAGAAGGATCATATGTAATGATTAGATCAATAGATGGTAAAGGAGATGTTGAAATTTTTGGAGATTTGAAAGGTATAATTTTCCCTCCACCCAAGGAGTATCAATAAGAGGATAATTAGTAGGAGGTATATGAACCTCGAGATCTAAGTCAAGATCTGTAGAAATGGTATGGATAACCTGATTAAAATCATTAATTTGAGATAAGGTTTTCTAATAATTCTAGACATCCAAGTCTTGAGATTAAGCTTGGGTAATTATATAATTATAATCATATGTTGGATAAATTATACATTCTTGAGAGTTAGGGGGAATTTTAGAAGGTGAAATCCCATATTACTGAATGTACAAGGATACATGATGAGAGGATCTTGAAATAATTTTTCCACTCCAAAATATTTTCAAGTGAAAGAATATTTAGGTAAATAAGGCTCTTGAGCATTACATGGAAGGGGAAAGTCAATAATCTCATTAATAAAAGGAATAGTAAAATACCTAGGTAATAAATAAAGAGGAATCCACTATGAAATGTATGGAGGTAGGTTGGTAATATTGTAAGTATTTTGCAATTTATTAGGTTCATCATCATTAGAATCTACAAGAGTGACTTATAAATTAGGATTCATGTTGATAAACTTAGGTAAAGGAGCACTATTGATATTAAGAATGGTAGGAATATGATATTGATATTTGGGATGAGGAATTTAAATACTCCATGGGTTTGGATTGGCTTCATGCTTGTATCATTTCCCATTATGTAATAATTTAATGCATTGGCTACTATAAGAAGTAATAGCCCTCATTCTATGAGTCCATGGGTGACCAAAGAGTATATTATAAGATAAAGGTAAGTTAAGGACCATAATATTAGTTTGATATGGTCTTAGGTCTGATGGTTAATGGAAGCCAAATACAACCAAGTGGATTTTGATTTTATCAAAACCATGATAAGTAATATGGGTTTGCTTGAGATGATCCTTGTTATAACCAAGTTATTGGATAAGCCATAAAGATGTCACATTAATACCAGAGCCTTCATCAACTAGAACTTTACTAATGAGGGTAGTATTAATGGATATTTTAATAAAGAGTGGTAGACCATCAACACTAAAAATAGTTTCATCATTGATTATGTCCTATTTGAAAAATTCAATATAAGGCTTGGAACTAGAACACATAGTTTCAATGGTATTGATGTTGGTAGGTTGAGATTCAATAGAAGGTGATTTTTCATCTATATAATATGGATCTTCAATTTATTAGATGTTTTTCATAAATAACTTGAAATGATGGGGTGAATTATGAAACAAATCCATAAGTGGAATCTTACAAGGCATGGAGTTGAGTTATTCAAGAAAGTTATAATGAGATTTAGAAGAACCAACATGAGGTTTAGGAGGTAAAGTAGGTTTTGAAGGATATATGTGGTTGGAGGTTTGGAAGGAGTAAGTGATTCCTCAAGGGCTTTCAAAGATATATTAGTGGTAATAGTATCTCTGAGAATTTATTCTTCTAAAGATGGTTTCTTATGTTTGGTAATAGGATATTTGTGAGCTAGTTTGTGATGATAATTAACCTTAGCAGTGTTAACATATTGATAATTGTTATAATATTGGTAATAATCAAGATCAATGACATAAACATCCTTGGTATTTGGTTGATTATTTGAATAAGATTTTTGGTTATTGGATTTATAAGCTTTAGAATCATATTATTTTTAAGAAGTAATAGTGTACTATTGATGATGAAGGTTGATCAAGGAATCATGATTAAATGAATCACCAAGCATATATGAGATAAAAAACTTAGTGATCCCTCTACAAGATTCATGGGAATGACTAATGTCAGCATGGAACCAATAAAATTGATTAGGTTCATACTATTTATGAGGATTATTAGGATAGGTAAAAGGTCTAAAGGGTGGTAAGAGTTGTTTCATTTGTTACACAAAAAGTAGGGTGTGAGAAGATGAAGGGATGTCAGCTTTGGAAAATATTGGTTTGGTTTATAGAGTATTACTAGTGATATAATTAGTAAATGTTTAAAAATATCTTTTTAAAAGTTTAGGATTAGGTTCAAATTGCTTCATGGGAAATTCTTGATGTTTAGCTTGGTCAAGAGCTTCATTAAGTGTTTGGGGAGAAAAGGTTTGAACCTTATATTGAAGAGGAGTCAAAGCATTTATAAAGAGTTTAAACAAGTTATAATTATTCATGTTATGATCAGATTTGTGGTCTAATGATTTTAATATTTTGATAAATTCATGAGATAATTAAATAGGAGATTGCTTAGCATTGATGAAGTGGCTAAGATAATTTTTAGGAAGATCATTATGTTAAAACTCTTGAACTAAAGGATTGACTAATTATTCAAGTTGCCAAATAGAATATTGGGGTAATTGGTTGTACAATTCTAATACATCACTAGTGAAGATTTTGACTAAGATTTTAGTTGTGGTGAAGGTATTAGGTTGGATCCACTCTTTGTAAAGATTGCCAATAGATTTGAGAAATGAGGCAGGGTATTTAGTCCCATCATATTTGATAGTTGGAGATATGTTACCAATATCAATGGACATAATGAAGGGACCTAAAGTCTCATTTTGAATAGTTTGAAGCATCTTGTTATTCATTTTGGGTTGAGGAATAAAATTGACTAAGGCATGTCTAAGAGGTGGAGGAATGTAATTGGGATTAGATTGAGGATGAATAGTCAGAGGTTGATTATCCATATTAATCAAATGATGTTGAAGTTGCATCATTTGATTGGTGTTAGAGTTTATCATTATGTTCAGTTGTTGGAAAACTTGGGTAAGAAGTTGAGCTGTATTTGGAAGTGGGTTGGTGTTGGTAGGAACACTCCTCGAATTGGTATTAGGGGGAGGGTTATTATAAGATGGATTTTTAGTGGGATTATTGATTAAATTCATGTTAATTATTCCAACATTAGCTTGAATATTTTGAATATTAAAAGTTTCTTGGTAGTATAGAAAAGATAAAACCCATCAAATTCATTTTGAGGTGTAATTTAAACCATGTTATAAGTCATGGATGAAGGAGGGGAAGAGGTCCGCCAAGAGTGATGGTGCTCTTAGGAGGAAAAGAGAGGGAGAAATGAACATCCCACATAGTATATAAATGAATTCAAGATATTTAAAAGGGTTATAATAGGAGACTTCATGATGATTTGAGAAAAAATGAACAAAATGCTAAGAATGATAAACATGAAGCTAGATCGACAAACAAGGAAGGCAAAAAATAGTATAAAGTTGACTAGGTTGAGCTAGCATAAAGAATATGGTCTGAAAAACTATACAGAGTTGATGGGGTTGACCTATCATAATAAATATGGGTTGAAAAAGTGTACAGGATCAACTAGGTTGACCTAGCACAATAGACAAGGAAAAATATATAGTCTGTAAGAGACTGTGTCAATAGAAATGATTGTGTATTGAAACAAGAAAGAATTTTTGAAATTATTTTGAAAGAAAGAATTTAAGGGAAACACATAATCAATTAGATCAATGAGGTTGACCCAATTGAGGCACACAACACAAAATCTTGCACCAACATTGGGTAATACAAGTTTTTGCAATACAACACATAATTGAGAAAAGAGCAAGCAGTCGACTTGGAAAGTAAAAGAGAATTAAGCGGTCAACCTAAATGTTAGATTATTATAATATAATTTTTAATTTTGATAGGAAGTTGGCTATAATCAAGGAACTAGAAATCAATCTAAAGATGGTTTTAGGATGTTTGGGCTGAAAGAGATATACATTGGTAATGGTATAAGCTTGGTATTGGGGAATACCGCCTCACTTTACACACAAAAATAATAATGGTATCAAGTGCTTAGCTAAAATATACCATTAAACATGTGTTTATACTTGGCTAGAAAACCAAGTCAGCTTCCCCCTTGGTGATGAAATCCAAGTAGGTAGCTCTTGTGTAGACAATTATTAAAATGTGTTTTAAGATTTTGTGATTTGGTCATGTGTACATAAAATAGAAAATATTGAAACTAAATGGTATATTGAAAACCACTTAATTAGACTCTGTGATCCATTTTAAGCATGCAAGCAACAAAAAATGAAGGTGTGAGTTAATTACTAGCATATAAGGGTTAATTAGAACTTTGAAACATAGTATAGTGTTAATTTAGTTGATAGTGTATGTAGAGAATATAGAATTAGGATGAAATTATCATGTTTATAATGTCAAAGAAAAAATTATAAAATTTAACTATGTTGACAAAGTCAACCTAGCTTTCTAGACTACACGTAGATTACAGAATTACATTGATACTGTCAACCTAATTGATTATATATGGGAAGTTTTAAAGAATTCAAAATGTTAAAAATATAAATATAATAACTCAGAGACAAATATATAAATTAACCTTGGTGGGATATAAGATGTAGAGAAGAGAGATTGATATTGAATAACCTTGATAAATACTTATAAATCCTACTATGTCAACCGGGTTGACTAAGCTTTATAGAAACCTGTTACTGAGTGCCTAAAATGTATAAGGTTAACTAGATCAAAATAGTAGTCTAATTTTATGTATAAAATTCTATAAATATGTACTATGTCAAATGGGTCCACCTAGTAGCTTGAACCTAGAAAATAACCTGCACAGATAGAACTAAATCATATGGATGCGACTATGTGTTAAACCTATGCATAGAAGTTAGAACCATGTTGATATAGTTAACCCATCATCACAAATATATGATAATAAAAATGATAAAATAATGAAACTAAGTGAAACAAATCCTATAAGGGTTAGATTCACGTCGGGTTCATTAGAATGTATGTAATCAAAAATGCATCATGTCTATAAATCAATCTTAACTCAGAGAAGATAAATCATACCATACAATTTCGATTAGGGACACATTTTTTAATTAGGAGCATGACCAATATGGAGATCTACTAGACCTAATTAGGAGATCTCTTATCATAATACACCATGCTAAGGAGGGTTCTAAAGCCTTGAGTCTAACACAATCACATAATAACCCTAAGATGGTCCTAAATTTTGATATTTCACCTATATTAATAATAAATAAAGTAAATCTAATCTGTTGCTCACCAAAATTTGTGTCATAACATGTGGGGTTAGAAATAATCAAAACATGTATATGAGAATCTCCATTAAGATATATATGAGTAAGACCCTAATACATGGAATATGAAGAGTAATATTTTTGAAGCTAATACTTATGCTAGATCTATATACTAAAGAGAGGAGCAAAGTTAGAAAATACTTACCTAAATGTGAACTAATTAAGACTTAATCTCTCCCTTGGTCAATGGGTCTTTGCAAGAGTTTGTTATGGTTTGTAAATATCACTAAGAAATGCCAAAGCATCCAAGACTTATCAACAATACTACATTCTCCAAGTACAAACCCTAAGCTAAGACTTCTCAAGTAGAATAGTGGAAGAGAATATTATAAAGAAGTGTGAAAAACTAATAACTATTGATTGCATATTTAAATAATGATGAAATCAATATGTAGTTTTAACCCTTTAACCTTCCAAAAATATTGGCTGATAGGGTCAACCCAATCGACCTAGCATAATTTTAGACAATTATTCACTAGGTCCCAAGCTAGGTCAGCCAAAGGCTAACCTAATTCATAGGTGAAAATATACCAAAATTGTACAAATTTGACCTCGTTAACCTAGCGCAACCAAATGAAAAAGGGGACTTAAGGTGAGGAAATAAGGGATGGAAAGTGGAAAATATTGGAGGGGTTTTTAAAAGAGAAGCAATATCTTAGGAAATGATTTTCAAGAGCTGGTTGGATTGGTAATAGGTGGAAATAAGGGACAAAAATCCTATAAAAAACCAATGGTCTACCCACCCCTTTCTTGATGTACCCCTTAAGGAATGTACTTAGAGAGATTGAGTCTTGATGGGTTCCTATATTAACATAGGTTCTTGATACAATATAACATGCTAAAGACAAGGATGACTAATTTTTCTTAAGTTCACATGATAGTGTAGAGAATTCATATTTAACAGAAGCATGATAGATATGAATTATCATGTGATAGGAAGGAATTAAGATTAATGATTATTTCATGAAAGTGTATAGATAATTTAGAGTAAATTAAATGGAATTAATCCTAACATTAACATGGAAACACATGTAAGAAATAAATATAAAAAATACAATAGGTAATCATAACCACATAGTCTATATTGATCTCAACAAAACTTCATCATCTTCTTCATACAAGCATACATATATAGTCATTTTTAGTCCCTAACTATTCAAATTATTCTCATATTATGGCACAACAAGAGGAGACTATTTATCTTATATCCTTTTACAATTGATGTAAGATAGGATTTTTATATATATATATATATATATATATATATATATATATATATATATATATATATATATATATATATATATATCCAATAACTACTTACATAATGCACAAATATTTGAATAATGTCTTATGCAACTTTACTTATCCATTTTATTCTCCCAAAACTTTCTCAAACTTAAGATATTGTCTCATTTTGAGACAACATCATAGGATCATATGATGATTCACTCAGGGTATAAGCTAAATAAATGGGCAGAATAGCGAGAGTTATAAGTAATCATTCAAGGCATCATTTCTAGTTTTCACCTCTTGTGTACTAATTAGCCACCCTTTTGAGTTTTTAACTATCATACTAACCTACCACCCTTTCAAGTTTTCAATAGGTTGGCATAACCAGGTGACCACCCTTTATGGGTTTTTAGCCATCCCAGACCTACTTATCATACTTGTCAATCCCAATACAAAAATTATTTAAAATTTTTCAAATCTTATACCTTACATAGTACTTAACTAGAGGGAGGTGTCATTATTGTGGAAGAGGACCAGCCAGAAGGATCCTTGGCCCTTGATTGTGAAAATTTGAAATGTGTGATGACTTTTTGGAGCTTGAATAATGGCTTATAAATTGGAACATTAAGGATTTGGGCCACCTCACTATAGAATGGAGCTAGGTCACTTTTGTAGGTGTGCTAGTCAAGAATCACTTTTTGGACCATGCGGATCAGGATGCACATTGGTGTATGATATATGATAAGTTTTTTTAATTTAGAGTATTTAGTGGTGCTCATGGATGTCTTTGTATTACTAACATTCATTTGTATTTCAATACTCAACTGCTCCAACTTTTCTATATGGCATTATTCTTGGAGATCTATAAATGAACTATGTCATAAGTCATGTAGCCAGTCGATGAGTCAATCATGCACATTGTCCCTAGTATTGAATGATTCTTAGAAAGCAAGGTTGTTTTCATCTACCAATGTAGTATGACTGTGCATATTTATCTTGATTATTATAGCTATGGTAAAATCCATGATGGATTTGGTGAGAGAGTTATCAAGTTTTTGCTTCTAGTCTAGAAGACTTCATGTGATCTGATGAGCTTAGAGGGATGTAATATCAATCATGATTTGATATTCCTATATTAGAATAATCAAAGTAGTGACCTCTATCTTCATAATCTAGTCTCATGTCTAGAATGCATGAAATTTATAGGCTACACACCAGTCCTTTGTGAGATCAATGATTAATGTCTTGATCCTACATTAGTCAAACATCACTTGGTCCCTAATTGCTTGAGAGGCCAAATCTAGGTAGGTGTCTTAAAACATCTTCACCATTTCTTGAAGGTGAGCCCTAAGATCCACATTTTCTACCTTTAACTCAAATTGTTCTTATTTGAAGGAGGTGGCCTTTTATGTTATTGACTCTTAAAAAGCTACATCACCCTCTAGTTATTTTTTCAAAGGAAATTGGGAGACATCAAGTGAAGCTTCTTACTTGATTGGGAGTGTATCCAATGTGCTTCCAAATGTTATAGGTACTGGGCATGGCATAATATCAAGTGGAAAGGAGAAGGTAGTCCACTGATAAGTGACTATGGGAATGTCCCAAATCTAGAAACCTCTTAGCAACAAATTAGTTTACTATTTTTGTTTGCATGATTGTTGGTGCTTGTTATTGTGATGTGGCATCTACTACAATATTACTTTGTTTCATAGAATATTCAACCATATTTCATTTAAATTCCTCCTCCTCCTCTTATTTTATTCTTCCTACCTCTTATTTTTCTCATTTTCTTCCTCTCACTTCCTTTTCTCTTCTCTTCTTTGTTTTTCTCATCCTCTTCCTCTCACTTCCTTTTCTCTTCCTCTTCTTTCTTTTTCTTCTCTTCTTATTCCTCTTTCTCTTTCTTGTTTTTTTCTACTTCTTCCTCCTTTTCTGCTCTTCTACTACTAGGGCCACAACCTTGGCTTGCTCTTGTGTAGATTAGGCATGTGCCTATTCTTGTGCTTGAGCTTATGCTTATATTTTTTTGTTACTATAAGGCTTCATCCTCCTCCTCCTTCTTTCTAGTAGCTTCCTCTACCTTTTACTATGCTTAGACTATTATTACCTATTTTATATTTTCTTCTTATTCTTATTCTTCTTCTTCTTCTTCTTCTTCTTCTTCTTTCTTTTTTTTCTCTTCTTATGCTTTATTTTTTGTGTTAGCTACTTCTTGTACCTACTTGGCCACATATGTGGCTTTATAAATTTGTACCTTTGCATCCTTAGATTATTGTGTGGCTTTAGATTCTTCAACTTACTACATGGCATGTTGTTACTACACTTCTTCTTTCTTTCTCTTCTTTTATTCCTTAGATGACATTCGAATGCATGGGTGGCTTCTTCCTTGGAGGCATATTAATCCTCTACTATTGGATACTCTAGTGAAAGATCCTTAACATCTTAATCTTCCAATAATGTTGGTGAATCAGTTGGTCACACCTTTGAGCTTAAAACCTATGACTTCTTCCTCTCGATTGTGATCAATCTGCATATAGGAGGTGGCAAAATATATGTAGGGGTAAGTTATGCTTCTTATACACTGGTTGGTTATCCAAATGTGTAATCTTCCAAGGTAGGGGAAAACCTATCCTCCCATATTGTTCATGGAATATGCACTAGTTATTTAAGTGGGCTCTCTAGGAGAGGTACAATGATGTCTTTAGCTATGAGGGTTGGTGTAAGTTATGGCTAAAAGAAGTCCATTTTGTGCTAGAGATGTTTTTATTTTTATTAAGATATGTCAATGCTAATGGAAGGTAGGTAGGATGGGAGGTCAAATCATAGATCTAGGGGAACCTAATTTTGCACTTGAGACATGTACATCACCTTCTAAAAGAAGAATTCTTTTTCCTCCTCCTCATAGTAGTCTCCATTCATGTTTTCCATCATGACCTAGTAGACTTCCTACTCATTTGTACCCATCTAGATAAGGTAACATGATCTCACAATATATGTCACCTTTAGATAATACTTTTATTATATAGTGTTGTGTGTCATTTACTTTGGAGGAGTGGACACCGAATGAGGGTCTACTTTGTACTTTTCCTTCTACTGCTATGTGCTAGTTACTGGATCTAGTTGTTTTATAGTAAGAATATCTATGCCAAGTGGTATGTATTGAAAGGGGGTCACATGACTAACTATAATGGTTTTAATTATGATTTATCCTATGCCATATCCATTATCACAAATAAGGGAAGTGTTGAGAAAGGTGATCATGGTAGCTCATGGATGTTGATAAAAACTCCTTTGGGTAGCAAGGTGACTATGGTATGTTGAACCAAGTACTACATAACATCATTGACACTAAAATATGTGTGGAGATGAGATATAGGCACTCTTCCCACCAAGATTTTAACTTAAATTCATGTATAAGAGCTCCACAGTCCTGCATCTTGACTTGATTATGGAATTACTATATCGACCAATAATATATATCTAGATGCACTTCTCCCTCTAGTGACTTCCATTATGTGAAATAAATTAGGAAGATTAGGAATTGATACTAGAATTTTTGCTTGGGGGAGGCACATCATTTCTAAATATTTGTGAGAAACTCATACCCAAAGTATTCTAGCCATTTGAACTATTCATTGTGGTGTATCATGTGGTGGGTGATGTCGATAGTTCCCTTTGGTATTAATTTGGTAGACTTGGTCATCTACCAAAATTGTTTAGTTATGCACTCCATGAGGATGCATACTACCTCATATATAATTTCATCAATGGGGATCCCTCAATTGATCTACACATATATATCCTAAACTTCTTATAGAATGGGGACATTTTTATCTTGTATGGTAGTATTAAATCCCCATGTGTAGGCATGCCTAAAGTGTAGGCCATGGCTTGTGTGTTAATGAAAATAGTCTTTTCTAGGAACAAATATATTTTAACCTCATTTTATTACCCAAGTAATACTTTCATGATCTCTCTTAGGTCACCAAAGGTAGGCATACACAATAAACACTCAACATTTATATTCTAGAATCAGTGGGGAACTACAAGAGTGAGTGGTTATGTAGGATCAACAAGATCTAGGTAGAAGAGCTTCTATTTGGCTTGGTAGAGGTAATAAAATATCTCTTGATTGCTATACTTTGTTTATTGTATCACCAATTGACACCCATGGCTTCTTTTTATGCATTTATGAGAGCCTTGATTAGTATTGAGGTATCCATAGCTGTATGAAGGATGAAATTGAAATTATATTTGTTCTCTATGTAAGAAAATAGCTTGGATCTTGATATTTATAGGATGTGAAAAATATTCTCAAGGATGAAATGCCAACTTGGTATTTAAACTTGGATTTTATATAATTCATGCCTATTTTGGTCCACATCAAAACCATGCTTTACTATCCAATCATCTTGAATGTAATGGTGGATGTGGAAAATTGATATCTGATATGGCCATTAAAGTAATTAGTCATTAACACATGTGTAGAGTTATGATATTATGCTCTTTGTTGTCCATATATGGGTATGAACAATTGATTTTGATAAGCCATTGATTTGTTGAAGATCATGTTTGTCAACCCTTGGATTTAGAATTTACTTTTGGTGGATGGCCATTATCCAATGGATATCTTATTTATGTGATGTTTTCATAAGTTTCCTTGACTTAATATTTTTTAGTCACTCCTCTTTGATTTTTTTGGTAGCACACATGGATCCTCTTACACACATCTAACATACACAATGTTTGGTATTTTTAATTCATACTTGTTGTTTCTGAGATCATATACAAACAAACAAAATAGAAAAGAAACATGCATAAAACATGTAAAAATATTGAAATCCTAATCTACATGGTGTTACTCAGTACCCACTCAGCTTGCAGAAAGAGATCAATAGACTATTGGTGGTAGGACTTAAGACTACACCCATTTACCCACCTTGGTAACAAATTCTTTGAAGATATCTTAAAACAATGGTTCCTTGATATGTTAAATCATGTATAATGTAGGTCCCATTCCATTTTATCTGTATCTTGCTCAGGAATGTTTTAAAATGATTGTCATATACTGAGACTAAATAATCTTTATGAAATTATTTTTGGTGAAAGTTCCTATCATGCCATGCTTTTTGGCTCTACTTATGTACTTACTACATCCAACCTACTTTGCATATGAACTCATCCATTTGATTTAGTTTAAGGATATAGTTAGTACTATACTCATGATCTTTGAGTTACATGACCATGATAATGTGTCGGCTAGGTAGTAAGTATTTCATCACCATGACTACTTCCAAACCATACACTAACTGGAATGGTGTAAATACTTTAGCCCTTTTATAATGTGTGAAATATGACCATAAAATCACAATAATTTGATCTTCTTGATCATCCTACTTGATATCATATATTTTTGTCAACACTTTACATAGTAATTTATTAGATACTTTAACTTGGCCATTGGCCTATGGATGATACGTAGTGATTTTGTCATGAAAAATCATAAAATATTTAGTTAGGGTCTTGATGGTATTATTCAAAAAGTACATTCCTTTATTGATGACTAATTTTATAGGGCATTTGAACCTTGTAATGATACTTTCATATAGAAACTTTAATACATCTTTTGCACCATAACGAGGTGTTGCAGAAGCTTCAACCCACTTACTAAAATAGTCTGTCATAGTAATGATGTACCATGTTTTGTTGCACTTTCTTGGTGGGTTAATAGGTTTGAAAAAGTAAATGCCCCATGGTTCAAAAGTCTACTCAACTAATATATGATGCAAAGGCATCTCATCTTTCTATAGTAGTTTACTTATACGTTGGCAGAAATCATAGTGTTGTACAACTCTATATGTATCCTAGAATAGATTTGGCCACCATAATCTACTCTATAGTAGATTTCTTGTCAGAGATTCTCCCAAAAAATGACCTCTTATGACTCCTTGATGATCTTTCTCTAATATTTGAGGTCATTCATATTCTAAAACAACCCTATGTAGAACTTCATCCTTCCCTAGGTGATACAGAAGTCCATTAATGATGGTATATGGTAGTTCTATAGTCATGAACTAATTTTTATCATGCTCTTGATAGTGCATAGGGAAGACTCCTTATTTGAGTAAGTTGGAAATAGATTCAAAATTCTCAAGAATCATAGAGAAAAAAAAGAGATGAGAATCATGAGAGTCTTCTTGTAACTCTTTTAGCTCTTTACCATTTGGTATGCGATTGAGATGGTCTGATCCTACATTCTGTCTTCCTGGATTTACATTTATATATAATTAAAAATCTTGAAATAAAATTTACCATTGATATATGAATCCTCCTAACCTTGGATTGTTGATAAGGTATCTTAGGTCTTGATGATCAATGAATATTTTGAATGGTGTTATAAGTAGATAATGCCAAAATTTTTGAATTGTGAACATGATGGCCAATACTTATTGCTAAGTGGTTGTGTAGTTTTTCTCTACATCAGATAATTTATAACTAGTAAAATGAATAGGATGGTTGAGGCCACCATCCCATGGTTGTGTAAGTACAACACCAACTACAATGCCCAAAACATCTAAATATACATGAAATTGCTTGTTCTATTATATAAAAACAAGTATGAGTGTAGTAACTTGTCACTATTTCAGTTTGATGAAGGCTACTTGGCATTCTAAAGTCTAGACAAACATTGTATTTTTACATAGTAAAATTTCTAGTGGAGATGAAATAGCTACATAGCTTTTGATAAACTTGTGATAGTAGCTTGTATTCCCTAGGAAATAATTCACTTTGATGGAACTAATAGGTGGAGGTATACTCAAGATTACCATTATTTTTTCTTGGTCTACCAGCATGCCTTTGTTACATATTATGTGTCTTAAAAAAACACCAAATGGTGTAAAAATAAACATTTATTCAAATTCAAAGCAATGTGTAGAGCTCAACATCATTCCAACATTAAATGTAGCTTAGTTAAATGTTATTTGAATAAAGATAAGATTGCCTAGTCATCAAAGTAAACTTCCAAGAACTCATGATTGAAATCCTTGAATGTTGTAACCACTATGCAAGAAAACCCTGTAGGTGCATTTTTAAGGCCAAAAGGCATGACCTTATATGTAAAAGAACCCCATTCTATTAAAATATTCATTTTGGCTCTATCTTCTTCTATGATCAGTATCTAGTGATATCCACTAAAACCTTCCATGAAAGAATAGACTTCATGTCCCACAACAGAATCCAAAACTTCATTTGCGAAAGGAATTAGAAATGGATCATTAACATAGGCATTATTCAAGATGTGATAATCCCCACATAGTTGGATTTATCCTATTTTATTAGGATAAACTACCATAAGGCTTACCTACTCTACCTTTTCTACTAGATAAATGATTCATGCATCTTACATTCTATCTAATTCAAACTTTACTTTTAGCTTCATATTTAGATTGAGATTGTATGGCCATTTATTTGTAGGCCATATGCATCATTTAATTCAATATGAATCTTTCCAAGAGATGATTCAACACCTCAAACCTCTAATAATTTTATAGGAAAAACATCTTGATAATCCATCATAAGTTATAACACTTTATAGATCTTAGCTTTTATCCAATAGTCACCAATGTTTTATAATTTTGGGACCTCCTCTATATTGATGTTTGTGACATGATTTTTGAGGGGTTATTGATAAATGTTGTGTTTTTCTTCATCAATAGATTATTATAGCCTCTATTTACCTTCCTATTTAGGAATTTGGATACTATGAAACTTATCTTCTTTAATGGGTTCTTTGCTAGTGTTCTTAAGTGGTTCTACATGTCACTCTAGCTTAGATAAATCCTTCAAGTCCAAGTCACTATCAGAATATAAATCCTCAATTTCTTTTGCCTCATCTTGTATGTAGTGACATGGTTACATCAAAGCTTTTTCTTCATTTTTATTAGCTTTATACCTTTGTAATGCCTCATTAAGATAAAAGGTTAAGTTCTTGCAGTGGATTTAGTTGTGGTTCTCAAGTATTTTGTATACCCATGGCATAAAAAGTACTTAAGTTTCTATAGTGTATTGTGAACCAAATTATTTTCATCTTCAAACACAAAATTTTGTATGAAATTTATTTTCACTTGTGCCCACTGCTTTATTTCCCTTCTACGCTCTTGGTGCATATACCATGCTACTAGTAATGGAGAAGGTGTATAGTGGAAAATGTGAACCTAATATTTTGATGCCACATTTTCTTCATTCCAGACTTCAACACATTTATGTACATGAAATTTGGGGCACTCTCCTTCTTAAAAAAATGGCCAATTAGTGTAGATGAACTATAATAACTAGAATCAACTGATCATGATCTTGTAGGTATCATCCCACTCAAACTAGTCATTACGATGAGTTACCCACCATGTCATAGTAATTCCTTTAGAGAATTATGTAAATTACTAACATAGTAGATGATGGTTGGTATATTAAATTCAAATCACAAAATTAAATCATTGATGTCCTCTATTGCTTAGTATATAGGAAATTGTTGCTCATGCATAAAAACCATTTGCATTGGTTAGAGTTTGTGATCACTTTAGGCCCAATTGAAAAGGTGGTTATATGAATTAACACTGATAAATGAAGTTATTTCACATGGAAAAGTGCCTTCCCTTATCAAATTTATATAGTCTTACATGTTATTGTCATCTTGGTAAAGGAAATCAACTTTTGATCGAAGAGATTTTATAGATATGGGTACACACTCTTCAATGACAAACTAGTCTAGTAATATATACATAGCTACTTATTTAGGCCTCAATTGTTATAATGACTATAGTTTCTAAGTGAGCATTGATTATACCTAAGGTTTGGTGTGCTAGTATAAGAAGTTGTATTCAGCCACATGCAAAGCTTTTGGATTTTCCTTAGAATTCACCTTCATCCAACTGGTTTCTTACATAGCATATGAAGAGTCTAGTTCATCTTGAATTATGTAAGGTTTGTGCACTCTATTGAGAGGAATGATAACAAATTTATCACCTTTATGTGCCTTGAGCTGATTATGAATTTTATTGATAGTCATTTGACCATCATATGCCCACTTCTTACTTATCAAGATAGGGTAATGTGTTGTTGTGGTCTTCATGTCGATGACTTCAAAGTCACCTCATATAGACAAATCTACAACTTTGATCTCAACATCTTCTAGTCTACCAATAGGCTCAACCTTCTCATAATCAGACAAACTTAGAGTTACTAGGTTGTAGCTTAGAGATGGTCATCTAATAGCTTCCCATGTAGATCTAGGAATCATATTAACTATGATATCAAAATTAAAGATAGCATTTAGGATTTCATAACTAGTACCCTCAATATCAATTCATGCATCAACATCCCAAGGATTCTTCATCTTGACATACCAAACCAATTTTTATGTCTTTTGTTGGCCATGTTGTGCACATTCCAGTAGGATATGCACTAGATTATTGATGTTCTATGAGATATATTTGTAGCATAGTGTACTCAATAGGTTCAAGAGATCTATGAGTTTAGTGATAAATCCATCTTGACACATAATTTAAATAATTTGGCCATACATTTATGTGTTAATTAATGTAGCATCACCATTAGTATTCTCTTGATGTTGAATGTTTTTCAACATCTATGCAAATTTTTACCTAGGCTCTTTTATATAGGTGGATCTAAGTATTTATCCTATTTAGATTTTTTAATCCCTTGAACCTGAGTCTTTTCTAGTGGAGACAAACCTTTGCATGCATGTTATTATCATGTTACAACATTTAATAATGCATTTTATTTAGGCTATGCACTCATCATATTCACATTCCAAACAACCTTATCCTTAAATTTTTTAATCTAGAATAGGATAATATTTGGTGTCATGATAGTTAGAGACTCTAAATTATGCACAATATGACTATCATTGAGGATTCATTTAGCAATTTCATTGAACATGATTATATTTTACATACAAGCAACATTGTAAAGGAGGACATTGATAGTTATAGCTTATACCACCTTGGTATCCTCCTCTACATCCACAAAAAAACCCTGCTTATGGCTATGCATTGCTCTAATGCTGGTGTTATTGATTATCTCTAATTTGGAATTGTTGTTATGTAGCTAGTGGGACCCAACTTATTTATTGTTTTTACATTATAGGTGAGCTCTAGGGTGCTACGTACTAGTACTAAGGGGATGGAGGTGTCCAACTTGGTGAATAAGGGGTACATATATCTAGATATTGAGGTTGATAATGTGGTGAAATTAGAATCCATTGTGGACTCATCTAGGTCACACAAACTTTATCTACCTCTAGGCTTGGGATCACTCACTTCACCAAGGATATTTGTTGTGCAGTAATGAAAAACATATTTTTAGTGATGCATTATTTAAGTTATTGTAAATCATGATATTTATTCTCATCATGATTAGGTGATTTGAAAAAAATACAATACAAATTATGTGGGTTCTTGATATATTACTATAGAAAATGGCATTGTGTAGTGGCATGCCCAACTACTCAGTAGAGATTAAAAAACTTTTTTTGACTTTAGGACATTCATTTCTATGGTGTATTTATTTTTCACACTCTATACACCATAAATTCAATTTGGTCTTATCTAATTCATGGTATTTTTCCATTTTTTCATGAAATCTTGTAGTGTATTTTTAATAGTGTAATTGGAAACAAGAGCTTCTCCATAATATTTAATAATTTTTACGTGTAGGGAAAAAACTCTAGCATATTATTTCATAGCATATTGAGTTTATGGAGTGGAAAACATGATTCTAAGGTGTAATGATTTTATGAACCATGTATATTTTCATTATTTGTTATAGAAAATTCTACCTTATTCATTACATTAGAGAATCTACAATCATAGTAATGGACCAATTTCCTAAACTTTTGTCATATCTCCTTTTAAGTCCTGTATAGTCTAACTAGTGCACTTTTAAATCTTGAATTATACAACCATCCAGTCTTTAATGTATTTTAGAATTTATTATTGAAGTTATCTTTGATATATGAACTCTAGTGCTCTACCAGTTAGTTTCCCTACTAATTTTCACTTTTAGATAGCTTCATCAGTGACGCCCTTAGCTTTCCATTTAATCTTTCAAGTCTGCAAGTATTTTTAGGATTTATGGACCCATTATAATGGGATAAGTTTATGAATCCTATTTGATGAGTCATCATATTGAATGGTTAGATGGAGTCTTCTATGGAGATTTTATAAGAGGATATTACATTCTAAGTGATCCTACCTATGTACTACTCTATGCAATAGGATAATTATTATGCACACTTTGTTATCCTATGATTCATTGTTTTTTTAGATTCAATTAATTATATGGAACTTAAATCCTTCCTAATATATTTAGTATGAATTTTATTACCATAAAGATTCACATTTTCTAAAAATGCTTTTTCCTAACTATCACCTTCTTATCTGCCTAGCTAAAAGCTTCTACTAGAATATAAAAGATTAGACTGCGAGGAAGTGTGCTCTTTTAGTGAATGGTTCTTTCCTTTGTATTATTATTTTAATATTATTGAAATTATGTTTAACCTATGAAATTATTATATTTCATTGCATAATTTTTATTCTTTATATAATACCCTTTTTTATATCTATGTACTACCTCTATCATTTATCTATTCTACTTCTAAACTATTCTTTCCTTCTTCTTTACATGTCTTATCTTCATCTTGTTATTCATCCTCTCATTCTATCACCAAAATTCATCATCATATTTATTAATCCCTCATTCATCCTCTTACTCATAATATCTTTGTACTCATTCATCATCTAATCTACTTCTACTCTTACCTTTACTCACAACTACTTGGGTATTCTTTTGGTCATTCCATCTATTCTATTGTCATATTTCTCATTCTAAATCCAAACTTTTATTTTGAATCTTCTTCCTATGTATCTCCATTCTATATTTAGGTTTAATATTTACTTATACATCTACCCATAATTCATCATCATGTACACACACCCCATATGTCTAAAGTGACTACTCAATATTATCTACAGTAGGCACCATGGCCTTATCAACAATCAACATCTTTATTAGGAGAGGTAGTTAGTATAAAAATTTTACTCTAATTCCTTAGACAAAATGGTCATACATATATTTGAATGCTATATACCATTGCACTATAAATTTGATGATGTATCCATCTATAGTGGTGGTGACCCAATAGTCCATCACTCTCATCTAGTCAGTTTCTAATTTTAACAACTGGTCTATCTTCTCTTCTGTCTAGGTAATTATTTCTTTCATTTTGGGATTGAAACAATAGTATTCCAATCTTGTCAACTAGTTATTTAATATTTTAGGTAGTTTTCACCAAAAAATATCATATATTTCTCCATAAATTTGCTCTTGAATAATTTCACTTGTGGTAAGACTAGTCCTTTTGGATTTCTCTTTTGCAAAATTCCATTCTTTTTGGTCTATCCAAGTTTCAATATCTCATTATCATGGTAACCATCTTAGCATAGTTTCCTTTAGAAGGAGTGTTTAAATTCTCATCAAAATTTTATTAGTAGATGTTTTTGATATAATATAACATGTTAAAGAAGAGGATAGCTAAGTTTTCTTAGGTGCACAAAATAGTGCAAAGAATTCATATTTAACAAAAGCATGACAGATATGATTTATCATGCAATAGAAAGGAAATAAGATTAAATAGTCCTTCATGAAAGTGCATAGATAATTTAGAGTAAATTATATTAAATTAAGCCTAATGTTAACATGGAAACACATGCAAGGAACAAACATAATAAATACAATAGGTAACCATAAATACATAGTCTATATCGATCTTAACAAAGTTCATCATCTTCTTCATATAAGAATACATACATACAGACATACATACATACATACATACATACATACATATATATATATATATATAGTCATTTACAGTGCCTGAATATTCACATTCTTCTCATACTATGGCACCAAAAAAGGAGACTATTCATATTCTATCCTTTTACAATTTGTGAAAGATAGGACTATATATATATATTTGATAACTAGTTACATAACACACAAATATTTGAAGAATATCTTATGTAGCTTTACTTATCCATTTTCTTCTCCAAATATCTTGAAAGATGTAAAGCATCATTATATTATAAAATTTGAAAATGTTATGTGTATACACTTACCATATCAAAGTAATAGGTTCACCTTCAGTTGCTCTCTGCTAATGTTTGAAACATTTTGCAAGTTTTTTAAAGACTTCTATGCATTCTTCCACCATTAAAATAATCCCCAAGATCATCAATCATATAATTTAAAACCATGGATGAAGTTGAATCATTTGGAGCTAAAAAGCATAAACTTTTCCCATTCATCTACTCTTATGGGACAAATATCATCTTTTGGGATACCAATTTAAACTTTGTGGCATTAGGTACTGAAGATAACATTATAATGACTTATTTTACCTTGTAAATAAAATTATGGATCAAGACACCAATGATGAAGAAGAGTTTAATGAGGTAGAGGATATATTGGACATTCTAATACTCAAATCTATAGGATTACACAAATCAACATATAGCCAAAAATTACTCCATTATGTAAACTTAGTCTATTATATGTTTCTTTAGTATAAATGTCTTGAAAATATGATTAAATATCTGAATTTGGGTTGTGTTATTAATTTCATAGCTAGTTTAGACTTTCAGTCTTACTATGATCTACCCAAACTAGAGATCATATATAACCAAGAAATTGTGACTCAATGGCTCCAAACCGTTGATATTAGGGAAGTTTTAAGAGATTGGGTTGTGAACAAAGGAAAGTTTATATGTAAAAATAAATTAATCAAATTCCCATTAAATAATTTAGAAAGGGAGTATGAAAGAGAATGGCCATGATGAATCGATTGTATGGGGTCGAAGACACAGGTTATGTGGATGAGAAATGGATCCTACTTTTGGAAATGATAATTGATGATGGAAAGACTCCCCATTTGGGATAAATTATATATTATAACATGGTAACATAAGTTATAAAATTCATGGCCAATTAGGGGGATCATTTTTACATGATGTCCTACCTGGTGGATGCCATATGCACCACCCAAAAATTATTGTAGTTAAACAATTAGAACCCCAAGCTAAAATAGATTATTCCTCATAAGTTCTTGAAGATTATTGTATATAATTACAAGTAAGATATGAGGGCCAAATATAAATTTATACCCTATATTTTATAGGTCAATCCATGAAAGGTCCATGCCTAGATTATCAGAAGAAGTTAGAGTAACCCTGAATACTTTGGGAGCCTACTGGTACTACTTATTGACTAATTTGACCCCATAGTCAAATAAGTTAACCCCATATATAGTAAAAATTCCCATATGTTATTATCAATGTCATAAATACATTTATTCATGTTTAGTATGGCCACTTAATATGTTTAACTTTAGTCATTTTGGTTATTTGTCTTAATATTTCCTTATGCTACCTTTTTGGCCTTTCTAATGACTTGTACAATTTTCACTAGGAGATGAATATGTAAAACTATTTTCAAAAATCCAATATGTTAGTTCAGTGTTAGGAGTCAGTATGGTAATTGAAAAATGTAGGTTTAACATGGAAAGGAGGAGATAACAATAGTTTTAAATAGTTTAAAGGTAGTTGTACTGTCAAGTATAGTCTAATTGGCATGTGGGAAGCTTAATAATGTCCCTCTAAGTCCCCTTAGTCCATTTAAATTCTTAATAAGTCATGATAGGCTCAAAAATGGTATAAAATAGTTTATATTCTCCATCACTCTCTTAGATAAGCTAAAAAGGTCAACTGTACTTCCTTTAGTATAAAATGTATAAGAGGAGTTGAGCGTAATACATTTGCTAAGTGATATGAGAATTCATTAGCCTAATTTTCATGTTTATAGTTACTATTTTGGTGTACCATGCTCTATGAACCATCAATGATAAGGTTGATGAATAAAAACTGCTTGCTCATCCCATGGTCTTTGGTTTTCTTATTTGTTTATAGTTGTATGATGATTTCAAGAGTTGTATGTGTTTTTATAGAGATGGTTTGTCATTTTAATGTTGATTCCAATATGTTTTTCACATGTGGAGGTCAAGGAATGACCAAAACTATCTCATTTTACAAGTGGAAGGTACTATTAAAGTCTATAAATAGTGTTTCATCAACTACAAAACTCAACCTCATATGAATGATTTTAGGATAATGATAAAATGTTTTTTTCCATCCTCTGAGAACATGTTTTGATTATATTCTTCATAAAAGTGTTGGTCTTAATAGTGTCCCTATATAATTAAAAGCCTAAGATATATGATACAGTCAATTATTTTCATTATAGACACCTATAGGTTTCATGTTCAAATCTGATGAAGGTATCAAGACATGATGGAGAACATAATGATGTTTGAAAGCCTTGAGACTAAATGCGATCTTAAACAAACCCCATGAAACTAGTGAAAATTCATTAAGATGATGAAAAATTACTAAATTGACACATAGTCTTATATTTGACAACATTTATAGGCAACCTCAATAGTGGTCTAAGAGTTAAAATGAATGAGGCAGAGGAGTGTTGATATGAGGATGGTTAAAATCACTTGAAATATTCATAGTGGTCTGAGAGGATGGAGAATATAATTGTGATGATGGTGAAGCCTTAAAATTAAAAATAGATTTGAGGTTCATTTTCACAAAGTGGAAAAGTTTCTTATGATCTCAATTACCTTAAAATCTCCAAATTAGTTTTTTTTCATATAAGGAATCATCTTTTGGTAGGTTTTTATGTGGTTTCTGAAAGTCTTATCACTTAACTCTTTTAGTTTGAATGGATATACCACCCCTCAACATGAAAATAATATTTATAGGTTAAGAAAGGATAATGATTGGATGATTTTAGTCTAATAAACTTTGCACTCTAGACATTTAGTGAAATCTATAGTGCTTTCAATCAAAATGAACCTCAAGCTTGTAAACTCCTAGTGCATTTATTGAATAGATATGGGAACAAGACCTACAAGCATAAGTTATTTCATATAACTATGGGATGATCCTTAGTGTATTAAATATGGAACCAAGGGATTGGAATACATGGTTCAATAAGGAAAATTTACACTTACAATATTCTTGACTCTCTAAATAGGAACTTATAGGTGATACTGTCCACAGACTAGCTAAGCTAGTGAAAAGGTAGTATTGGTTGATTTATCGAAATCAGATGATGTAATTTTCATTGTAAAATGGAAAATATCACCCATAAATATGGTATTTATACAATCATCATCATATATAATATAATTTATAATTTTGAATGTACACCTTCAGTTGGAGGCAGTCTGCAGACTAGTTTAGGCATATGAAAGGTGGTATGTGATTGATGGGCAGAGTTTTAAAATGGAATACAAAGATAAATAAAACTCATAAGGACATATAAAAATCCATGTGACTTTAAAAAATTTATAATAGGGATAGGAATGAGTTTTTAACCTTTACCTACAGATAGTCCTATACCCTGCCTACAACTTGTAGACCTAGTGAGTTAGTTTTGGGAAACCCTACCTATAACTTGCACACCTAGTGAGACAATTTTGGGAAAATTGAAGGTATAAAGGATTTTTAATAATGTTAAAAATAAAATATTTTCTATGTATCATATTCAATACCTTTTATAGTCCCCCATAGTCTCATTTTTGCATTGTGAATAGGGGAAATGCCCTCTATTTTGTCTCAGATAGAGGGCACCTGTTGATCAAGAAAGTCTATAGGTTAGTATGAGAATAGAAAAAAAATGGGTGGAAGAGTCTTGTAACGTTATATAGATGTGTACAGAGTTGTAATTAAACTATAAAAAGGTATACAAGATCTTATAGTCATTGGATCACTCACAAGTGGGTGTATACACAGTTAAACACATTAAGGCCTATTAGGCCTAAAACTAGGCCTATACCCTAATGGATTCTAGCTTGATTAAAATTATCATGGAAAACTTAAAATATAATTTATTAACTTTATTATTATGTTAAGGATGTATTACATCCATCATTTAGTAGGGAAATAACACAATTTGCTCATTTTGACCCAATTCCATCACAAGGGTACACAAAATGTATTAGAAAGCTCGATAGACAAAATCCAAACACTCTTATATATAAAAAAACATATCATGAAACCTAAATTATATATTGGTAATTGGTTATGGTACTATAATCAATATTTTTTGAATTTTTTTAGGGCTTGGGTGTTAGAATTTTATGAACTATTGTTAAGAAGCAAAACCTTCTAAAACCCTCCTAAAACTCTACTAGGACCTAATGTAGAAAATGTGGTGGGAGATGCATATAAAAGTGATAAAGTGACCATGAAATTTCCTTATAAATTTATGGAACTCCCCTAGGATCCATGACATGCATCTTGGTTGTATTAGCATCTATATAAAATAAACTAATACTATGTTTTTTTTATAGTTATTAGGATGTTTTATAGGTATCAAGTAAGAACAATTTAGGGAGGTCTTTAGGATATTTTTTCATATTATTAAACTCAATTAATACCATATTAAATCATGAAAACATCTAAGTGAGACCATTCATGGCAGGCAGTCAGAATATAACATAGTGAGGACAATGTGACTACCTAGTGAGGAAAGGAGAAGTGTTCCAAGAGTTTCATGGAGGTATATTTGATATATAATAATATAAATGATATTAGTTTGAGTTTACTATCATATATTCAACACATATATTTGAGAAATTTTAATCCATTTAGATGACAAGTGTGAGGACAAACTTTGAGGACTAGTGAAAAATGACTATAAGTAGTGAATGATAGATGAAAAAGATGAATCCATCAGTTAAGGATGAGTAGATGATATGCAATAACCTATTATATAAATTCTCACATTATAAAATATGTTTCAAGGATCCCTATGGATATTTTATACATACAAGTGCACTCCTCACCATCATGAAGGCAATTTCGAGCAAAGTAATGAAAGGTCTATGCCAACATGAGGAAGGTGTTCTAATTGATATTGACACATTTTCATAATAGAATGCAAACTTATTTTCCACTTCATTAAATGTATTTATAACTGGTTATTATAGATTGACACCTGGTCTTGTGACCCTTCATCTTCACCTCTTCTTTCTCTTCTCATGTGTTTTATAAATTCAAGCCTTTTTGGCTTTGTATTAGATCCATAATTGGTATGAAAAATCCTTGATTATTTTAAAAAATTATTTAACTTTTAATAAAGTATTCCAAGTTTATTTCATTCTTTGAAGTCTCTTACTTTAATGTGTTAATTGGTTTATGTGTTGACAAGTGAGGAAAATGCTCTCCTTGTTTCCATGTCTACTCTTGCATGTTTGTGTCAATGAGATCTCTTATAATAGGTTTCATAAAGTGTATTTTTTGTTAAATTTGTATTCAAGTGTGAGAGGTAATAGTAGTGTATTATATATGACCTTATTTATACCCACATAATTATAGGCATAATAATCTACATCTATGAGAAATACTTATGCTACAAGGATATAGGGTTGAGTTTAGTTTGAGTTGTCTTCTTTCTTAAGTACATATGAAAGTGTGTTGTGTGGAGTTTTCTTTGTGTATCACCTCATTACCATATGTTTCTTTTAGATTTAATTTTTCCCCTTTCACCCCCAATATTGATTATCCTAGTATAGTGTTAGTCTAAGAGATAAAACAAGGGAGATAGTCCTTTCAAACCTAGAGATCTATCTCTTATAGTGGCTTGTCTATGAAGGGAGATAGTTCCATGATGTATTAAAATTGAGAAGGTTTACTTGAATTATCTAGGGTGAAATTTTAGGCTAAAATAATTTTGGCATGCCCATTGGGACATAAATTCCATGAAGGTTGTTCAAGGTAGATGTTGGATTTGATAACAAGGAGTTGTAATAGTCTACTTCTTGTGGCATTTGAGGACTCCAGAGTTTCAATCTTGGTTGTAGACTAGTGCACACTTTTCATGCTTAAGGTAAATATAATGTTTCTCACCAAAGGTATACATTTTTAATTTCAAGAGCTTCCTCACTATTCCTACAAAGAAAATATATTTTAGCACACCCATCCCTATCCAAAAAGGTCCTATATTTCTCAAAAGCCCATAAGAAAGTTCTTGATCCATCCATTCCTATAAATTATTAAGGAAACCATGATAAGGACCCATAATTTTATTTCCTTCAATGGCCATATTAATATAAATATTACTCACTATGATGATATCCCCATATCTACTTTCAAAAGTGTTCCATCTTACACAGATGAGTCTTCCATCACACTCATTGATCATATAAGGAATATTTCTAACCTTTGTAATATCCATCAACTCAAAGAGGAGAACATTATAATCAAGTTTTTGGTTGTATCCTTCAAATTAAAATATCTTGACTAGTATGGAACATTGGCACCTAGATCAATTTTAACTTGGGATGATCTAGGAGATGCATCAAGGAAAAAATTTGAGGATAAGAGTGACAACTTGTCACTAAAAGAATAACTGACCACCATTAGCAGAGCACCTCAAAAAGTCATTCAATACTTAACATAAGATTTTATAATATTTGGTATAAAATTTAAATCTTGGTAAGACCACTAGCTCACCATTATTTTCTTTATTTCCTTAAGGCATTTGATAGTGACATTTCAATGATGATTCAATCTATGGGAGGTGATACTCTGCCTAATTCCTATGAGGTGGCCATTAAGGTAGATAATTATTTGATTTAGGTTGGTAAGATTACCCTAAGACTCCCAATTTCTCATTTTAATAACTTACAAATTCTTATACCTAATGTTAGCCCTATTCTTACACATAAAAACAAGCCTACTACCCCTAGTCAACCAATAAAATCTAATGAGTCAGATGAGATAAGAGAAAGAGATTATAAGTTTTAAGAGGATCATTAAAAAACATCAAGTTGAACCCTTCAAAATCCACTATCAACCTAATAAATCTTACCCCAACTATCAAGGTGATATACTCCTTTTCATGGGTAGACTCAAGGTCAAAGATAACTAATCCAATCTAATCCATATGGTGATTAAAATTACAATGTGACTTATACCTCAATAACACTAGTGCCTACTCAAAAAAATACTACTCAAGAGAACAATAGTCAACCTTTATTGGATCAACCTTATGATCCATATCCCTATGTTAATGAATCCTTCAACCAAACATTCATGGTAAATTTGGGGACTATGCTAGCTATGAATCAAAATGAAGTACCAAATAGAGGAGTGACTGATGGGGAAGGTGCTCAAATAGGGTTTGTATTAGGTAATTGGAATCAAGATGACTTGTGTGTAGTCAATCATCAAGGGTAGTCAAGCATTGATATAATTTCTATAGTTAAAAACATGAGTAAAAGGAAGGTTGTTGAAGAAGTTCAAGGTGCTGCCAATGGTTCTCCAATTAATGTTCAAACAAGTAAAAGACTAGGTATATTTAATGTTGTTCTAAGTACACAAGTAATTCAAATATATTAGAATGATAGAAGCATTTTCATACCTCATATTTATCAAAGTGTCAGAAACATGATTTCTTCTATTGGGAAAGTAAGAGTTAGTGGTCCTTTCACTAAAATTATGGAGAAAATAAAGAGGTCTCAAGTCAATGTGTAAATATGGGACACATTGGCCATAATTAGACAAATAGACGTACTTCAAGAGGATCTATCCAAGCTTAGTTTGACATCCAAACAACCTAGCCAAAGAAAGGTAGCCTTGACAAACACCATGAAGCCAAGTGAAAGATTGTCAAACAAAGATGAAAGGGTAAATAGACCCCCTCCATTATATCTATCCATAATAATTAGAGATTTTTTAGTGCATAATTTTCTCATTGATAATCGAATTAGTACTTGTGTCATGCCTAAGATGGTAGATGATAAATTGAACTTGAAGTATGAACCCCATGCCAAAGAAGTATTCTAATTGGATGGGTCAATTACTAAGACCATTGATATAATCATAGGTTTGCAAATAATTCTCCATTATTATGCTAAATTCAACATTTTTATGATGTTTTAGTGGTTAATGTTCCTCCTCATTTTTTACTTTGTTTGTATAGAGAGTTCACATATAAGATTGGAGGTTATCTTACTTCAGATCAGCCCTACATGGGTTTTAGGACTAGATATGGCGAAAAGTAATAATCAAGTTAGAGCCTCTTTCTAGTTTTCATGTTTAGCCCTTTGTGCCTTATACTTATAACATAAATTGAAATGTGATTGAAAAATACAATCACCTTAGTGATCAATAAAATATAACTCTCCTAGATGGAATATCTAATTTATATCTCAATGAGTGGGGAGATGAGAAAGGTGGCTTTGAAAAAACTCATCTTGGAACCTACATTTTTCATGAGGACATTAATGGAGTCCTTGATGTATATCATGAAAACATCATAGAAAAATTTTCATTGGGAAACTACCTTGTACATGTGTATGGTGATTTGAGCATTCCAGCTTTGTCAAAACATGATAGTCCTAATGAGCATCCCATTCTAGATGAAAAAGAAAGGAACACTCTTGAACCTAAACCCCAAGAAGAGGTGGATGACATGTGGCATAAATTCAATTCCATTTTTTAAGAATTTGGGGAGATTAATAGACCTTCAATCCTTTAATATGAACACAAACATGATGCTAAGGTCAATCATGTTCTCAATGAGAAAAAAGTTAAGCTTGATATCTCTATCAAGCATGAAACATCCTTGGTAGAGTATGAAGTATTAAATGAACATGAAGAGGATAGTATTTATGACTTACAACAAGAAGCATGCAATACTTCAAAGATTCTTGAGGTTGAGGAGTCTTTGATGACTCACAAGATGAAAATTTAAGATTATTAAGTGAGAATGATAGAGGTTAAGCTAGATAAAAGATAAACAAGTCCCTTAGTGAGTTGGATGGAGTTTTTTTATATAACTCAAAGTGACATACTTGTCAATAAAAGATACAAACATAGTAAGTCTCTTGATTACCTCCAAAAACAAGTGTTCATAGACAAACATGCCTCATATGATGGATTATTTTATTGGAACAATAAGGATGCAACGGTAATTGTATTTGACCCTAGTTTAAGCAATAAAAAATATGATTTTCACCTGAAATGCCTTGAGGTATTGTACATACTAGGATAAGTGTGTGTCCTTTCTATTGGTTTGTTTTTTTCCTAAGTGTCCTTAGGAACACAAGTGTGTTTGCTTTGTTTTTGTCTTGTGTGTTAGTTTCTTATTGTTTGGTGTCTTTTCAGATGAAACTCATGTCAATATTAGTGTATAGGTGACCCCATATCCTAATGGATAGGAGAAGGTTACCGATCTTTGGCATAGTAGGATTTCCACCCATAGGAAATTCCCAAAATGTTGACTAATTTGACCCCTTGGTCGAATAAGTCAACCCCATATATATTATAAATTACTATATGGTCTTTCCAAGATCATAAATATGTTTAGTCATGTTTATTAGGGTTAATATGTTTAACTTTAGTTATTTTAGTCATTTATTAATATATTTATTTATGCCACCTTTTTGACCTTTCTAATGATTTGTGAAGTTTCCACAAGGATCAAGATGTGTAAAACTATTTTCCAACATACAAGATGTTATTTTAGTGTAAGGAGTCAATTTCATAACTACCAAATGTGGGTTCAACATGGAAAGGAGGAGATAACAGTAGTTTAAAATATTTTAGAGGTAGTTGTATAGTCAAGCACAATCTACTTGGCATGTGGGAAGATCAAGAATGTCCCTTTAGGTTCCCTTAGTATATTTACATGCTTAATAAGTCATGATAGGCTCAAAAATGGTAGAAACCAATTCATATTCTCCATCACTTTCCTAACCAAGTTAAAAAGGTCAACCAATCTTCATTTAATATGAATAGTATAGGAGTTGAGATGAATGCATTTTTCAAGTGATAGAAGACTTCATTAGATTCATTTTCATGTTCATAGTTTCTATTTTGGTGTACCATTCTCTATGAACCATCACTAAGGAGGTTGATGACTCAAAATTTCTTGCTCATCCTTATGGCCTCTGGTTTTCTTATTTATTTGTAGTTGTATAATGATTCCAAGGGTTATATGTGTTTTTACATATATATTCTGTCATTTTCATGATGTTTCCAATTTGGTTTTCTTTTGTGGAGGTAAAGGAATGAGAAAAACTATCTCATTTTGAAAGTATAAGTCATTATTTAAGTATGTAGGCAATGTTTCATTAATTGTAGAGCTCACCCTCATCTGAATGATTTCAAGACAATACTAAAATGTTTATTTCAAGTCTCTAACAACATTATTTGATTATATTCCTCATTAAAATGTTGGTATCAATAGTGTCCATATGAAATGCAAAGCCTAAGATACTTGATACACTCAAGTAGTTTCATTACAAACACTTATAGGTTTCATGTTCAAATCTAAGGGAGGGATTAAGACATGAGATGGAACATAATGGTGTTTGAAAGTCTTGATCTTGACTGAGATCTCAAAAAAATCCCATGAAACTAGTGAAAGGTCTTTAATATGATGAAAAATTAATAAATTGACACACAATCATGTATCTAATGACATCTACAAGCAATCTCGATAGTGGTCTAAGAGTCAATATAAATGAGGCAAAGGATTATTGATATGAGGATGGTTGAAATCCATTTAAATATTCACAGTGGTTTTAGAGGATGGAAAATATAATTGTGATGATGGTGAAGCCATTACATTATATACATATTTGATGTTTATGTTCACAAAGTGGAAAAGTTTCTTATGTGCTCAATTACCTTAACATCTCTGAATGATTTGTTGCTCATACAAAGAATCATCTTTTGGTAGGTGTTTATGTGGTGTCTGCAATTCTAATGACTTCACTCTTATAATTTGAATGGATATGCCACCCCTCAACATGAAAATAATATTACTAGGTCAAGAAATGATAATTGTTGGATTCTTTTAGTCCAATCAAATTTTCACTATAAACACTCAATGAGAGCTACAATGCTTTTAAACAAAATGAACCTCAACCTTGTAAACTCCTAGTTCATTGATTGAATAGAGATAGGAACATGATCTACATGCATAATTGAGTTCATATAACTATGGGATGATCTTTAGTGGATTCAAGATGTAACTAATGGAGTGGAATATAGGGTTCAAGAAAGAAAATGTCCACCTATAGGATTCTTAACTCTCCAAATGACAATTTACATGTGATACAAACCATAAACTAATTAGGCTAGTGAAAAGGTAGTCTTTGTTGATAGATAAAAATTAGAGGATGTAATGGTCACTATAAAATGTAAAAGCTCACCCATCCATGTGGTATTTAGATAAGCATCATCATCTATAGGAGCCTTGAGAATTTTGAATGTACACGTATAGTTGGAGGCAATTTTTAGACTAGTCTAGGCATAAGAAATGTGCTATGTGATTGATGGGAAATTTTTTAAAATTGAAAACCAAGATAAATCAACCTCATAAGTACATATAAAAATCTACGTGATTTTAAATAATAGATAACATGGCTAGGATTGAGTTTTGAACCTTTACTTATAGGTAGTCTTAAACCTTGCCTACAACTTGTAGACTTAGTGAGCTAGTTTTGGGAAATGAAGGTTTTTTAAGGATGGTTAAGATATGATATTTTGTACATATAATATTAAATAATTTTTATAGGAATATATAGTATTAATTTTTATTTTTGAATAGGGGATATTCCCTCTATTTTGTATCAGATAGAAGGCCACCCTTGAGTAAGAAAGCTTGTAGGTCAGTATGGGAATAGTAAGAAAATGGGTGGAAGAGTGTTGGAACATTGTAAAAAGGTGTGAAGAGTTTTAATTAAGGTGTAAAAAGGTATAAAAACCCTATAGTCATTGGATCACTCATAAGTGGGTGTATACACAGTCAATCACACTAAGGCCTATTAGGCCTAGAATTAGGCCTATACACTAAAAAATTCTAGCTTGATTCAAATGATCATGGAACCCTTATAATCACATCAATTAAATTTAAGAGGATGTTAAGGATGGATCACAACCATTATTTAGTAGGGGAATAACACAAGTTGGCCATTTTGACCCAATTCCATCATAAGGGTACACATAATGTAAGAGAAAGCTCTATAGGCCAACTTCAAACACTCATATCTATACAAACAGATAGAATGAGACATAAATTAGATAGGGTTAGTTGGGGAGGGTCCTAAAATCAATATTTGTGGAATTGGTTTAGGGTTTAGAAGTTAGGATTTTATGAACTATTGTTAAGAACCAAAACCCACTAAAACCTCTTAAAACCCTATCTAGGACCCGATGGAGAAAAGGTGGGGGTATATGCATATAAAAGTGATAAATTGGAAATTAAATTACCTTAGACATTTATATAACTCTCCTGGGATCTATGACAAGTGCCTTGGACATACTATCATCTATGTAAAATAGCCTAATAATATGGTTTTTATAAGAATGAGGATGTTTTATAGGTATAGAAGAGGATGTTCAAGTAATAATCATTGAGGTATGTATTTTGGGACTTGTTTAAAATTATAAAAATAAATTTCTACCATATTTAATCATGAAAACATCTCTTTGAGACAATTCATGGTAGGTAATCAGAATATAGTGTAGTGAGGACAATGCAACTGCCTAATGAGGAAGGGAAGAAGTGTTATAGGAGTTTCATGGAGGTTTATTTTATATACTAGAGGATAAAATAGATTAATTTGAGTTTCATATAATATGTTCAATGAATTTATTTGATAAATTTCAAGCCATTTGGATGATAAGTGTGAGGACAAACCTAGAGGACTAGTGACAAATGACTGCAAATAGTGAATGACAAATGACAAAGATGAATCTATAAGTTAGGGATGATTATATGAAATGAAATGACCTCTTATCTACCTTCTCAAAAAATAACATATGTGTTAAGGATACCTATGTATTTTTTATACATTCAAGTGTACTCCTCACCATCATGAAGGTAGTTTCAAGCAAAGCAATGAAGGATCTATGCCAACTTGAGGAAGGTGCTTTGATTGATATTGACACATTTTCATAAAAATATCCTAAATTATTTTCCACTTCATTTCATAAATTTTTTATTGGTTACTAGAGATTGAAACTTAGTCTTATGACCCTTCATCTTCAACTCTTCTTTCTCTTCTCATGTGTTTTATAAATTTAATCCTTTTTGGCTTTATATTGGATCCACAATTGGTATGGAAAAGCCCTAATATTTTTGACACATTATTTACCTTTGAATAAAGTTTTACAAGTTAATTTAACTATATATAATCTATTACTTGAATGTGTTAAGTGGTTTGTGTGTTGAAAAGTGATGAAAATTCTCTCCCTATTTCCATATCTACTCTTTCATGTTTGTGTCAATGAGATCTTTTCTAACAGGTTTCGTAAAGTGTATTGTTTGTTAAGTTTATCTTAAAGTGTGATAAGGAATATTATTATCTTATATCTATCCTTATTTTCACCCACTTGAAGATAGACATATCAATCTACCTCTATGAGAAATATTTATGCTAGAAGGATATAGGGTTGAGTTCAATTTGAGTTATCTTCTTTCTTTTGTGTAGTTGCAAGTGTGTTGTGTGGATTTGTCTTGGTGTATCACCTCATTATAATAGTTTTATTTTATGTCTCCTTATTCCATTTTCACCCCTAATAGTGATTATCTTAGTGTAGTGTGAGCAGAGACAAAATAAGGGAACTATCTGTTTCAAACCTAGAGATCTATCTCTTATAGTGGCTTGTCTATGAAGGAAGATAGTTCCATATTGTCTTAAAATTAAGAAGGTATAATTGACTTATCTAGGGTGTAATTTTTGGCTAAAAAACTACCCAAATTGTAAAATTTTGAGTATAGTTGGCATTAAGAAATCCTAATTTAGGTTTCTCATTATAGTGCTAGATAAGTTGACTAAGCAAGAAATTGTTTATCAGTTACTCATAGGGGTGGATGGGTTATGAAAGAATAAAAGGAAAGGATTGGTTCACACCAACTATATAAGATTGGATAATTTTGGATAGAGAACTATAACTCTATCATTATTTCTACCAAACAAAGTCCTTCTTTTGATTTGGAAAGAGATGAAAATAAGTGGTGATACCTAGAACACATTTATTTCAAGCATTACATCAAACACATGTTAGGATTGAGAATCACTTACCACCATGAGACTGAGGATGAGGATAGGTTCTACAAAAATTCCAAAAATGATCAAGAGGTAAATCAAAGTTTGAAAGATGCTAATATTCTACTTTTTAAGGTAAAATTGAAAGATGTTGGTTTTTATGAGTTTTTCAAGCCTAAGGGTGATTAGGTAGGTGAATCCACATCCGGAGTTTAGATTAATAGTGATGAATAAGAGAGACCAATTGAACCTAAGATTAGTTAGAGGATATTTCAAGAATTATCTCCCACTTTGGGGAGTTGAAGATCTGAGCCTAAAAAACATATTAAGCAAGTCTCTATTTTATAGGCAACATCCATCACCTCATCCTAGGTTCAAATTTTTACTTCAATGTCAACAAAACCTTTAGTAGTACCTCATTAATCTTTTTTTGAGGTAGTAAAACTACCCACCATGACACCATTAGCTTCATCACTAGAGTTACCTCCCTTGCTTCATGTTAAAGAGGGGCTAGGTATGCCAACTCAAGAATGTGTTTATTTTCCTCCTTTACTTTTAAGTATCCACCCCTGGGGTAGATTTTATGAGCCACCAACCCTAGATAACATGAAATTTATGCCATACATGCCATTAATTAGTATTATAATTAGGACCATGACTATGCCCCTACCCACTATCAATCCTTTTGTTGTGTCATCCACCTTTAAGGGATCTATGATGGCTAATTTACCCCTAATTTTACCTAAACCCATGCTTAGGTCAAATCCTCAATTGATTAAGGGAAGGCCTACTATTTTCATACCCTAAGTTCCTTTGTTCCCAAAAATTTCTCTAAATAGAACTAGTTCTTTATCATCCTCAGAATCAACACTTCCCTCCTCATCCTCTAGTTCTGCCTTCATCTCGGTCTCTTCCATAGTTCTCAAATGTTTTACTTCTAAGGATTGACACTAGATATTTAGTTTACATCATCCACTCAGCCTTAGGGTGATGTTTTAGCCACAATATAAAGGCAAGATTTAGTTATATTGGACCCTCCACATATCTCATTAAAATTTGACAAGGAGTTTGGAGCAATGAAGAGGCTAAGTAAAAGGAAAGTGACTCATCTAAACTAGTTAATTGTATATGAGTTTGAATAAACCCTATTTTCACTAACTAAGAAGAAGAAATCTAAGTTTGGCCAACATCAAAAATATGCAAAGGACCCCATATAAAATCTAAAGACATACAGTGATGTAGACACATAATTAGTGAATGGAATGCAACAAAGAACAACTGATCTAGAATAACAAAACAAATTCACATTTCCAAAAGAGACTATAACTAAGGTAGAATTTTGTAATTAAGGTTATGTTCAACACTAATAATACTTTGTATCAGTACAAAGTAAAAGGAGATGAAGCTTTTAATAAAAAAATTTAAGATGAAAGAACCTATGGGATTGATGACAACAAAGCAATCAATTTGGTTAAGTTAATTAGGATGAATAAATTTTAAGAGTTAAACCTAACACACTTAGAGGATTTGAGCATTTCTCAATCCTAATTATTAGAAAAAGGAAATATTTAAATAAATGGATTGATGATATGATATCCTTTGACCAATCTATTACTTAGCTAGGTAACATAGTTATTACTCTACTCAAGGAGGTTGAAATCGCAAACCATGTAAATAGAGATGACACCATCATTAACAAGGATGATTTTAGATCCTAGCTCTAAAATTTCATCATCAATTTTAGAAAATAGGCTCTAGTTTGGGGAGTAAACTTTGGGCAAGAGATGGTAGACTTGGAAACATCAACCAATAAAATAATAGAGAAGGTAGCGGTAATCAATGAGGCCATAAGACCTATTTTAACCAATCATGATGAAATGTCAGATTTCACCATCAATGTGTTAAAAGATCCCATCATATATTTCAAATTTATTGATAGTGATTAAAATAAATGCTTTGATGCATGGATGGGAAATATAGAAGCTGAGAAGCAAGCAACAAACTATAAATGGTCACCATAGAAGATTATTCCTCTTTGACACCTCTTGAAATTTCCTCTTCTTCTATTACATTAAGATCTTCATCATTGTCCACATTAGTAGGATCCTAGCCTAGCACCTTAGGAACAAGATATCCATTTGTTAGGCCTCTTTTCTTTGATGAATTTCATGTTCTAGTTATGTTCAATATATTGTAAATGGACTCCCTCTTTGGATAGGGAAAATTCTTTTATTTTTTAGAACATGAGGAACTTCTATATAGTGATAGTTGTCATATATTTGTTTCTTTTGTAACCAATGTAACCATCGTAGGCATGAAAATAGGCATATACATAGGGTTTTCCCACCTTATTTGTAATTTTTTAATATAACTTTGTGAAATTAATGCAAATGGAAAGAGGAATTTTGAGAATTTGTTCACTATTTCATTGCTTTCATATTTTCTTGATTCTCAAGTTTAGTAAATGATAGATGGTTTCATTTTTCTAATGGTCAAATATGATAATAGTTTTTCCAATGAACTTTGTTAGTTTTTAATTTATTCTATTATAATAAAATATGTCTATGTATGCTTTGTTTCCCTCCTACTCTACAAACAAATGTGCTTAAGGAAATTCCTTATGGGTAACCTTTTGACACATACTTCTTAGATTTGTGCATTTTATTTACCCTAGAATCACTACTACATTTATGGTATTTTGAGTCCAACACTAAAATCTCATGAATTTTAATTTTATTTGCACTATCATTAAAAATAACTAAAGAAAATCTATTATTCTTTATTATTACAAGGCAAATCTTATTTTCTACTCAACCTTTCCCTCGCTTTTGATTTTTTTGACATGAATCACTTTAGTTTACTAATCATTGTAAATATTCATCTATTTGTTTAAGTTTATGAAATAAGTTGGCAAAATATAAAGCAATTTTCACCTTAACAATAAAAATAAATTTCAAGTAGATTATCATTACAAAGCTACTACTATCCCTACGATAGAGTCTTCTTATAGGCTAAAGGTGGTAGTCATATAATCATTCTAGAAAATTAAATTAATATATAAGGTTGTCTAGGACCTACACAATAAACTAAGATATAATATTCTACTATTTGTATTGTATCCTTGACATAGATGTACGTAGACTGTCAATCACTTCTGTAACATCCCTTTCATCATCAACAACTACAAGAATCATCTTCCATCCTTTCTTATTAGGCTGAAGTGGAGTGAATTCATTTTATGGGGTTCCTTTCTTCCTCATGAAATACCTATGTATAGATTTTAGTTTGACCTATTTTGATGTAGGATCTTCATCTATGCTAGTGATGGTTTCTTGACACCCTAAAAGCTTTGGAGAAAGTATAGAGTTGATGTGAGAATCTCTAGGATTTAGTCTTCTTTTATGTTGTGGCTGTTGAATCATAATAAGAGTAACTTTAGGGTTGTGTGTAGCTATCATTGAGGCCTATTCATTTTTGATTTTGGAGTGATTAACTTAGAAGGATAAGCCTTATTTTTAGCCATAGGGTTAGAAGCATAGGATTTTTAGAGTGATCCTTTAATAGTCTACAACTACTTTTTATCTACAATTTGTAAAAAGTAGTTCATGTTGCTTCTTCATTCTCCTTCTTGAGGAAATGGTGTTGAATAATTAAGTGTATCAGACCATGGTGATAGATGGAGGCTAAAATTTTAATATATTTCATAGTCATAAAATGAATAGCTCCTACCAAATATGATGGTAAATTGATTCTATGTTAGGGTTTATACAGACCATGCCTCAAATGAATTAGTATTTTCATGGTAACATAGCCCAACACACTACATTTTCCATCATATTTCAAGTACTTAATTATCCATTAGGCTATATATTTACATGGCTCTAGCATGGTTTCTTTGTTTATGCCTTTAGCCTTCCCAATGTGATCTTGAACACACTTTGCTAGAGGCTTCCCTTCATGAAAAATATTGATGAGATCATTGAAGTAAGACCTTCCTAATATCCTATCTTCATCATCTAGAATGCCTGATATTTCACTAATCACTAGGCTATTGACTACAAGTTGAAAACCCTTCATTTTGGTCAAATTCTATTTCAAATCGAGGATAAAATCCTTGACAAGGGTTTCAACAAACCCTTGTAACTTTTAAAATAATTCCATCCATCTAGTAGCTTCAAACACATTCCTAACTCTATTATCTATAATGAGTTCATCCATAGGCTTTGGCTCTAACTTCTTCTATCCCATAGCTAATTTTCTAATTCTACATAGGTTATAATGGAATTTCACAAGTTTTAAGGTTTTGTTGAGGAAGATATGAACCATGTGATATGAATAATTTAACATTATCAAAATCCATGCCATGAGAGACAAATCCTCCTCACATTCAAAATATTTACTATCCCCTCCTCACATTCAAGGTATTCACTATCTCCCACATGTATAAGGAAAGAAATAAAGGGATTGATCATATGGGAAACATAGAGGTCAAGGTTGATTCCCATAGACATTGGATGAGTGATGTGGATCTCCTAAAATGGGTCACTCTTATTATACAAAATGAAAAACCCTTCTCACGCATGTGATATGACTAATTTATAATTCTCAAAATCCATGCCATGAGGGATAAATCTAAATTCTAGGTGTTATTAAAGGATTCACTAATTTTAGGCTTTCTTCCTCACATGTAAAGGATTTGATATTTTCCACATGTATGTAGGGAAGGAAATAAAGGGTTTGATCACATGGTGAACATAAGGGTTAGTGGTGATTCAAATAAATATTGGATGAGTGATGTAGATCTCATAAAAAGGGTCACTCTTATTATACAAAATCAAAAACCCCTCTCATAGACTCCACACATGAGTTAAAAACAAATAACACTAAATCCATATACACATGATGCCACAGAGCATTTTAACCCTTTTCATGCATATGGATTTAAATTAAAAACTCATTCTACTTTGACAATGATAATATTAGATCATTTTTAAACCAATAAAAAAATACATATCAAATTTTTCATTATCTGCTCAGTTCCAACTATCACACATCTATCATAAATCTATCAGTAGTCTACATTGAAGAATAAAGCACCACAAGGGGCCTAGGCATCAAAGTTTATTTCTATGATTCCCAGTACAGGTAGGCCTAGGGTGCCCTCAAACACACTCAAGTTCTATTTTATGATTCATGTGTAGAGGTATTCAAAATGTGATATTACTAATTTAAAATGATCAAAATCCATGCCATGAGGGATTAGATTGGGGTCCCATCATAGGGGCTAGCTAATTATTTTTAAGGGGACACTATTGAGAAATTATAGGAGTCTTTTTCCTTATTAACAGTCTCATGATTTTTTAAATTTTATGTAATACATGTTTTTGAGAGAAATTAGGAGCATTTTATTTAAAAAAATTGTTTGAAAAATAAAATAAAAAATTTATTGGATGCAAATTATAGTTGTCAACCAAAAATATAGGAGTAACCATACAAATTTTCAACACCCTACTACTTCCCACCCCTCAAAAGCTTCTCCCTAAATAGTAGTTTCTCTTATTTTTAAGGTGTAAATATTTTATAAGAAGTTTTTAAATATATAATGATGCATGGGACACCTCTACCCCATAATATAAAGGCATGAGGGAAAATTTTTCCACCCAAATAATAATGCTAGGTGTTATTCAATCATTCATTCATTAAAGTTTATGAAGTAGCATGAGGGAAAGGTTTTCCACCCTAAATAATAATAACCTAGAATAGGCCAAAAAATGAATTTTCAACTCATTCTAAAATGGAAAAAAATTATAGTATATTGAATAGAGCCAACAGATGAATGATGTGAGGAGATAGAGATGGGGTGGAAACATTGAAACCCTCTCACATCATGACACTTGTTTACTATTATTATTTGCTTATAGTTAGTAAAAAAAATGTGTCATTTGAGTCCCTATTGAATACAAGTAAGCACTAAACCATCATAATATTCATCATTTCATTATCTTGACCATTTCATAAAAAAATCTAGGTCTATCCAAATCTCAGTGATTTCATAACTTAAAGCGATAAAAAATGAATAAAAGGGCCATGTCAAGCTAAACAAATCACACATTTTAGATACAATAAAATAATACATTAAATAGATTAAATACCTGATAAGAAGGACCTACATAAATGATAGTGATAAATGGGGTCAATGCTTCCACCATTAACATCATAGTTAACCTAATAGTCCATAAAATATTTTTTTCGTCCTTCTAAAGGGAGAGAAAAAAATTGAAAGATAAAATAATGGAAAGAGAAAAAAGATAAACTTAACCCTAATTTTGAAGTATGTGGGGATTTTTAATTCTATAATAATTTAGAAGTTTATATAAAAATTTACATATAAAATTTTATACATATACATACATACACACACACACACACACACACACACACACATATACATATATATATATATATATATACATACATATATACATATATATATATATACATATATATATATATATACATATATACATATATATATACATATATACATATATATATACATATATATATATATACATATATATATACATATACATATATATATATATACATATACATATATATATATACATATACATATATATATATATACATATACATATATATATACATACATATATATATATATACATATATATACATATATATATATATATATATATATACATATATATATATATATACATATATATATATATACATACATATATATATATATATATATATATACATACATATATATATATATATATATACATATATATATACATATACATATACATATACATATACATATACATATACATATAAAATTTAAACACAAACATTTAAGCATACATTATTTAATAAAAACATTTAAAGATTTAAACATAAATAAAAATAAATAATAAACATAGTTTTTAAATAAAAAAATATTTACAAATTTTTATCATTTATTATAATTATTCTTATTAAAAAAATTATTTATATTTGTTAATTAAGTTACATGATTAAATTGTCTAATAGTGATTTGACTTAATTTTTAGCCTCCCTAAAATACCTTTGAGATAATTTAATTCACCAATTGAAATACTTGTGAGAGCGAGTTACCTTTCTTGAATTTACAAACTAATATTTTGATATGAATTCAACCCCAAATGGTGATAAAAATAAGTGACACAAAATTATACCTAATAAATGAAAGACATCTTGGGAAAGGATTTTGTGTGCTTATCTAAATTATAGTAATGTGAGGGCATAGACAATCTACACCATACCAATCTATAAACATTAACTTTTCAATCATGAAAATAATGCATGATATCTCAATGTAGAGTCAGGGTTAAACATTTCAGCCAATAAAATAAATAATTCAAATTCAAATACCAATAATGGGATAAAAAATATGTGGCCAAATCACATCCATGTAAAATCAATTAAATTTAAATAGGAAATTAAGCCAAAAAAAACTTTACTCCTCTTGAAAAAATATTTCAATACAAGAATCACAAAAACTTTATTGATCAAGATTATAGAAATTATAGATGAAACACAATATTTAATTATATCTCTTGGGAATATTTTAAAGGTAATTTTTATAATTAACTGGTACATCCCAATATGATCAATTCCATTTTCAGCTACCTCAAAACACTTACTATATATAATATTTCTATATATAAATTTTTCATTTATAGATTGTATCTAAATGTAGATTTGTATAATTTGGGGAATTTAATTCCAATAAAATAGAAATAGACACATTTGGGAGCATTTTTGAGGACATTTTGATGATTAACTGGTACATCCCAATATGATCAATTCCATTTTCAGTTATAGACTCATTTGGAAATCATTTCTAAGGCATTTTAATGACTAATTGGTCCATTATATGATGACTAAGATCATTTACATATGTCATAAGAACAATTTATATTTATATGGTATGTCTATAAATATATTTCCATATATTATTATGTATACTTTCCTTTTATAGATGTCTTTAGATATAGATTTGTATTTGAGACTAAATCTTGTAAATCAAGGTAGAGGAACTATTGGCAATTTGGTCTCCCAAGGATAAATGTGAAACCATATAAAAAAAATATTTTGTAGGATATTATATACTTATTTAGGCATTAAAATACCCATTAGATACATTTTATATTAGTATTATCAGACTTCTCATGTGATTCTAGCATTTTTAGTGCCAAAAAGGCTTATTTTGAGGCCATTCATACATTTATTAAGGTGAAATTGAAATTTATTAATATTTAGGACTTATTTTTCCATGAAAAGGTCAAAAAAATTACTTTTCATATGTTTTAGGTCTTAAAATAAATAAAATTATTTTATCTCTTATATCGATCTCTTTGGCAACTTTAAAAGGGTAGTTTTCAAGTGCTTAATATGGAAAGAGGAAAGAGAGTTAGGATCTTAAAATTTTAAAATTGTTAGGGTTCCAAGTTATCTTGAAATAAGTGTAATTTTTTTGTATATTTATGGCTTATTTTTTATGAACAATCGCTAAGAGTGACAACAAGTCATTATGGCTTATTCATCTGAGAGGGGTCTATTTTTGCACATGTTTATCAAGTTCATAAATATATGGAGAGTACAGTTTTTATAGATTATTTTATAGGTAATGAATCTATTTTTCATGGTGGTTTCATCATGTATCTCCTTCCAGGAAGGTACATATGTCATATAACTAATTTCCTATAATATCCTTGTGAATGGTTTGTTTGATTAGCATTGGAGCATGATTTGAGTTGTAATAAAGTATATTCATATTCATGGATTATAAATTCAATATATATGTCATTTCAATTTTCATTAATCCAATAAAATATTCATATGAATCCTTCTTGAGTATATCTCCTTTGAGATATTTTAAGGGAAGTTAGTCTCTTCAATAAGGTACAACTGTATTTAATGAGCATAATTTAAGTGATTAAAAGGATATGAGATAATTAAGGATATGCGTAATAAAATTATCTACCTCAAATCCTTATCTAAGAGAAAAAGGTGACTAAATACACTATTAGGAACAAAATATTTAGTTTAGAGCCTCAAATGACTAAAATAGCACTAAAATACTGTATGCTACTATGTTTTCAGTTCAAAAAACATTATAAAATACTTTATACTCTTATGAGCATATTTTTAGGGTACCAAATGGTTTTAAAGGTGTTATATGACCTCAAAATAGATGTTAGTAATTATTTGAGCTCCAAGTTTCATCAAAGTCATGAAGAAAACTAGCCTAAACCTCAGTTTAGCAGACTTTAAAGTAAGTTTGCATTGTTTAAGATAATAGGTTGTTTATTATTTCTATGTTATTATAACCTAGTTATGGAAAGTTAATGAATTAAAAATGAATATTCAAGAATTTGGATAACATTGAGGTATATGAAATGGTAAAGTGACTATTGACCTCAGTGCATATGAGCATTAATCTCCATCTATAGCCATGAACTATTCCATAGTCAATCAGGTTTCAAAGTGTGAGCTTATTTGAGGGTCTTAAGACTTGAAATGAGTTATTATTGGTTTTAATAGAGTGTGAATATGTTATAATGTCCTATATTTAATATAAATAGGATTTTTAAAATTGAAACACTATAAAATCCATCTATAATTCATATAAGTACAATGTACATACAAATATCCTATTATTGGCTTAAATAGTGAAGTAAAGGAGAGGTTAGGACCTAATGAATTTTATGGGTTGATGGGGTATTAATGAAATATATAAAGGAATATATAGAATTAAAAAGTAAAATAACATGCACATAAATTGGCTTTTTCACTTCTCTCTCAGTTCAAGCATACCTATAGGAATTAAAATGAACACCTACAGTCACCTTGTAGGTTTAGCAGGAGCCCTAAGGTCAATATGTAAGTAGGAGACTTAAGGGTATTGTTGAGAGTTTTGGTTTATAGATAATTAATTTAAGAATATAATTATGATAAAGGTTATGGGTTACATTTAAAAGTAATATAAAACTATCAAAGATGCCACAGTCAGCACATTAGCTTATAACCCTAAGAGAAACACAATCAAGCTGCCTACAAAGTGAGATTCTTGTTTATAAAGTTTAGAGAGGATATAAAGTGAGATATAATGGTGAGTGGATTAAAAATTACTTAATTAAATTAAAAATTAGATTAGTTTCAATAAAATAAGTAAAAAATTAACCTAAAAGTTGAGTCATAGGACATATGTACACCTATAGAATTGTACGAACTAGTTAAGAAGGTATAAGATGAGAATTCACAGTCATAAGCCTTTGTAGGCCATTGAAAAAATAATAAGAGGTGTTGAGAAGTGTTTAAAATTCTATTAAGGACACTTTATATACTAAAACAAGTTCAATACTAATATAAGTCATTAATTTCAAGTCAAAGCCTCAAACTTTAATAGATAGTCAAACACCCTAGAAATACCTACAACCATGGCTCAAAGGTGCAGGGTAAGGTTTATATCAAAGGATTAATAGATTAACCTATATTATATAAATAAATATGATCCCAATTAATATTTAAAAAGTGTTAATAAGTGTCATGAGTTGATGTGAGAATGAAGGCTAAACCAAGATACAATCAAGTGGCTCTCTAAGGGCATACACAGGTTGTAGGTTTATATAAGTTAGTTCACCTTCTAACTTAAGAAAGAGGATAGATTATAATGATAAGTATGATAATATAAAATCTATAATGAAATAAAAAATTCATATGTAATTCTCTCAGATCTACCTTAGAAAAACTAATAAATCATAGGGTCATGTTGTGACCTAAGAAAGTTGGAAAGATTGGACAAACATAGCTCAAACTTAGTGTACATCCAATCAAACCTATAGTCAAGGATAAGATGGGGAGTATGGGTAGGAGAAGTGAGTGTTTAAAAAAAATTAATAAGGCTATAATGTCATGTTAAGAACAAATAAATAAAAATGAGGATTTAACAAGTTGAGTTCTACTCCTATTAACATAGTCAATTCAACCTAAGTATAACCAAGATCATGAAGAGATTATTGGCAGGGTTTATGATAGTGGTCAAGAATGAGATAGTAGGATTTTTATAAATGAGGTTAAATATATTTTAGTGATAATATAACTAGTTTAAATTTTCATTAAAATGTCTTAATTAGGTATGAACTCAGTCACAAGTACTATTTACATACAGTCTTGAGCAACTCTATAAGCCATTCATACCCTCAGTGGTGAAGAGTGTCTTTTTATTGAAATGAAAAATTATTATAGTGATAATAATGAGTGATTATAACCTTAATAATACCTTACCAATTTACCACCATGAAATGGAATAAGACTAGTCAGTTTAAGAATTATAGGGTTAGTAGGCCTAGCTAGCATAAAAACCCTTAGTGGTGAAGAACAAGGTTATAAACATTATTTGAGTGGTAAATGATTATATAAAATCATCATGAATAACTTTAAAACTTAATTTAATACATATTTTAGAGAAATTTATGATGAAAATTTAATTTTTGAAGTCTTAATCTCGAGATATCCTTCCTATGCTCTTCTCACGTAGGTAGATCCAACTAGTCTTAAAGGAAATTGTTGATTTCAAGGCTCTAAAAACATGATTAAGATATGAAAATTGGTAAATATTGTGATAATGAGTTAAAAAAATAGGTTAATAATATTTTAAAAGTAATAAAAATAGTGGGAATATCTCATATTTTGTCTCAAATTAGGCATATTCTTTTAAAAATGGTAGCCATGAAGCCTAAGGGATCTACTTGAGCTAAAAGGGCAAAAAGAAAGTTTTTATATATCATTAATGGAAAATGAGGTAGTGAAAGTGTCATGTCCCCTTTTCAATTGACATGTTCTGAGTTCATGGTTAGCCTATTATGCGACCTTCGTAGGCTAATAAGATGGATAGAGGGTCATAATGGAGCTTGGCTCGACTTTGATTCACAAGATTTCTACATTTGATTTTCATTCAGGGTATTTCAGACACATTTGGCCTAAGCTCCTACTTTTTAGGGATATTTGATATGCAACGGAGTGCCTTTATTGTGGTATGGTTATGTGCGGAATCACTCCCTGATTCACTAGCTTCGATCGGTTCGTGGATCCGACATGTATTGAGGGAGATATTAATATTTGATTGATTTAATCAAATATTAATTATTTAGCCTATTTTTAATTAGAAACCCTAATTCTAATTTAAGAAACCCTAATTAGGGCAAGCATATCTTTTGAGGGTATAAGGGTTTCTCATGGAGGCCATTGTTCATTATGCTATTGAATATTGATATTGATTTTGAGAATTTCTTCTGTGAAGACTGAGCCTAGGGTTCAAGGATTCCATTTGCATTGGAGAACGTTCCCTCTTCAGTGTGTGAAATTAAGAGGCTATGGAATATCAGCTGATCTATTGCCAAAGTGAGAGATAGCTTCATCCAGAAGTTATCACAGAATTTCAGGTTTGAGAGATAACTTCACACAGAAGTTATCATAGATATTCCAGGTATTTATTGCTTTATGTTTTGATTCAATAAATTATACAGCTAGAGATCTACTGTGCTAGAGACATATATCTTCAGATCAGGGGTTGAAAATAGGGAAGTTGTGCTTAATTTGTGGCCGTACAGAATCCGTACGGGTTCGTACAGATCAGTGCAGGAACCGACCTCGGCAGACAGAGGGTTTCAATGACCAACATCAGTCGACTGAAGACCGACGTCGGCAGAAATCCGACCGGCAGAGACCGACGTCGGCGAGATATCGACCGACGACGGCGACTGTGTGTTGACACATAAGGGCCGAGACTTTCCAGAACTCAATTTGCACTTCCAGATTTGCAAAGCCAGGGTTTTCAAGACTGTATTTCATATTTATATGCATATTAGAGGACTGCAATTGTAATATTTTAGAAGGACAAGTGATACAATCTGTAATTTGTTATTAAGAGATTATATTATTGTGATCTTTCTGAATTTATTCAACAACGATTATATCTTGGTTCAGATTTTTTGTGTTGCTATATTTCCTGTTTAGAAGGGGATATTACAGTGGTATCAGAGCTAAATCCTGCCAGCCTGAGGGTCTATAGATCTTATGCAGCCACAAGAGTTGGGACCACACATGTATAACACATGCAGCTGAGCCTTGCTTGAAGGTATCCAGTTGTTAGATCAGAGACCGATCATCATGAGTGACAGACGTGAGGGCAGCCCACCCAGGGGCCACAGGTATGATGTTGATCAGGGCACCAGAGAGTTTCAGCGTGCTATGATGATAAGCCAACAACAGATGGCTCAGACACTACAGGGACTTATGACCATGATAGAGAGAATGAATGCACCTGATGGACAGAACAGGGACCAAAGAGATGATAGGAGTGCTACGGTTAATCAGAGACCACAACAGACTCACTCCAGAACAGCTGATAGACCTACACGCCCTTCATTTATTCAAGAAGAACCAGAGGTACCAGCAGATGAGGAGGCAGGGAATTCTCCATTTGCAGATGTTTACATGGCTGCAAATGATGAGTGGGACTTATTACCTCCTCATATCTAGGAGAGAACAACCTTTGATCGTTTTGTCAATTTGAGGAGAGAGCACTATAGATTGGCTAGACAGGACAGGAGACCTAGAGTCCAATTCAGTGAGCTACAGAAGGCTACTGGTAAGCTTTCTTTGACTACTTTTGATGGCAGCGGTAAGATGACAGCTCAAGCTTGGGTTCATAAGCTTGACACCTTTTTGGCATTGAGACCAATGTCAGAGATAGATGCCATCAAATACGCCACTTTGCACTTAGATGGAGTAGCACATGATTGGTGGTACCATGGTATGGTAACACTTCAGCATAATCAAGTGACAGAGTACCAGGACTTTGTGGATAGATTGGTTGAGCGGTTTGACAGGAGAGATCCCAAGGTTTACTTCCGAGATCTGGCATAGTTGAGACAAACAGGTAGCTTGGAGTCCTTCATCGGTGAGTTTCAGAGATTAGCAGTCATGGTACCCAATATTTCAGAGCGTAGATTGGTAGTTCTCTTCATAGAGGGATTGACAGAGCCATTGAGGGGTTGGATCAAAGCCTTTGATCCTCCTTCATTACAGGTAGCTATGAGGAAGGCACATGATATGGAGATGGCAGCCCCATCCAATAAATTTAACACCAAAGGTACTTCTTCTTCTAGAGACCATAAGCACTCCCATGGGGATCCGGAGAGACCGGATTTTAACATAGATAAATCCAGAGTTAAAAATGATTCAAAGGCCAATCCAGCAGCACCACCTTTGGATCGTGAGGCGCTTAATGATCTACGCAGGAAGAAGCTTTGCTTCTACTGCAAAGGACCATATGATATCCATCACGATTGTCCTTTGAGGCCTAAGGGCAAGGCGAATCGTATGATGTGGATATATTATGAGGAGTCAGATTCTGAGGATTCCAAACAGCATAACAGTGCTGAGGGGGCAGAGGCAAAGGCTTCAGGGCCTAATGTAGAGGCAGAGTTAGAGCTTCACCTACAGGAGGCCCGCATATCCAGCATACAGTCAGATGAGTCATTCAGACTCCGTGAAGTTTTGGCAGGACGGAAGGTTATCACTCTTCTTGATACAGGAACCACTCACAATTTCATAGATGCTAGATTTGTGGAGAAGCGTGGACTCACTACAGAAGGTTTTGAGGGCATCAGAGTTAAGGTAGCCGATGGTCACACTCTTAAGTGTGAGCGTATGATTAGAGACCTCCCATTGCGCTTGAACAACTATGAGTTCAACGCTGATTATTATGTGGTAAACATGGGGGATATAGACTTAGTCTTGGGTATGAAGTGGCTTCATTCATTTGAGGAAGTTACTCTTCGTCTCAAGGACATGGAGGTTCTCTTTAATGTTGATGGGATGACACATATTCTTAAGGCAATACGGGGCAGCAGCTTCAGATATATGTTTTTTCATCGGATGGAGGTACCTATACCACATAACATGATAGAGGGTGATGGCAAGAGCACATTGGCACCAGTACAAGAGAGGTACGAGGATGAGCTTGGTCTTGAGGTGAGTTCAGTTCAGGAGTTGTCACATGTGGTGAGGACTCAACTTTTTGTTACAGTCGGGTCACAGGTTGATGATGATATGACTATGTCTAGCCTTCACAATCCAGTTTTAGATATTATTCAGGTACGGAGTTTGCTTGCTGATTGTCATTTATGGATTGGATGTTGGAGTGCTTATCTTAGTACAAGAGATGATGTGACGCCATTACATGAGAGTTGGGATGGACATGGCATGGGGTTCGTGTTAATTGACAGTGGTGGAGATCCTAACTACATTTGGGATCCAGGTGGGTTGATTGATTTGTCATTCAGTGATTGCTTGAGGGCAAGCAATTTCAGGAGGGGCGGATTGTCATGTCCCCTTTTCAATTGACATGTTCTGAGTTCATGGTTAGCCTATTATGCGACCTTCGTAGGCTAATAAGATGGATAGAGGGTCATAATGGAGCTTGGCTCGACTTTGATTCACAAGATTTCTACATTTGATTTTCATTCAGGGTATTTCAAACACATTTGGCCTGAGCTCCTACTTTTTAGGGATATTTGATATGCAGCAGAGCGCCTTTATTGTGGTATGGTTATGTGTGGAATCACTCCCTGATTCACTAGCTTCGATCGGTTCGTGGATCCGACATGTATTGAGGGAGATATTAATATTTGATTGATTTAGTCAAATATTAATTATTTAGCCTATTTTTAATTAGAAACCCTAATTCTAATTTAAGAAACCCTAATTAGGGCAAGCATATCTTTTGAGGGTATAAGGGTTTCTCATGGAGGCCATTGTTCATTATGCTATTGAATATTGATATTGATTTTGAGAATTTCTTCTGTGAAGACTGAGCCTAGGGTTCAAGGATTCCATTTGCATTGGAGAACGTTCCCTCTTCAGTGTGTGTAATTAAGAGGCTATGGAATATCAGCTGATCTATTGCCAAAGTGAGAGATAGCTTCATCCAGAAGTTATCACAGAATTTCAGGTTTGAGAGATAACTTCACACAGAAGTTATCACAGATATTCCAGGTATTTATTGCTTTATGTTTTGATTCAATAAATTATACAGCTAGAGATCTACTGTGCTAGAGACATATATCTTCAGATCAGGGGTTGAAAACAGGGAAGTTGTGCTTAATTTGTGTCCGTACAGAATCCGTACGGGTTCGTACAGATCAGTGCAGGAACCGACCTCGGCAGACAGAGGGTTTCAGTGACCGACATCAGTCGACTGAAGACCGACGTCGGCAGAAATCCAACCGGCAGAGACCGACGTCGGCGAGATATCGACCGACGACGGCGACTGTGTGTTGACACATAAGGGCCGAGACTTTCCAGAACTCAATTTGCACTTCCAGATTTGCAAAGCCAGGGTTTTCAAGACTATATTTCATATTTATATGCATATTAGAGGACTGCAATTGTAATATTTTAGAAGGACAAGTGATACAATCTGTAATTTGTTATTAAGAGATTATATTATTATGATCTTTCTAAATTTATTCAACAGTGATTATATCTTGGTTCAGATTTTTTGTGTTGCTATATTTCCTGTTTAGAAGGGGATATTACAGAAAGGTCATATAATAGGTTTAAATTTATTTTCAAGTTGAAAAAAACTTAATTTATCACTCTACAGCCTTTGAGGGATAATAAAGAGGAGATGGCTCTTAAACCTCAAGAACCTGACCAGTGTACCCTAAGCATACAAAAGGGTAATGAAGACTTATATATCATGTAAGATCATGGAAAGGGATATTTTATATATTTATGAGTTATTTACAATAGTGGGAAGGAGTTTTGAGACCTAAAACTCAAGGTAAACCTCTCTTAGTCTTGAGAAACACTAAGCAAACCACTTAAAGAACAACCTCAAATGCTCATACCATTTCTCACACTTTGAATTAGAGTATGAGACTTTTTGGAAAGTTGAAGGTGTATAATAATAATTTTTTCAAGGTGGAAGGATATTAGCTGGATGTGCCATCTTTATGAACAATAATTGAGACCCTAAACATGTATTAGACCCTCTTGAAATCCTAGTTGTGACTAGTTTACATAGAAAGACCTCAAAAAGAAATAAAATGAAAAAAAATATCATAAACCTATTGTATGCTGTTTATCACTTCAAGGATGTTTTGAGCATGTAATTTTATGTTGATGTCACTTGTATGGATTGCTACAAAAAACCTATTTTCATGATTTTTAGTGTTTTTTAGGTGTTTTGAGAAGGGGATAATTTACCAATAATGGGGTGAGGTCATTTTATAATTTTAATAACTACTAAATATCAAAAAAATTCATGTGATATTATATAAGTGTCCAAAATAGGAACATTTTTAAAGGTAGTCCCGAACAGGGCCACAATAAGCCTAGGAAGCAAGGTGGTTTCATGGTTTGCATGCTTCCATAAGGTATCAAGACCCAAAATTTGGTATGGAGAATGGGATTATTTGATGGAAATTTAATCACTTTATTTTGGGTGATTTCACACTTTTGGTAGCTTCTAATATCAATATATCCCTTTCTAGGCCTAGGAGGGCTAATTAAGCCTAATTTGGGAGAGAAAATGAGATAAAAAGTATATCTACACTCAGGATCTAATCACCAAATTTTGTGTCGAGATGTAAGTGGATAGGGGATATTTATTAATATCCCCATTTTTCCATATTAATCTCTATATTCTTCCAATCAAGAAACTTTAGTTCTTTTAGGGTTATAAGGATTTGAGAAGAAATTAATGGTTTTCATGTAAATTTGAGTATTTTTGATTGTTTTATGTCTTAAAAAGCATTTTTAAAGTTCTTATATTCTATTGAGAGACCATAAATTTAATAAATTTTTATTATTGAAGACATCTCCACTTTTCTCTTCTATGCCATGGTGAGAATGAGCTTTCCAAGGAGCCTAAAACACTAAACCATGGAATAAGACTTATAATAGACTTTGTAAAGTATAATACACATTAACCACACAAAAAATGAGTATATAAAAATTCAAGGATAATTTTTTTATAAGTTTAAAGGTTTGAAAAGGTCCAAAGTCTCCAAAAAGATCTTCTCTCCTTCCAATGCCTAGGCTCATTAAAGGAGTCAAACTTGCACTTGAAGGCTTCTAAAAACCCATGGATCATAGAAGGACTTCATAAATGTCCTATAATAAGTTTTAAATTAATAATTAAGGGATAATTAAATCCCTATTTATAAGGGGATAATATATTATTTTTATTTATCTTATTAAAATTTTATTAAGTGTTAATGTTTGGTGATCATGCTTGGAGTGTAGTTTGGTTGGGAGTGCCTCAAGATAGGCCTCTCATCTTTCACCTCCAATTTCTAGTCACTCATCAAGACCTTCATATGAAATATTTTTGATTAGGAGCTTTGGAGATAATGATTTAGATAATTTATAGTTCACTAGTTTTTTTAGGTGTCCAAAATTGAGTGGATTAATGGTTACATCACCACCACATAGATTAGGTTTATTTTCTACATTCTATATCCCTTTTCAGCCCAATAGTAATAGGTCTTAGTAAATTGAGCCAAATAAATGCACTATGAGAGATAGCCCCATAATTTAAAGGTTTTGTCTAGCTATAGTTAACCCATAACCTTTAGGCCATTCCCATGTTAGTCCAGGTTTGAATTAAAATTGAATAGTATCCTTCACAAGGTGAAGCTTGGGTTGCTAACAGTTCTGGCATGCTTAATGAGACTAGATTCAAGCATTGGAGCCTTCACAGTAGCATCTTACCCATAAAAAAAATTAAAGTACTCACATGATAGGTTGAAATCATAAATTCTTGATGAAGGACATCACTAGGTCATCATTATAAAGGTAAGATCATTTATTATTCATAGTTCATTGTTATTCACGTGCATTGTGATGAGCTATGGATACATATGGGGTAGTTTTTTGTCTTTCACTTCCTTATCATCACCCCTGTGATCCATCCTAATTCCATTATGATCCCTATAAATGTTATTTTGGCCCCTATCAGCCTTACATTCACCCTTGTCAATAATATGATAGCCCCTATCAGGCCTATGCTACTTTTCACTACCAAGGAAACCACTCTAGCCCTCCTTGTAAAACCCATTCACCTCCTTAGAAGCCTACTTATCAACCTAATCAGCCATGGAAACATCATGATGTTCCTAGTTATCTTACTCATATTCAAATTCACTCTATATCAAGCTTTAAATAGACATTTTTTGGATATGAAAAACATATGGTGAACATTGCCACACAAAGGTGATATGGATAGGAAATCCCTAGGCATGAGATTGAGAGCATAAGAAATTCATTACAACAAGATAAGAAATAATGGGAATTTTTCATGATAGAAGGTAATTAAGAAGTCAATGGTGATATTATTGACATAAGTGATTTAGTTTCAATCATTAAAGAGAAGTTGATTATCTATGAGAGAGAAAAAGTCCAATCCTACCAATAATATGTTCCCTCCTTCATTCCACATCAGTCCTCTATTGAACTACCCTTTCCTCCTCAAGAGTCTCAAAAAAATATGTGTTAAATCCCTAAAATTTCCTTACAATCCTTGAATTTTTTTCTTACTTATAGGTTTATCCAAGAGAGAGTTCAAAGGGAGGGAGAAGTGTGTCTTGAGAAGGCTGAGTTCTATGATTCAAAATAGACTTTATAAGGCCACTCATCTTTTAAGGAATATGAAGAGATATATAATCAAAAAGTGCTTGATTTTGAGTCTCACCTTGATAAAAAAGTTAAAATTTCAAACCAAATCCTATATTAATTAGTGGAAATTACAAAATCAATACCATCCCAATAAGAAGTTCCTCCATTCATGCCCAATGCTATAATAATTGCAAAAGAAGAAGTTCCTACATCTGAGTTTATAACTTGGAAACAAATGTGGTAGTAAAGGGGAGGAGGAGACCAATAAAAGATAAGCCAAAGTGTTAAAATGGATGACAAATTTGATATCATTCAAAATTCCAAGGATTTCCCCTCATGGAGGTATATTCAGGACAATGTGCAACAGAAAGAGGAAGTGATGGTTGTCAAAGGTGGGCAACTCAATGAGCATAATAAAACATCTACAAAATCATTGGATTTTACTCAACTTCTTTATATTTTTTAAGGATAAGCCATGCCATTCCTTGAGAAGGAGCCTATTTTTTGTTAGAAAAATGAATAAGAAGCAGTTTTAGTGATAGAGGATGAAAGTGACATGAGTGAGTAAGAAGAGGAAATCACCATTGGGATACCCCTTGCCAAGGATGGGTATGAATTAGTTAGTCAAAATGCAAAATAAGATGAACTCCAAGAGGTTACTTGGGTGAAAAATAATCTACAATAATAATACACTTAAATTGGACAAGAAGAAGATGGTTCCCAAGAGCTCCTTGATGATATGTTAGCCACTCTTTGTCATAACATCCCTGATGAGTGTGAGAGTGAGGAATCTATTCAACTTGTAGTCACTACAAGGAAAGGATATGACCTTTTAGAGTCATAAAACATCCAAGAAAAGGTATGTGTTCAATAATCTTCTAGTTTCATTAAAGATGAAGATGACTAAGTTGTATTAGAACATGAGATTGATCATCATGATGCTTCACAATAAAATGGTAAGAATATTAAGGAACTCCATGTCTTTCCAACTGATCATGAAGAGATGGTCTTTTGGGAATATTTAGAGAACTTTTATTTGAGATTAGATAAACCATATCAAACCCCTGAGAGGATTTATGAAGGTATCAAAAGGAATACTATAGAATTTGATAATTTTAAGTCCCATAAGTAAAATGAAGACACTAATCAAGGCACATCATTTGAGTTGTCAAGACAATCATTGCATGAGAGCATGACAAATCAAGAGTAGCTTATGGTTGAGATAGAGATGAGGCTAATCATGAAAGCTATATGGATTTGGAATGAGTATGATTTGGTGCTTGACTCACCTATCTATTTCATGCACCTAAGAGTATAAAAATCAATTCCAACTACTTCCCCAAGATCCCATGAACATGATAATGCCCTTAGTTGTAAGTGGGAGTCCTCATACAATGAACAATACCTGACTAGACTCAAATCAAGACATGGAAATCATACCTCATGGTGCCATAGTGACCAAAAAAGATTTTCATTTTATCCTAGAGGAAATATTTGATATTAGGCTATGTGGTTTAGTTTTTTTGTCTTGTTTCAATAAGTATTCAACACTAGTTTAGTATGTTTCCTTGTTGTTTTGTTTTGTTATCTTGTCTTGTTATTTTCTTTAGTTTAGGTGTGTTTGTTTATGTTTAGGTGTTTTTTCTTTGGTTGTTTTTGTTTGAGTCCTATTATTTTTTTGTAGTGTAATAGTGGTCATTAAGTCTTACTACCATGTACGAGTCACCATTTTCATGAATATGAGTGGGTTTTCTTGACCAATAGGGTAGTTAACCCTTGTAAGTCACCAATTTTTTTGAAAATTTATCCTCTTAAGGCCTAATTCCAACCCATATAACAATTTTTTTTAAAAATTTTTCGGACCTTATTTACTTATTTAGGAATGAAAATATCTATTGGATACATTTTACATCATGTTCATTAGACTTCTCAAGTGATTCTGGCAGTTTTAGTGCCAAAAAGGCTTATTTTGAGGCCATGCATAAACTTATTAAGGTTAAATAAAGATTCAAGCATATTTAAGACCTTATTTATCCATGAAAATTAAAAGAAAAATATTTATAATAGGTTTTATGTCGTATATAAACTTACAATAGATGTGATTTCTTATTTTATATCCAAGGTTCATTAAAAGCATGAAAAAAACTTGCCTAAAACTCAATTTAGCAGACTTTAAGGTAAGTTTTCATTGTTTAAGGTAATATGTTATTTATTGTTTAAATACTATTCTAACCTCATTATGGAAAGTTAATGAATGAGAAATTAATACTCAAGAATATTAATACCATGGAGTTATATGGAATGGTAAAGTGACTATTTATCTTAGTCTGTATGAGCAGTAATATCCATCTATAGCCATGAACAATACCAAGTCAATCAAGTTTCAAAGTGTGACCTTCTTATTTAAGGGTCTTAAGACTTGAAATGATTTATTATTGGTTTTAATAGAGTGTGATATGTCATAATTTCCTCCATTTAATATCAAGAGGAGGTCTATAATTCAAACACTGAAAAATCCATCTACAGTCTGTACAAGTATAATGCACGTATAACTATCCTATTATTAGCTTAAACAATGAAGTAAAGGAGAGGATAAAACCTAATGGAGTTGATGGTTTTATGGATTATTAATTCAATAGATAAAGGAATATAGAGAATTAAAAAGGTCTAGAACATGAACATAAAGTGTCTCTCTCACCTCTCTCTCAGTTCAAGCATACCTATAGGAAGCAAAATGAACACCTACAGTCAACTTATGGGCTTAACAAGAGCTCTAAGGTCAATACACAATTATGAGACTTAAGGGTATGGTTGAGAGTTTTTGTTTATAAACCATTAATTATATAATTAAATTAGGATAAATGTAATGATGTAACTTTAAAATTAATAGAAACCTCTCAAAGATGTTACAATCAACATAGTAGCATACAGCCACAAGAGAAACACAATCAAGTTGCCTACAAAGTGAGATTCTTATTTATAAATTTTAAAGATGATAAAAACTAATATATAATGGTGATTCAATACAAAATAAATTAATTCAATGATATATTAGATTAGTTTTAGTCAAATAATTCAAAATTTAACTTACAAGCTGAGTCATGGGATATATGTACACCTATACAATTATATGGACCAATTAAGAAGGTTTGAGATGAGAATTCACTATTATAAGACTTTGTAGGCCGTTGATATAGTGATAAGAGGTGTTTAAAATTATTTTAAAGGGTATTTAGGCCAATTGAGATCCTAAAACAAGTTCAAATCTAAGATAAGGTCAGTAATTTCAAGGCAAAGCTTCAAACTTCAATAGATAGTCAAACACCCTAGAAATATCTACAACCATGACTCAAAGGTGTAGGGTAAGGTTTATATCAAAGGAGGAATAAAGTAACCTATATTATATAAATAAATATGAGTCTAGTTTATAATTAAAAATTATTCATAAGTTTCATGAAATGTTGTGAGAGTGAAGGCTAAACCAGGATATAGTCAAGTGGCTCTCTAAGGGCATACACAAGATGTAGGTTTAGATAGGTTAGTTCACCTTCAAACCTAAGAAAGATGACATAGTGAAATGAGAAGTAGGATGGTATCAAGTAAATAATTAAGGTAAAAATTAATATGTAATGATATGATATGTACCTCATACAAACAAATAGATCATAGGGTCATGTTGTGACCTAAGAAAGTTGAAAATATTGAACAAACATAACTAAAACTCAATGCAAAACCAATCAAACCTACAGTCAAGGACAATATGGGAAGTATTTATAGGATTATTGAGTGATGAAAATAATTTAATAAGGTCATTTTAATACCAAATAAATCAAAATGAGGATTGACCAAGCTGATTTCTACTCCTCTACACACAATCAATTCAACCTAAGTACAACTAAGAGCATGAAGAGATTGCTAGTAGGGTTTATAATAGTGGTCAATAATGAGATATTAAGAGTTTATAAATGATATTAAATATATTTGAGTGATATTATTACTTATTTCAATGTTCATGAAAGTGTCTTAGTAGAGTATGAACTCAATCACAAGTATTGTTTGCATATAGACTTGAGCAACCTTGCAAGCCATTCATACCCTCAATGGTGAAGAGTGTATTTATATTGAAAGGATTAATTATTAAAATGAGGAAAATTAGTGATTATGAAATTAATATTAAATTAACAAGTTTTTACCATGAAATTAGAAAATAATATTTAGTTTAATAACTCTAGGGTCAGTAGGCTTAGTTGGCATAAAAACCCTTAGTGGTGAACAACAAGGTTTTAAACCCTATTAGAGTGGTAAATGGTTATAGATAATCATCATGAATAACTTTAAAATGTAATTTAAAATGTATTTTATATCCCTATATAATGAAAAGGTAAGTTTTCAAGTATTAAATCCAAGATAGCCTTATTAGGCTCTTCTCATGTAGGCAGATCCAACTAGTCTTACTAAATGCTTTTGATTTAGGGCATCTAAAGGCACACTTAGGCTATGAAAATTGGTAAATTTTTTTATAATGAGTTAAAAAAGAGTTTCATGACAATTTAAAAGTCATATAAATAGTGGACATATCCACTATTTTGTCTTAGATGAGGCTCACTCCTTGGCAAAGGGAAACCATGAAGCCTAAGGGATCTACTTGAGCTAAAAGGGTACAAAGCAAGTTTACAGATATCATGAAAGAACTAGGAGGTATTAAAAGGTAATATAAGAAGTTTAAATTATTTTTTAGGTTGAAACAAACTTAGGTTTTCACTCTAAGGCCTTTGAGGGATAGTAAAGAGGAGATGGATCTTAAACCACAACACCCTAGCCAATGTACCTTGAGCATACAAAAGGGTAATGAAGACTTATAGAGAATTTATAATAATGGATATGGTTTTTTAATCTATTTTATAGATATTAAAAATAGTGGGAAGGGGTTTTGAGACCCAAAACTAAAGGTAGACCTCTCTTAGGCTTGAGAAACACTAAGGAAGCCATTTAAAGAGCAACTTCAAATGCTTGTACCACCTCTCACACTTTTCATGGGAGTATGATAATTTTGAAATAGTTTAGGGGGTATAATAAGAAGGTTTTAAAAGTGTAATTGGGTTAGTTTTATGTCCCATATTTATCAATAATCGTTAAGACCCTAAATATGTCTTAAACCCTTCTAAAACCCTAATTGTGACCAATTTGTAGAGAAAGACATAAAAATAATATAAAATGACATATTTTTATCTTAAAACCTATTTTATGTTGTTTATTACTCCAATTATATTATAATCATATAATTTTATGCTAACATCACTTATATGGATTGCTACAAAAACCTTATTTTTCATAATTTTTAATGGTTTTTAGGTGTTTTGAGAAGGGGATAACTTCCCAAGAATGTGATGAGGTAATTTTTGACCTTTAATAACTAATAAATATCAAAAATATTCATGGTATATTTTATAAGTGGCCAAACTAGACATATTTTTCAATATAGTCCCAAGCATGCCCAAAATAAGCCTAAGAAACAAGGTAGTTTCATGGTTTGCACACTTATATAGGGTCTAAAGACACAAAATTTGGTATGGAGTATGTTATTATTATATTTAAATTTAATAACATTATTTTTTGTGATTTATCATGTGTGGGGGATCATAGTATCAATATTTCTCTTTCTAGGCCTAGGAGGGCTAATTAGGCCTAATTTAGGAGAGAAAATGAGTTAGAAAGTATATCTAAACTTAGGATTTGATCACTAAATTTTGTGTGGATATTTAAGGTGATATGGGATATATAAAAATACTCCCACTTTTCCATATTAATCTACATGTTCTTCCAATCAAGGAGCTTTAGCTGTTTCAGGGCTACAAGGATTTGAGAAGAAATTCATGGTTTTGGTACACATTTGAGTATTTGTGAGTATTTTATGTCCTAAAATGAATTTTTAAATTTATTATATTATATTTTTTATACCATATATTTAATAATTTTTTATTATTGAAGACAAGCTCCACTTTTCGCTTTTATACCATAGTGAGAATGAGCTTTCCAAGGAGCCTAAAATACTAAATCATAGAATAAGACTTATATAGACATTTTAAAGTATAATACACATTAAAAAAAAAAAAAAATGAATATATAAAAATTCAAGGATAAGTTTTTATGATTTTCAAAGGTTTTAAAATGTTTAAAGCCTTCAAAAAGATCTTCTCTCCTTCCAACACCTAGGCTTGTTGAATGAGTCAAACTTGCACTTGAACTCTACTAACATCACATAAATAATGGAAAGAATTAATAAATTTCATGAAATAATTTTTAAATGAATAATAAATGGGGAATTAAATTCCTATTTCCAAGGGGAAGGACCAATTTTGTAATAAAGACACAAGACCTAGTATATAGGGTTCTTGAACAAGGATTTAGGCAATGCTATTGGTCAAACTCCACCAATCAGGTTTAATGAACTCTTCAAGACTCTTTATAAATATCCTATAATCCTTCCTAAACATATATTACATTTATCCAAGGGTGAATTAAATATTAATCAAGATATACTAAGTAGCATTTGGAGAAGGAATAAACCAATGTCACATTTCCTTGTTTTTGGGGCACTGGTCTTTCTCTCTCTCCATTGCCATTCTATATATTTAGGCCTTGATTTGTATACCTCACATAGGTATGAGGAAACTCTACCTATTTTTTGATTTATGGACCTCTTGGACTAATGAATAAATTGCTAAAGCTTTTCCTTTATTGGCTTATAGTGTGCTTATGCTTTTTTATATGTGTATAAGTGGTATAAATCTTCCCTTAGCATGTACTTGTTACACCTATATTTTGGTTAGTTGTCTTATGCAAGTTGTATGAAGTGATAAAGTTTGGTGATCATGTTTAGAGTGTAATCTAGTTATAAGGGCCTCAAGATAGGCCTCTCAGATCCTTGACCTCTAAGTACTAGTCACTCATTAGGACCTTCATAAGAAATGTTATTTCTTAAGATCTTTGGAGATAATATTTAGTTTATTTATAGTTCACTAGTGATTTTAGGAGTCCAAAATTAAGTGGATGAATATTTAAATTGGTGCATCACCACCCTATATATTATGTTTATTTTATACATTCTCTATCCCTTTTCACCCCAATAGTAATAGGTCTTAGTGAATTGATCTAAATAGATGCACTAGGGGAGATAGCCCCATAATCTAGAGGTTTGGTATATCTATAGGTAACCCAAAATATTTAGGCCATTCTCATGTTAGTCTAAGTTTGGAGCAGAATTAAACAACTCGCTCACAGGGTGTAGCTTGGGTTAGTAACAATATCAAGGTGGGAATTTTTTACAATCCTCATGACAAATGATTAGGGCATTGGAGGAGAAAATTCTCTCATTGATGAGAACAAATAAAATGCATCCAAATTACATTCTTGATTCATAATATGTCTTGCATAAACCTCTTTCATTAGAAGTATCATTTCATCCCTTGCCACCATACTTTGTGAAACTAAAATTTCATATTTAAGAGAGATAAGGGTGACCTTGAGCATGACCAAGAAATGAAATTCCTTGAATTAAACAAGATAAAGTTTGGGGCCACTACATTGGCCACATCTAATACAAAATTTAAGATCAAGCCATCTTATAAAGTTAATTTGAATGAACCAAAATGTGATACCAATCAAATAGTGAACATGGTAGTGCCATAGTGAAATATATTATAGAATGCACCACACAAAAAATTCTAGATTTATAAAGCCTCTAGTGCTTCTTATTACAAAGTTGGTTGAGTTTCAACTCATATCTCTCCCTACACCTATAGAGGTTGATATGAATAAACCTCTTCCATAGGGATATGATGAGAATGCATATTTTGATTTACACTAAGGCCATAGGCATTTTATTAATAGATGATTTTCTTTGAGATATAAGCTTCAGGAATTATATGAGTTCCAATAAATTACAATTGATGGGTCTCCTACCATGGGTTTTGGATCACATCTAGGGGATCATCATAATTAAAAAATGTTCAATAATCTGCTACAAGACATACAATGAAAACTATAGAAATTCAAATATGGAAATATAAATAAATTTATCATCATGGAACTTTGGAACCGATGGCAATAATTTATAAATAATAAGATATTGCATAATAAATGGAGTTTCGTACACATTTTCTGAATATGTAACATAATAAAATTGTCTAATACGGATTTCACTCAATTTTAATCCCCTTAGAATACCTTTGAGATAGTTTAATTCACCAATTTAAATACCTATGAGAGTGAGTCATCTTTCTTTAATTTACAAATTAATATTTAGAGATGAATTAGGCCCCAAAATGGTATTTAAAATAAGTGACACAAAATCATACCTAGTAGCTCAAATACCAACTGGGAAAGGATTTTGTGTGCTTATCTAAATTATGGTTATGTGAGCGCATAAGCATTCTACACCATACCAATATATGAACATTAAATTTTCATTCATGACAATAATGTGTGATATCTCAATGCAAAATTAGGGTTAAACATTTTAGTTAACAAATAAGTAATTCCACTTTAAATCCAAATAATGGTGTCAAAAATATGTTTCCAAATCACATCCATGTAAAATCAATAAAATTTAAATAGGAAAGTAAGCCATGAAACTTTAATTTTATTGAAAATATTTCAATACAAGAATCATAAAAACTTTATTTATCAAGATTATAGAAATTATAGATGAAACACAAGAATTAATTATATCTCTTGGGAATATTTTCAAGGTCATTTTGATAATTAAATGGTACATCCTAAGATGATCAATTCCATTTTCAGTTACTTTAGAACACTTAATATATATATTATTTCTATATATAGACTTTTCATTTATAGATTGTATCTAAATGTAGATTTATATAATTTGGGGAATTTCATTCTAATAAAATAGAAACAAACTCATTTGGGAAGCTCTTCAAGGGCATTTTTATGATTAAGTGGTATATCCCAAGATGATCAATTCCATTTTTAGATACAAAATCATTTGGAAATAATTTCTAAATAATTCTAATGACTAATTGGTCCATTCTATGATGACCAAGATCATTTCTAGTTATCAAAAAAACACTTTATATTTATATAGTATGCCTATAAATATATTTCCATATATTAGTATGTAGACTTTCATTTTATAGATGTCTTTAGATATATATTTTTATTTGAGACAAAATATTGTGAATTAAGATAAATGAACCAAGGTGGGGCTTTTTCAAAATATTCATGACAAATGATTAAAGCATTGGAGGAAAAAAATATCTCATTGAGAATGACACCTAAAAGGAATCCAAATTATGTGCTTTATTCACAATATATCTTGCATAACCCTTTTACATTATAGGTATAATTTCATCTCTTGCCACCACACTTTATGTCACTAAAATTTCCTATTTATGAGAAACAAGGGTGACCCTGAGCATGATATAAAAATGAAATATTTGAACAAGCTAAATTTTGGGGCCACTACATTTGCCTCATCCAATAAAAAAATTTAAGATCAAGCCATCTGACAAAGTTAATCTAAATGAACCAAAATGTGATACCGATCAAATAATGAACATGGTAGTACCACAATGAGATATATTACAGAATGCACCATGCAAAAAAATTATTAGATTAACAAAGCCTCTAGTGCTTCTTATTATGAATATGGATGAGTGTCAACTCATATCTCTCCATACACCTTTAGAGTTTGATATGAGTAAACCTCTTCCATAAGGATATGATGAGAATGCATATTGGATTTCCATGAGAACCATAAATATTCTACTAACAAATGCTTTTCCTTGAGATATAAGCTTCATGACTTATATGAGTCCTAATAAATCACACTTGATGGGTCTCCTACCATGGGTTTTGGATCACATCCATGGAATCATCAGAATTATAAATTGTTCAATAATCTTCTACAAGACATATAATGAAAATTATAGAAGTTCAAATATGGAAATAGAAGTAAAATTATCATCATCTAACTTTGGAACTGATGGTAATGATTTACAAATAATAGGATATTTCATATTAAGTGAAGTTTCATCTACATTTTTTGAAGAAGTAACATAATCAAATTGTCTAATAAGGATTTCACTCCTTAAATTTTAGCCCCCCTATAATACCTTTGAGAAATTTTAATTCACAAATTCAAACACATGTGAGAGCATTTTGTTTTTCTTGAATTTACAAACTAATATTTGGAGACGATTTCATCCCCAAATTTGTAATTAAAATAAGTGACAAAAAAATCATACCTAGTAACTTAAAGACCTCTTGGGAAATGATTTTATGTATTTATCTAAATTATGGTTATGTGAGGGCATAAGTAGTCTATATCATAAAAATATATAAACATCAAAATTTCATTCATGACAACAAGGTTTGATAACTCAATGCAGAGTTAGGGTTAAATATTTTGGCCAATAAATAAGCACATAAACCTTAAATCCCAATAATGGGGTCAAAAATACGTGGCCAAATCACATCCATGTAAAATCAATTAAATTTGAACAATAAATTAAGCCAAACATCTTTAATCTACTTGAAAAAAATATTTCAATACAAGAATCATAAAAACTTCATTTATCAAGATTATAGAAATTATAGATGAAACACAAGATTTAATTATATCTACTGAGAATATTTTCAAAAGAATTTTGATAAATAATTGGTACATCCCAAGATGATCAATACCATTTTTAGCTACCTTAGAACTAACTTTCTCTCTCTCTCTCTCTCTCTCTCTATATATATATATATAATTTCCATTTATAGATTGTATCTAAATGTAAATTTGTATAATTTGGGGAATTTCATTCCAATAAAATAGAAACATACTCATTTGGGAAGATTTTTAGGGGAATTTTGATGATTAATTCATACATCCCAAGATGATCAATTCCATTATCATCTATAGACTCATTTGGAAAGCATTTCTAAGGCATTTTAATGACTGATTAGTTGATTCTATGATGACCAAGATCATTTCCAACTATCACAAGAACAATTTCTATCTATATAGTATGTCTATAAATAGATTTCCATATATTATTATGTAGACATTCCTTTTATAGATGTATTTAGATATATATTTATATTTGAGACAAAATATTGTAAATCAAGGTAAAGGAATGAAGGTGGGGATTTTTTACAATCCTCATTATAAATGATTAAAGCATTGGAGGAAAAAAATTCAATCATTGAGAAGAACACATAAAAGGCATCCATATTATGTCCTTGATTCATAATATGTCTTGTATAACCCTCTTGCATTAGAGGTATCATTTCATCCCTTACCACCACACTTTGTGGCACTAAAATTTCTTAATTATGAGAAACAAGGGTGACCCTGAACATGACCAAGAAATGAAACTCCTTGGATTAAACAAGTTAAAGTTTGGGGCAACTACATTGGCCTCATCTGATATAAAATTTAAGATCAAGGAATCTTACAAATTTAATCTAAATGAAACAAAATGTGATACAAATCAAATAGTGAACACGGAAGTGCCATAATGAGCTATATTATAGAATGCACCATGCAAAAAAAATTCTAGATTCACAAAGCCTCTAGTGCTTCTTATTCCAAAGTTGGCTAAGTGTTAACTCATATATCTCCTTACACTTGTAGAGGTTTATATGGTTAAACCTATTCCATGAGGAAATGATGAAAATGCATGTTATGATTTCCACTAGGGCCATAGGCATTCTACTAATAGATGCTTTTCCTTAAGATATAATATTCAAGACTTATATGAGTCCCAAAAAATTATACTTGATGGATCTCTTACCATGGGTTTTGGATCACATCAAGGGGATCATAAAAATAATAATTTTTTTAATAATCCACTAAAATACCATACAATAAAAATTATAGAAGTTTAAATATGGAAATATAAGTAAATTTATCATCATGGAACTTTAGAACCAATGGTAATGATTTATAAATAATAGGCTCTTGCATAATAAATAGAGTTTCATCAACATTTTTTGGAGATGTAACATTATTAATATTATCTTCAGGAGAAAGAAGTGGTGGTGGTATAATATTAGGCATACATAGAATAGATTGTGTCTTTCAAACATATATGCTTACTTAAAATTTATATCATATTTCTAAACCTAGAATTCCTCTTGGTCACATTTACTTTTGTTAGTGTCATTATAACAAAAGCAATTTATTCATTATAATCATCAAGACAAAATTAGATCACCCATAACTAAGCTCCTTATCCAATGAATACAGATGCCTCCTGATCAAAACCAAGGGAGTTGAAGTTTTGACAAAGAGATTGTGCTAAGAGTCTATCTCTTTACATGAATAATGTAAGCCATTATAGACTAAAGCATTACATAATGATTCAGATTCTAATAGGTTTATGCCCAAAATTACTTTAGATGAACTTATTTTGACATTATCATGGCTTTGGAGTAATTAGTAGGTTTAACTATCGATTTACCCTCTCTCATTTCACATAAACCCTCTTACCAATACACACACACACACAATATTAGTTATTATATAAATATTGTATAGTATATATCATAATATTTTTATATATTAAACTTTAATTATATAATATTATATATAAATTATATATTTTATAAAATATATTTTAAAATTAAAAAATATTATTATGTCATATAATATATATGTTAATATAGTTTATAAATCAATATTATATATTATATATTTATGTATAATATATTTAAATAAATTTATATATTATTAATAGTACATAAATAATATTATATACAAATATGATTATTATATTATATTAAAAATATAATAATTATATTATCTCAAAGTAGAGTACTATAATACTATATTATTTCAATATACTCAGTTTATATATAATTTTATATTATATATTATTAAAGTTACTATATTTAAATACTATCCCAAATCTATCAATTGTAATATATATTATTTTATATATATATATATATATATATATATATATATATATATATATATATATATAGTATGCACTTAAATTCACCCACTTCACTTACCATCACTAATTTCACTATTAGTTGACATTACTTCCACTTATCTAACTTATCTCATCTAATCTCATCCTAAAATCACCCCATTATAAACATTTATCTAATATTCCTCTTCATTATTCTTCATTTAATAACCTTAGTCATATCCCACTTCATCATTATTTCCCCTAACCATTTCTTTATCCTACCCTAATCCATACTTACCTATTATTGGGAAATTTTAAATTCTCATGACCGACCTACCCACCCAATAAGCCTATCCCTAGGCTCTCCTATACTCTTAGTCATTAATAACTCACCTAATACCTATATAATCCCCTATATAATCATCATTAATCCATAAGAAGGATTATCTAATTTTCCAATTCTAGAATCCTCTCTATTCTCACCCCTCTTCTCTAGAATCTTCCAAGTAATTTTAAATTCATTAGATAATTATCATCCATTAATCTCCTTCATCCAAATTTTAATATAAACCATTGATTTATCCCTCCTTATTCTATTTAAGCAACTTAATCCTCCATTGGAACACAAGAAATTATCCATCAAACTTCATGCCAATCCAATCTTTCATCCAACATCCATGATCAAACAACATCATGCAAAATTTTTAAGTCCAAGGTAATCAATCCAATCCTCTTATTTTTATAGTTTATTTAATCATGATTTAGAGCAGTTAGCTTTAGGATTATAATGTTGATTTGAATTATGAATTCATCTATTGCATGTAGTTCTAATGGATCTAGATCTTACTTAGGTAGTTTGATATTTGAGTAGGTTTAGATTAATTACATGATATCAAATACATTGGGCTCAAATTTAATACTAAATTTTGTCTTGTGAGCTTTTATATTGTGCTAACTATTTTTATTAATCACTATCTATTTATCTTGACCATGAGATTTTTTTACTCGTGGACAATACCATAACTCAAAAAATACAACTTTATATAGATAGTTGTGATCTTGCATATGTAATAGCAATTTTGTCTAACCGTTAATAGTCTTGTATTTTTTAGGTTCCTACCTTTAAGTAAAATCATGACTTTAAAATCACAACTTTTACCTATAAATAGAGGTTTTGTCTTCGATAGTAGTGAATTTATAGGCTTTGAGGGCAAACATAAGATCACTCATTTTATTTATTTATAACAATTTGGTCTAAACTTTGGGTATTAATCCTATGTATTTTAGTCTATTTTTCAGAGTTTTTAATCCTATAAACTCACTCATGAGTCCTAATTTCTTGAAGGATTTCATGTTGTACACCTTTGTTAATGTTGACAATATATCAACGATGCTGATGCAGAAGAATGGTGAAGGACTTGAGCAACCAATTGACTTTTTTAGTCAAGGGATAGAGGGGTATGAGGTAAAGTAAAAATTTATTTAAAATTAGGTTATTTAATCCTTTATAAACATCAAAAAGTTCAAGCTAATGCTTTCCAATAGTAAGGTTCACCTAATGGTGTCTCATCCTAGAGTTAGGGACTTCCTCATTAACAAATACTTGAATGAAAAGAAAGCTAGTTAGATTACCAAGGTCATGGCGTATGATGTGGAGATAAAAGTCACCAAGATGGTAAGAGTAAAGGGCTTGTGTGATCATATGGTATATGATATTCAAGAAGATAAAGAATTTATTTGTTAACATAAGACAACTCCTAAATAGATGCACCTCCACTTCATAATAGTTGGCTCCAAGATATGACACATTTATTGATGATAGGAGAATTCCCCTAAGGTGTGGATAGAGAAAAAATAAGGTATTTCATACTTTAGTCCATACCTTATGCATTAGTTAATGGGGTTTTGTTTATAAAAGACCTCAATGGGGTACTTCTTAGGTGCATTAATGATAATCAAATGATAAAGCTCTTGGAGAATTTTCATGGACATGTAGGAGGCCATTTTTCTCCAAGAATAATAGCAATGAAGGTAATTAGTGTTGGTTATTACCATCCCAACCTATTTAAGGATGTATATGCATGGGTCAATAAATGTTATAAGCGTGCTCTATTTATAGGGAAATAAATATTAGTAGCTCTTCCACTCAACCCAATCTAGGTGGAGCAACCCTTCATGAAATGGGGGTTGGACTTTATAGGAATAATAAATAAACCTTAAAGTATAAGACATAAATGGGTTCTCACTACAACTAACTAGTTCACTAGTGGGTATAAGTAATTTCCCTGAAATAAGCTAATGAGATAGTAGTATTGGACTTCTATGATAACATAGTGACTAGGTTTGGTGTTTTAGCTACTATAATTTAGATAATGCCATAGCATTTTCTGGTATAAAGATAAGTGAATGGGTACTTAAGCTAGGCATATACCTTAACATATCCTTCAATTACTACCCCTAAGGAAATGGATTGGTAGAGTCCATAAATAAGGACTTTCTAAGGATTTTCATGAGAAATATGATGGAAAATTAAAGGGTTTGGCACATAAAGCTAAGGACAACCTTATGGGCTGATAGAGTGACTCCCAAATCTACCATTGTAAATTCTCCATATGTATTTATATATGGAAGGAAAGCCAAATTACCCATTTATCTTGAATGACCTACCTTGGAGTTAGCCTATTAGCTTGAATTTATGGAGAGAGACTATGAAGATGAGGATGATAGAGCTTATGGATGTTGAAGAAACTAAGGACTTTACAATGAAGACATTAGATTCCCATAAATCTCAATTCAATAAATCATTTCACAAGAGAGATATAACAAGGGACTGCAAGGAAAGGGACCTAGTCCTCAAATGAGACTCAAATAAGACCAAGCCAGGAAACCACACCAAGTTTTGATAGCTTGTGGACTGGTCCTTATTTTATCCATGGATGCAAACAACATAATGATTTTTATCTTGCCCAATTGGATGGAGAGGTATTACCCATCCTAGTCAATGACATTCATTTAAAGCCTTTTCATTAGAAGAGTTTATAGATATTTTATGATATTATAACATATTAGAGTAGTTATTCATGCTTTACTTTAGTGCTTTATGCACATTTCTTTTTAGTTATGTGTTTCCCTTTCAATATGTGCCTAGGGTACAATTGTTATTTTTCTCTTAGTGTTCCTTTTACTTTAGGAGAAAGCTTAAAAAAAGGTTAGCCTTGAGTTAGTCTCACATCATCTAAGAAAAAAGACTATGATTACATGTGCCCAATGGATCAGTTTAAGGACACTAGTCTTTTCATAACAAATGGAACCCTAATATGTCACTAGAAATGTTAGCCAAATTTGGCCCACATAATAATCTTTACCTAAAAATGGTTTGGATAGCTAAACAGAGTTCTAGATGGAATGAGTAGTCAAAAAAATATAAGAAGAAGACCATATATAGCTTGAAAATCTTTTGAAACACTTTAAGTTGTTGATCTTTGAGAATTGGACTTGGAAACATGTCTATAATTGTAATGAAAAAAGATTCTAATAGGTCTCCATGGAATTCAAATAATTATTATGGCATAAAGCATGTTTCACATATCCCAAAAGTTCATTCGAGCCTTGAAAGTTACCATAATAATTTATAGCACAAGTCTAAAAGAACCAGATCATCATTGTACATCATTCAAGAATGAACAAATTAGTTTGCTTGTATATTTATTAGTTTCCTTAGAAATCCAACCATAATTGAAAATTTGCATGGATAATTTTTTTTCATGCCAAGAGCATCCTCCAAAAATTTGGTGTGTTAATGATATTTCTATCTCAAGATATAACTCTTTAAAGTTATACTTGTAGAATGAAACATGCATGCATACATCACGTTTAAACTTTGGTAAATAGCCATTTGAATTCAAAATGAAGATACAATGGTGCACATTAAATCATACATCAAAGATCTAATGATGTGTGGTGATTGGTAAAGCTAGTGGGTCTAAGAAGATCAATGGCTCACGTTATTTCATACTAAGTAGATCAATGTCTCATGTTCATTCATAAAAAGCAAATAAATGGAGAGTAGGAGATAAATTATGGTAGTGGGTCCCAAATATCTAATGGTACTTATTTTATCATGCACCCAAGATCAAGAGAAAGTGATGAGTCAAAAGGTTAGCAAATCTTGAAGATAAATGCACAAGTGATAAGTGTCTCAACCACAATAAACTAGTAGAAGATTTATGAATCACATTCATTTATACCAAATAAGATCAATGGTGTGTGTTTAATTAAGTAGGATAATATCAATGACATGCATTCACTAAGTGGATCAATATTTATGGTCAATATCAAAAGTTAAAGATGAGATTTCAAGCAGAAGTCAACTATGATCTAGGTCAAACCAGGACAAATATTTCAAAGGATGCCATTGAATCTCAGTCGAGACCTTTGTTAGATGATATAGAGTATGTAGACTCAATTTTATTGTGTTTTAAATTTCATGTATAATAATTATTTGGATTTAAAAAGTTTTATAAGTAGAATAGGTATGTTTATACCTAATATAGCTTAAGAATGATGATATGTGGTCTGTAAGCTATTCATTAAATATAGACTATAGGAAAACAAATAATTGGATTGATTTTCCATCTATAGTAAAGACCAATGTTTGGGTTAAAGAAAGGGAGGATGTGTATGAGTGTTTTATCCTTCAATAAATTTATATATTTGATAAAAATTTACCTATAGCCACTAAAAGTAGACTTAAGCATGCTCTATCAAGTCTATAGATATGGGACTTTGTCCTCATAATGAAAGCAAGTGGAAGATGGTGTAGAGTCTCGTGATAGAGATCTAATGGTTGGAGAAAGTATATAGAGAATTTAATATATTTTTATGGTGCTTAAGATTTTTTCTTCACAAATAGGATCATGACTCACTGCCTTTGGAAAACTATTGTCCTCTAGTGTATTGCTCAATCAATGAAATGATTCAAAGATTGTTGGTACAAATGAATGTTATCTTGTCTATGATATATTAAATCTTATTTGATAAAAATATGGTGGAACATACATCAAAATGTGGTAGCTTATTTAATGATCTCAGTCTATGTGCTCCTCTCTCTCTACCTTTTCTTTATATCTTTCATTTTGGGACACATTTATAAGCTCTCTCTCATTTTTTAGAATAAGATCTCTCTTAGAATTTTGATAAGAATTATCTCTCTCAATTATAGAAGAGTAGAGAATTTCATTTGATAAGATTAAACCCTATCTAAATTTTTATTAAATACCTCTTAAAGTAATAAAGACTTTCTTCACCTATTTCTCCCCTCTAAATTATGTGTATCAAAGTGTGTGCATAATGACATTGTGAAGGAGAATCTTCAATGCCCATTGTCCTTATTTATTTCTCATTTATAGGTGTATTCAAGTTAGTTTTAGTCCTAAGTTAGTGTTGTTTCTACCATGAATGTAAGATCTTAGTGAGTCTTAGAGCTCTTCTTTGTCTTCATTCATTGCTTCTAGAACCTAGTTTATGAAATACTTATGTAACTAGCTAGTTTTGTGAGACTATGTGAGATAACATTATCTTATTATTCCTCAGTGTTTACTCCATGCTTATGTGAGTTTTGATTTAAATTTGGTGCATCACCTAGTTGAATTACTTAGGACCCCTTTCCCCCTTTTAACCCTTATCTTAGTGAAAATATTAGTAGAGGTGATTCATCAAGAGGAAGCCAACCTTATTTAGATATCTAACCCCACCATAAGTGACCCATAGCCTAGGGTTATTCTCATAGTTTAGCTCAATTGGAGAGAGATTCACTAACCCTATCCAAGGGTGCAAATTGATGCTACAATAGGTTATAAGGGAAAACATAAGATCACTCATTTTATCTATTGATTACCATTTGGTCTAACCTCTGGGTACTAATCCTGTGTGTTCTTATCTATTTTTCAAAGTCTTTTACCCTCTGAGTGTAGGATCTAGGTCAAAAGGAGCATTGAGAAAGAATCTAGGTGACAAAATCCCAAGATGCAAAGTAACTAATCTTAAAATTGTGGCATTAACCTTATAACTCTAGTATTTCAAATGAGAGTTATGGTTATACAAACTTTGATAAAATTGCTAAAAACCATTTATTATCCATTGACCTACAACTATAAATTTCATATAGTTTTTATTTTATAGGGGTTAATAGTCAGTCAAAACATCATATAATCACCTTTCTGACATGGTTCAAATCACTTGGATCTTAAAGAGAATTTTTTGAGCTAACCACATTTTTGTGATAAAGTTTTGTCTCCATAAACCTTTAATGATATGATATTTTGATAGTCCATTCAATAGTAATAATCTTCTAGAATAATTTTTTTCAAGTTTTGAATCTTGACATTTTTTGGATCCACTTCTATGATCCTTCATTAGGTAAATAATGTGTGTCATGATATTAGTTGTTCTGACACACATTATTTACCAAATGAAGGATCAAAAAAGTGGATTCTATTAACCTTAATATGTGGTTATTAGTTGTAATAGGGGAAAGAGGCTAGGTAGGAGGATTTAACCAAAGTCAAAACAAAACGTAATTCTTAACCTTTTCCCATCTTTCCACAAAATTGTAGATGACAAATTTTTAAGAGTCACAACTTTGCCTTGTGAAATTGTGGTATTGTAGAATTAACAATGATTTTGTAAATTTTTCCATTTTGACTTTTATTCTATCTACTATTCATCTTTAGATATATAAGGCATATATAAGGAAAGATCTAATTAATCTTCAGATTAATCACTAATTTTTTGTTCACTTTAAATATCAAATATATGTTTATAAATCTTAGGTATATCATAGAATTAGTTTCCAAATCTATCACTATTCATCTATAAATAAACATCTTTGGATATCCAAATAGCTTATGATCACCTATATAGGCATTTGTTAGGGCTAGAAGTCAATTTTTAAAAGGTTTTGTACTTTATCATAAAACTATTAATCTTGATTTTTTAATAGTAGTGATTTTGCCTTGTTAAGTCATGATTTTGTCTAACTATCATGATTTTACAACCTGACCATCATGGTTAATTGTTTTCTACAAAATCACAACTCATAAATTACTATATTTCACTAGTGGTTGTAGTTTTACACTATGTAGTTGTGATTTTGCGTTTGATTTTATCCTTTTAAGTGCATTTCTAGGGTTATTTCAGTGAATTTTGAGTCATTCTAGGCCTCCCACAAGGCCCAAATTGCCTTTCTATTGAGGTATCTACCCCTTAACCCCACCCTATATCATGATAGAGAACATGTCTAGGGTACTACCCTTGAACCCCATAAGGGGATTTGCCCCTTAACCCCACTAGGGGCTACCACCCCTAGACTCTCACATCATGGCCCACTCACCTAAAGAAGGTATATAGCCAAATCATGAATTTTTAAGTGTGTTTTGCTTAATTCCTATTAGACTAACACATTACTTCTTATAGGGGTAAATTTTTACTTGCTAACATTATCTTTTATAGGTCATTTTGTGGTATAATATTTTTGTCTTATAGGTTAGCCCTCAAGATTATTAAATAAAAGCTACTAATCACTTGACTTGTAGGTTATTTATTTTGAGTGCTAAAATCAAACTACTAACCATGTGATTGTAGGCCACTTGTCAAAGACTCCTTTTGTCACTTTAAAAATCATTTTTTGAATCATCTTGATCATTTTGTCTTATATATATCATTTTAATCATTTTTTTGTATATATCTCTTTTATATATTCTTGTTTCTTGTAAATATCTCACACTTAATCTTAATCAGTTATTAATATCCTTTTTGTCTACATATTTATATCTTGAGGACTATAGTGGTGTATTCTCTCCTCATTGCATCCTTGAAAAGATTCTTTGAGGATCAAAAACCACATATAATCCCTCTTCTTTTTATTTTTTATGGGTCGATGATGTGGATTTCACCACCACACACTAAACCAAACTCCATGTTCTGGTAGAGTCTAAAAATTAGGAGACCTATTATTAGGTGCCAAAGTGGAATTCCCCATAAAGGGTTTCATGGAGTGAGGGGAATTTAATCTCTAATATGTAAGGTGGTTAGATAAAATCCTATATAGAATTGGGCCCTATCATACCTTCACATATATCAGGGATGTATCAAGAAAACTATGTATATACCTAGCCTATGACATTTCAGCAATGACATGTAATCCACTACCTAAGTCAGTATCATATCCTAAGTGATTGGAATGTGTATATGAGGTTGACAGGGTTAAGGATATTTCATAATAATTCACCAACCTATAGCCTCACCTGCAAAGCTATTAGATGGTGTGGTCATTAGCTTATAGACCCTTGAGTTTACTAATCATAAGTTTGCAGCTTGTTTGCTTAGTTGTGTGTTGTGATAGACCAGTGTTGTTTGTGATCCAAGTCATCCTTTTACCCAAACCTATACATTCATACCTAGGTCTTTTGCACACATCATCTTGTATATTCTTGCCTAATCATTTTATCATTTTTGTACATCCTTATCTCGTCATATTTTTGTACATATTATCTTGTATATCCTTTTTTTACCCTATTACACATTATTATAGTCACACACTATCCTAGTCTCATAGGTCATTAATCATACCACATCAACCACATATTCTAATCACATATTGTTATCCACACCTTACCCCAAGTCCACTCCATTCACAATCCATCATTTGTCTTGACCTTTCCTTCATCCCCCATCTAGTATAACCTCATCCTATCTTATCCTAGTTGGTTTTTTGTAGGTCACATACATTTATAAACCAACCTCATATGATTTACACTACCCCTTATCATTTCATAATCATTTATACTTATCCTTATCCCATTATACTATCATCTTCATCACATAATCATACCCCATCCCATCTTGAAAAAATCAATCTAAGGCTTAATCTAGTCATTTTATCCCATCCATATCAACCTATCATTCTAATCCACTATCACTCATTATTTGGTCAAATCTCATACCTATTCAATATCCTACTAGCATCTTATTACTTTGATAGTTTCAATCTAGAAAACCCATCATCATCAATCTAGTCTCTATCATCTAGTTATATTGTCTAATCATAACTAAAACCCATCCAATCATCCTCTTTCTAGTTTAAATATAGGCACCCATCAAACCCCCAATCCATTTTATATCTTGAAAATGAAGCATTACTGATAGGTCATCAACACATATTGCACTATTAGTCTAAAGTCTGATCCTAGTATTTTATCCATTCATCTATCTCATCTTCATCATCACTTGTCATATTAACTAGGACATTCAAACCTATCTTGTTCAAGAGACCATATCTAATCCCTCAGACCTCTTCATCATCCATCATCATGAATTTATATCCCATTTTCATAGACCAATACATATTTTCCAATAAGGATGAGATATTCTTATGGTTCCTTATGATGAGTGTCCCACTTATTAAAGGATTTAACCCCCTTTAACTCATTCATGTGAGTTGCATTAAAATCCTCCATCCATTAGTCATAATCCATCAACTACCTATTTCCATACTAGCAAAGGGAATCCAATCTTAGCCACCCCATCTACTACTAGTCCATCTACCTAATCACATCAAAAAGCATCTAATCTAAAGTCCAATGATTCCATGCCTAAAACTAAAGTGGGTGCTTATACTTCCCTTCCTATATCCTTAGAATACCTTAAAAAAAATCCACTAACATGATGGTCCACCCACCCATATGAAATCTTGATCCCACTAATATTAAGCCATATGGGTACCAATCTAATCAATATTGTGCATATCATCTAACCTAGGGGAATACCATCAATTGATGTCATAGCGTACAAGATTAGGTCTAATACCTCATTGACCATGGTGATAGTGTTTGAGAATGAACCAGATGCATCTACATCCCTAGGTAAATAAAAAGAGGAATATCAAGATTCCATTCTTGATCATGATCAAGCCCTTCCCCTTCCAAGCTAAGGTCAATACACCACATCCCTCTTTCATGATCCCACCATCTTAAAAAATATACCACCAAACATGAGTTTGTTCCCCATGAACCTCATCTTCCACTTCCTCATCATACCTTCCATGGGACTCTCTTTCCCCAATCCATTATTCCTCCATCATGTTCCCCTCATCCATCATATCAAAAACCCTCTATTGATAGGTTAATTATGGATAATGAATCTTATATTATAAGCACTGCATCATGTACATCAGAGTTAGCATTAGAAAAAATACAAGCCTTATTTACATCAAGGTCATGTTCAACACTAGTATCCAAATCAAATCCTTCATCAAAAACATCATCTTTCATTGATATCATAATAGATTTTGATAATACCTATCTTTTTGAAGATAAATCCAAACCAAATACCTCCAATACATAACAAGCCACATATTTTAATCATAATCAGGATGACGAGTCATAATGAAGTTCATGCAATATTTATCCATTGAAGATTGTTAGAGTGACTCTGATCCTAATTTGGATGCACATACTATAGATAGTCTTAGTGATATTTTTACTGATCCTAAAGATATTTTCTTTGATGTCAAAAATGGGTCTCCTAGGAAACCCTATGAAGACCATGCTACCCCATCACCACTCATTGACCTCATCATACCATATCCCCTACCTTCATCCATCATAGACACATTTATTCCTATAAATGACCATTTAGTACCTCCCTCCATAAGGATGAACATGAACATACATAATTAGACCCTTCCTTGAGCAATTGTGCCAAAAAAATAAAAGTCCAAGACCATGTTCTAAAAATCAACCATCCTAATCAGATCATCTTTGATTCCATAAATAAAAGTCAAGAAAATTCAAATCATTAGACTAATATACAAGTTCCTTCCCCTCGTGAATCCCAAAATTAGGCACTATGGGATTTTGAAAATCAAAATAGTAATAATCTATCAAGTCAAAAATCAATCTCTCCTAGTGAAGGCCAAAATCAGGCACCAAGGGGAAATCCAATTTGACTCCAGTCAAAAATCTAAAATGATATCAAAAGAAGCATCAAAATAGTTGATAATCCATCTAATGATCAAATCAAAGATGAATCACATAATCAAATCATCTTGGATATCTTATAGTATTTTGTCAACTAGAACTAATCAAATGAAGAATCTCCAACATCTCCAATGATGTATGTCATTGCTAGCCATAATCCTCCATCATCCATCACACAATCTAATCATAATCCTATCATATAAAAAATTCTTATAAATATTCATCATGATCTAGTCTAATCCATACATCCCATCACCTTCACAGGCAACATTATCTCTTTTAAGGGTGATGAATACATATTAGTCTATATATCTGAAGGGGTCATAATCAATAATCATCAAAGGTCACATAGATCCCAATACATCCATCCATGACAACATAATACTAGCATCATATTTATCTAGAATAGGTGTTAAATGAAAATCAAAATAATGTCTAAAACTTCCATCTCATACCCATATCTAATAAATTGAGATGCCATCTAAAAATAGAAAGAGTAAAATAAAATCTTTCATCCAATGCTGAAAATTAGTCTTATACCACCTTGGGTAAGTACCATGATGAAAACTAGTTTCTGACATCATGGTAGAATAATCTATTGTTCACATTATACCTTAAGACTTTGGGGTAAAATCCATCTATCTTTTATCAATTACCCATTCATTTCATCCTTTGATACATTATTCCTACCCATCATTAGGCATCATATCACACATCCTATCTCCCATTCTTTCTTATCTTGACCTTTTTAAGGAAGTGGAAGGTGTCTTGAGAAATGTTTTTCAATCATTTTGACATATCCTCCAATAGACACTAAGTCAACTAACATCTAGTTCCTTCATGATGTGGTCATTTGTTATCCCTAATCCTTTATTATTTGACCTTTATCCCCTTTTTAGCATCACCCTCATCCTTTTTTTCATCCCATCCATTCTCATTCTAGTTGCTAGTCTTGATATTCCCTTTGCTAGTAACCCCAGTTGTATAATGTATATACATATTCCTAAAACCCCTAAAAAGTGAAATATTCCAAAAAACCCTAAAAATCATAAAATATGAAAAATCCACAAAATAGTCCATGGTGTCTTGTCTTACCATCCTAAACCACATCTAATACACAACCCATATATCTTGTTGTCCATATAACCATCCTAAACAAACATCTAATATCCATCTCTTCTTTTTTCAATAATCATCCTTGAACACTATACTTTGGCTAAGAACCAAATCTTAGTGGTCACCCATTAATATATTCCTCATAATCCTTGGACTAGGTATTATCCATGTACACAACCTTCTCAAAGAATTTATTTTATCACCCATCACTTTACTATCATTACCTCTTTATACCTAACACCCATACAAACATTATTTTGCTAGTATGAAAGGTATTTAATCCCATCATTTATTACTCTTATTGTTAGATTGGACTCTTACATTATTTTTTCTTTTGGTAATCCTTGGTCCTCCTAATTTTTGCATCCCTTTTAATCTATGATCACCACATATTGCTTTGATAACTTTTAGATTTCATTTCTAGTTTAAGACTAGTATCCAAAACCTCATCATCACCCCTCATCATTTTTACACACTTATTATCCAATTACTAATCATAATCCTAATCATCCTATCCAAATCCAAGTTTATCCTACATCTAAAATCACATCTTAATCATCTTAGTCTAACCCATCACCTAATCACTCTTCTCATCATTAGACACTGCATGTAGATACTTGTGTGTTGAATTTATATTATTTTCATGTGTTTTATCATGTATATATCTTGTTTATATTATGTTTATCATGTCTCTTTTTATCTATTTAGAAATTAATGAGGATGCTATGAGGCCAATAAAGCTATGATATTGCTTATTAGTCCCCTCGATGATGTAGAGTTTGCTATTTACCCATGCACTTTTGTACAATATCCCCTTGGTCATGTTTATATAATGGGGCATCTTATCAAGTTCCATATCTAATGGATTACTTAGACTATGATGAGCCTTATGATAGATATGATGGCTTGATCTTCTACACCTTCATCATTTATTAAATCATCTAATCATCCTTATTTCTCATCACTAATCTAATCTTATTGACTCATCCAACTAACATCTAATATTTTATCCTATTATCACTCATCATCATCATCTTCATCCTTTAATTAATCATTGTTATTTATCCTTCAATTAGAATTACATCAGCCTAAGGTCTTTTCAAATTATGTAGGTAGTACTTGGCCACTTTTCAGTGCCTAAGGATAGCTTATCCACTATCTCTCTTGTTTATCCTCAATTCCTACATCAATTAAATATTTGAGATAAAATATCTATAATTAATCAATAAATATTTTATTCAATCCCCCACACCTATTGATTGGGCCAAAAAACTGACCACATTCATATTTTCCTCTGTCACTCATCCATCATCACTAATTGGTCAATCAATCAATTATCGCTCCCTTACATGTGTCCTTTCTAGGGGCCTCATTATTATTAATCATATTGTATCTCATTGAATTGATATAATTTCATCCCATTATTCTCTCTTATATTTTTATCACTTGATCATATCACTTTTCTCTCTCATCTTTATCATCATAACCTTTGACTGAAGCCTTGAGCTATACCCATCACCAATATTATCAAATCATCATCTTATCTTGGCCTATAACTCTCCCTTTCATGCATCCTTTCTCAAGATATGTCTAAATATTTTATCCTTTTTAATCTTATCATCATCATGTTACAATTGATTCCCCCTTGGGATGTGTCAACAACCATGACATAATCTTCCTTACTCCTTGTGCTTGTGTCTTTGTCAAGGGCATCATCAATTTGTATCTCACTTATTAGGTCAATTAATCTTCCCCTTATATCTCAAATTTTTCATCCCATCCACTAATCTATCCATTACATCCCACCCCTCATTTCTTCTTTCAAGTGGCCATCCATCTCATTCTTCCTCACATGTCCCCTTGAGGAGGCATCATATCCACTAACATCATATCTACTGACAGTCATCCATGAAATGATTTTTATTTAAAATAACATTACTCCTTTAACTTCAATTAAATTTTAATACCATTTCAAATAGGAGAAAAAATTATGTAGTTAAATTCCTTCACTTCACTTGTCATCACTAATATCACTATTGGTCAACACTAATTATGCTTATCTAACTTTCTCATCTAATCCCATCTTAAACTCAACCCTTCTAATAATTTATGTAATATTCCCCTTCATTATTCTTTATTTACTAACCTTAGTCCTATCCCATTTTATCATTAATTCCCCTAATCATTTATTAATCCTATCATAATCCCCACTTACCTATTATTAGGGAATTTTAAATTCCCATGACCCACCTACCCACCTACAGCACCTATCCCTAGGCTATCCTACACCCCTAGTCCCTAGTCATTCACATAATAACTATCTAATACCATATCTAATCATCATTAACCCCTAAGAAGGATTATAGAATTTTCTAATTCTAGAATCCTCTTGATTCTCACCCCTCCTCTTGTAGACACCAAAATTGTGTCGACTCCCCTTGGTCCCTTACCACACTTTATTAATTTAAAATAAACAACTTATTTTAAATTAATGACATCACCTAGACACCTCACCTAAGACACCTCACCTTGGACACCTCACCACTAAGACCATTTCCTACCCCATGAGTCACCTAAGACTAAGTCTTCCATATCATAACCACCTAAGACCTATTATCACTCCTTTCCAACTGCCTAACCAATACTCATGCATAAGAACCCCATATTTTGACCATTTTCTAATAGCAAATGCACATGGCAGATGGAGAACTGGTGAAAGGTTAAAAATAGACCTTTTACCTATTCTCTGGTCATAGACGTCAGTCAAATGTCGGCCGATGCCAGTGGGATCACCAATGTCAGTTTCTTACACTGAGTTCTAACCTTGAACCCAAGATCTAATCACTAATATTGAATCCCAAAACCCAAAGTCCTCTCTCTCTCTCAGTCTAACCCCCAAATCCAAAATCTCTCTCTTTCAAATTCTTCCACACAGAATCTAAGACATCAATGTGCACACTTTGAGACCAAGCATTAGACTTCAACTTTCACTCTCTAGGCTACAAAAGCTCTATAGAATCACTCCAGACAATGGATTAGAAACATTTCATGAGACCTTCGACATCAGCCACAACCAGAGCTAAGTATTCTTCTATCTTGTTTCAGTATTTAGAATACATTAGTAATTAGCTTCTATTTACTATTTTTAAATACTATCAACTAGACCTAACTTCTTCTTGGAGAGGCTAAAAGGCCTTCCCCATATCCTTATCCTCTTTACACACCAACCTTCTACCTTTATCCCTTCTCAGACCCTACTCACTATCCTGCAACCCTGCATAACCCTATAAACTTCCACAAACTCTTCTGTCAACCATAGACATATTCCAAAACCCATCCAAAACCTATCCAAGGCCCATTGCTCTGACTGACATTGACCACAACCCTAACCAACATCGACAATATGACCGACATCGGTACCATCCACAAACCAACACTGACAAGACTATCGACATCGATGACTAAGATAGACTGATTGTGGAGAATAGGTACACATTGTCTACTTTCTGTTTCTTAGTCTTTCATTATTTCTTTTCATATAACACTCTTTTTATCAAATAGTGGACTGTCATCCCTCATGGAGCCCTATGCTTCTGGGACCGAGCATTGCTTGGCAGTCCACCATATCTTTATCTAACACTCTCTTTGTTTAAGTCTTATTCTTATCTACAGGTGTCTTCCTCCATAGCCAAAGAGGAGATCCTACATTGCTTGGATACGGTGTGCAACTTAATCTGGGTAATGTAAAAACCCATGACCCTTAACCTTTAGTTTCTTCTTATTCTAAATGTAAAAGCACAAAAATGATTAGAAACATTCTGGCACACCCGGTGGGACACTGGAGTTTTCCTTGGGTTCATTTTTTTTCTAAAAAGCAAACTTTCATATAGATGCATTAGACTCTCTTCTTACATCCTTCTTCTATCTTTTTATTTTGAAAAGAAACCATTAGCACAAGTTAAAAAGAACATCTTCTTTTTCTTCTTGTCATTTCTTGCCTGCATCTTAGAGTAGTGAAAAGTCATACTCTTAACCTTTTCTCCACTTGTTTGCATCTGAACAAAACATTTCAATTTGGGTTGAAAAATAATTGCATTTCATTCCTGCTTGAATGCATACTTAGCCCTCTCACTTAGTAATTAAAAATGCATTATGAATAAATCGTAGTGCACATATGTTACACAACCAGATCACAAGCACATCAAATTAAACATTTTAACATACTTGAGACAAGGCCCATCTAGGATTTCATCACCTAGAGGATACCTTACCCTTCATAGTGATCCTACTTGGACTTCACTACCAAGGGGAGGACCCACTCTATTCTCTGGTAGAGTATAAACTATAGGCAAAGTATATATTGGCTAAGCCACCCAGCTCAGATCTAGGTTTGTGAAGTGAAGGGAGCAAGCCCCTAGCACCAAGCCATGTATGAAACCTAACACAAATTTTTGAGCACCAAAACATAACCCGAAACTAGCTTTAGACTTCCTCTTTAGGACCCATTCTAAAAGCCCAATTCCCAAACACATTCTTCTAAGGCATAAGCCACCATGACTCTAAAATTTATTCTTATTAATTTAACATTTAGAGGTTGCTTGCCGTCATCTATTTTTTTGTTCTTATCTAGTTTTTTGAGCTGGTAAGGTCGCATAATTTTGAGGTCTAAAAACAACTCAGAATTTCTCCTTTATTCCAAAAACTTTCAATTTTTTGAGTTTCTAGAAATATACAGACACTGACATTGGTTTTCACACTGATGTCAGTAACTTATCATCATTGACATCATTTTTTCCATTGACGTCGGTAGCATATCCTCACCGACATCAGTTTTTCCACTGACATCAGTCACTGTCAACAAAATTTCTTTCAAAACAACAAGTTTAAAACCTAACTTTTTTGTTATTAAACACACATTTTGGTTTTCTAAAACTGAAACATACAATTTTTGAAACCTAAATCAATTGTTACTTGGATGGTTTTGACATGTAATCAAGCCAAAACTCTTGTTGATCATGCAAGGCAACAACCACTCCCACCTTCGCCCTTTATAACAAGTCCTCTAATGGAGTATACTTCAGACACTGAGCATACTCCTATCCAACCAACCCCCACTCAACCTCCTATTGTTCTTGAAGGGGACCAAGACTTTGAGAGATTCCTTAACCTCAACATGAAGGCTCTCCAACACTATCTCGCAAGAAGCCAAACACGAGATCCCTCAGGTAACCCAATTTATGGGATGCCAACTTCCTTGGTTGAAGCGGCAATGATATCAACAACATCCATTACCCAACCCATGATAACTCAGGCCATTCCCTCAACTAATAACCCAACCATGGCCAATACTCAAGATTTGGCCTCTCCTTTTATTTTTAGACCTACCTCCATCAGGGTTTTCATACCCCCTCAACCATAAACAATTCAAACAAGTTCAATGCCTTTTCAAAACTTGCTTGTCTCTATCCCACCCACTCTTGCACCCATAAATACAAGAGTGACTACCTATCCTTTTACTAGTGTCACCACCACTCAACCACCTTTGATGGCACCTAGTCAAGTTATGTCCTCTAACTTTATGGCACAAGCCCCCTTGGCCTCAACATCAGTCCCTATGATGAACTACCAATATGTTGCACCTACACAAATGTAACCAAATACATCATACACCCCTCCCAACACCTTTCAAGTACCTTACAACCTAGGGGGTGCCCCTCATGCCAATCCATTAGCTGATCTAATCAAGATGCTGATGGATAAGATGTCCAACCTTGAGACATCCATTTTCGGTTCAAGCAGTGTTCTTTCATATGAACAAATCTGTAACGAACCCATCCACCCTTCGGTCCCTATTCGACCATATCCTAGTTAGTGTAAACTCCCAAAATTTACTTGTTTTTAGAGTAAAGAGGACCCACAATAACATCTACAAGCATTTAGACATGCTTGCTACCTTATAGCACATGATGATGTGTTATTACTTTGCACATTTCCCATGTCACTTTTTGGCACCGCCCTTGATTGGTATAGTTCTATTACCAGTCATTCTCTTTTTACCTTCACTCAACTAGCACAACTATTTCTTGACCACTTTTCAATCAACATCACTAAAAAGGTCTCCATCACATACCTCTATTCTATCAAACAATTCGATGATGAGTCAATAGCTGACTTTGTCGCCCAATGGAGAGGTTTGATTAACCAACTCTCCTTTTTATTACCTCAACCTGAGTTCATTGAGCTCTTTTCAAGAGCATGTGCCAAGCACATCTCATCCACTTTGTGGATTCAAAATTTTTGCACATTTGACGAAGCTTTCACCATGGCTCAAAAGCTTGAGGTCTGTGTAATAGAAGAAGATAGAGTCAAATTGCATAGTAAAAATATCAACACAAAATTGCCAGACTCTTCTTCTTCTAAACCTTCTTCCCAATCCAAATCCAAGGGATTAACAAATGCTATGGTACTTAGGTCATCATCCTCTACCACAACCAACCAAGCTGAGCCCTCCACATCAGAATACATCACTAGATAATTCACACAATGATACGTACAGCATCAATACACTCCAATAGGAGAATCATATGCTTCCATGTTGGATAAATTAGTCAAGTAGGGGGTCCTCAATCTCCCTCAAATTTGACCAATGCAATTTGACCCCTCAAAAGCCATCCCTATATGGTATAGGGAAAATGACTTTTATAACTATCACCGTGTCAAGGGTCATGACACAGACAATTGCAAAACCTTCAAAAACATTATTCAGGACATGTTAGACAAAGGGGATCTTGTTTTGGATAACCCAAATGCATCGGTTAACCAAAACATAGACATCTTTAGGCAACCATTCCCTAATCATTCCCCTAGTCAAAATAATGTTCAGACCATGGTCGATGACCCCCAAGAGTGTAACATACGCATGGTTGACATGGTTTATCCTTTTATTCCTAACCAACCTCTCCCATAGTCTGAAGAGGTTAGTCAACCTATTTCTCCACCATGGGTAGAAGAGCCTATTTTACCCATATCACCTCCACAACATCAAACACCTCATCTACCCATTCTTCTACCTCGTGAGGAACCCATATTACCTGTTCTTCTTACCCTGACCTTCCCTCTTCTTCTAACATTGGAAGAAGTTACTATTCATACCCCATGCCCTCATGTAGAAGGGGCCATAATCCCTCTACTTCATCCTTTAGAGGATCCTTCATCTCCTATTTGTATTCCACAGATGGAAGATAGTCCTCCGTCCACCCCCCTTTTACTTGCAAGAGAGTCTACTTTGACATCTCCCATATTAGAGGATGCTTTGATGGCACCAATGCCAGTAGCCTCACCCTCATCCTTCTTATTTCCAATGGAGGATCATACTTTTCCCACTCCTAGACCACACGCAGAAGCCATGATCACCCTTGCACTCTATCCCCTCAAAGAGCCACATTCTCCAATCCCTTCTCCACCAAGAGAAGAACTTGTCCCTTCACCCACTTTGGCCGAGGAAGATCCAATAATGGTTTTCTCTTGCCTTTGGCCTAAGATCACTATGTCTAACACATTTCAACTCTCGTGATCACCCAAATCCTCTAAAAGACCAATTGCAAGACCTCACATGATGTCACCTAAACTATTTTCTCAATTGGTAGAAAACTTAGGAATTCTCCATTTTAAGAACCTAAAACATGAGGCACTATGGGAGTAGCTTAAGGATCCTGATCTTACACATCCCACTTTGACTACCAACCCTTTCATGACAATTCACCCCAAAGTCTCTAACAAGAATTAGGCTTTTACTTCTAAATCTTCAGAAGCTCAACCATCCACATCTGAACCCAAACCCTCACAAGTGTCTATCATGTCAAAACAGATTAAATCTCTCAGTGTTTGCCCCGTATCAAACCTCACTCACCCACAAGTGAAGGTAGACTTAAACTTTACCCCACATAATATTGGTCCCTGCACCAAACTAAAAAAATATACTAAACAACGTTGGAGAAATCCTCCCCCACCTTTACCATTACCCTCTATTTTGGGCCCATATCCATTTACTTTACTAGGAGTGCTCCCAACTCTAACACCTAACACAGGAAAAATGCCTCCATTACTCCCTCTACCCATAAAAAACATACCTCCTCCAAAAAATCTAGCACCTCTCACCACCAAAGTGCCATCTACGTGAGTGGCCACACTGCTAAACAAAAAGATGGTATGAAAAACTCCTCCTATAACTCCTAAACAGAATTTGTCAACTCCTACAACAACAAATAGTGCATACCCATTAGTGGGGTCCTATGCTTCACTATTACATCAATTGTTTCAATCTTCTAGCATCACTCTCCCACCCATTAAACCATACCAACCTCTTAGACCAAAACCATCTTGGTTTGATGACACTAAAATCTATGCATATCATCACACACCTGGGCATGATACTGAGTGTTGTTGTGCTCTTAAGGTTGTCATTCATCAACACCTAAAAAAGGATACCCTTCTTATTAAGGATCCTCTTAACCACCCTTTCAACAAACCATCGACACCATCCCATGCCTCTCAAACATCCTCACCTACATCGAGATCCCATCATCAAACTATGGTCTTTCTACCACCTTCTCCCCCTTTATTCGAAATCAACACCATCAATGTGGCCACCAAGTCACAAACCAAGAAGGATAAAGGAAAAGAGAAGATTTCTATTCCTTGGACATATCCATTTGTCAAGCCTTCTCAACCACCAAAACCCAAGATTTCTATCTTGGGCACATTTCAACCAACATATTTTGGGGCAATTCATGGCTCCATGGTGAAACAACTTCACCGAACCCTTGTGATGAAGTCTTTGTATGACCTAATTCAAAGCTCTCCACAACATCACCGAACCTTGATCAAAGCCTTACAGGCAGTGGAGGTCCAGCCTGAAGACCCCTAACCATTGGCTGCTTTAGTCAAAACATTATCAACCATTGCCTCCATCACCTTTAGTGATTCTGAGATTCTAGACTATAACTTGGAAGATCAAGATCCCCCCCTCTCAAACTAAGCCTGTCAGGCAAAAGCTTCATAGGATGCATCCTTGCATCACACTCTTTGTCAAAGAGGAGATTCATCATCTTCTCTCCATCTCATTTATCCAACCCATTGATTATACACAATGGGTGTCAAACATTATCCCTATCACAAAAGCAACTAGGGGAATTTGACTTTATACTGACTATCACGACCTCAACCAAACATCAACCAACTTCTTAATCATCTCCAACACATGACCAATATGGAAAGAAGCAAATGAGGCAAGTTTTCTCCTAATTGGCTTGGACCTTATATCATAACACACAAGTATGGATCAAGGACTTATTGTTTGTCTTCTCTCGAAGGCCAACCATAACTTGAGCCCCTTAATGCCTTACATCTATGACCATTCTATTGTTAATCAAGTAATCATTCACTTGACGTTTAACTTTAGCTCATCCCTTGAGCAACCTCTGTCATCCATATTCCTATTCCTTTCAACCCTTTTTTCCTACAAACATCAGTCAACCCTTTTGTAAAATATTCATGCTTTGTCCTACTAAAAGGGAAAACCCTAAACCTCTATAGTCTAGTCCATGACAAAAAATTCAATTAATAAAAAAAAACATAAAACTAGGATGCCTATACAAAGGTCATAAACTATAAATGTAGACTACTCCCTCGAAGGATAGCTGCATAATTGCTATAATTACTATACTGCTCCCTTGAAGGACAACTAGACATTCAAACTTATAAAGCAAAACATAGACCATTCCCTCGAAGGATGGATATGCCCAAATTTTTCTACAAACATAACCTTTTCAGAAGCTTCCCACATTGATCAGCTTTAATATGACCACAAATCAAAACAACATCCCCAAGTAGACTTCCCACATTGATCAGTCTACTAAAAAAAAATGACTAACAAACTATTAAGTCATGGACTTGCCTATAGTCATTCTCAAGGTCACCTATAAAAGGAGCAAAGTAATCCTTGCTAAAAAGGGATATGCTATCCTCACATATCACATAATCAAACCTATTACCCTAACATACTCAAGGGATTTTGAGCTCACTTAATGTAAAGTGATTCGAGTACTTCTCTAACACTAATAAATGGTCAATGACATAATGCATGAACACGGATTTTGTTTCCAAAAGCCCCTATCTATGCTATCATTATGGTCCTTATCAATGAAAGAGCAACATGCCTTTCACTTCTTACACACCTTCGTCACATGCCAACACAACCAAAACATTTTCTAATCAAACCAAACCAAACCAAACCAAAACATTTTCTAACCAATAACATAACCTCATGATTTATTTAATGCAAATATCAATTTGTGTTATATACATTATCATAGCCCATTCACACTAGTTTCTATGGAAAACAATACACATGGAAACTATCAACCAAACACAATGTATGTCAAGCATATACCATCACCAATATGGAAACTTGCTGAAGCATAAATAATCTCATTTCATTTTTGGCATACACCATCACTAATATGGAAAATTGCTAGGGATGAAAAACCATATAACCAATGTTATAGACTACATCATCACACAATATGGAAAAGGCTATAACATCATCATTCATTTCATTCTTAGCATACACCATCACTAATATGGAAAATTTCTAGGAATGAAAAGCCACATCACCAATGTTACAGAATACACCATCACATAATATGGAAAAGGCTATGACATCATCATACATTCATTATTTCAAGAATGTACCATCACACATATGGGAAATGCTAACAACCATAACCTGACCAAACCAACTATCAACCTCTTTGACTCCATTTTCCCTTTTGGGGAGAATTACATTGGCTTGAGGCCCTTACAATAGGGGCTATGTAGGCAGCACTCAGTTGACATGGTGTCTTCTGAGATTAGCTCAGCTATTCACCTGTTTGTCTCCCTAATGACATCGACCATTCATTTGTTCATCTACCTGATGGACCAACCACATACCCTTTAACCATGACTTAACATATTCAAACCCAATCCTTAACCTACTCTCTTCTTCCCTTTTGGGGAGAACTACATTGGCCTAAGGCCCTTATAATAGGGGCTATGTAGGCAGCACTCAGTTGACATGGAGTCTTCTAAGGTTAGCTCAGCCATTCGCCTGTTCATCTCCCTAATGACATCATCCATTCATTCATTCATCTATCTGATGGACCAACCATATACCCTTTAACCATGACTTAACATATTCAAACCCAATCCTTAACCTACTCTCTTCTTCCCTTTTGGGGAGAACTACATTGGCCTGAGGCCCTCACATGGGCTATGTAGGTAGCACTCAATTGACACAGAGTCTTCTGAGGTTTGCTCGGCCATTCATTTGTTTGTCTACTTGATGGACCAACCATATAACCTTTAATCATGACCTAACCTAGTCAAAACTAATCCATAACCAACTCCCTTCTCCCCTTTTTGGGAGAACTACATTGGCCTGAGGCCCTTAAAATAGGGGCTATGTAGGCAACACTCAATTGACATGGGGTCTTCTGAGGTTAGCTCGGCCATTCATTGGTTCATTTACCTAATGGACCAACTATCTAACCCAGTCCAAAATCATGCCCACACAACCAACCCTGACATTATAGAAGTCACCTTTAACTTCTCATGGGGCACATTAGAGATCACATATATCTCCCTGATCACAACAAACACAACTTGAGATCACTTATATCTGAACCTGACTCGACCAATGACCTGGAGATCGTGACTATCTCCTCAAACCATGACCACTTTCAAGACAACTCGGCCTCAATTGTTTTGATTGCATATATGCTACCTCATGAATAATTAGCAAATTATATGCACCCCACATTATGACCCTCACACATATTGTCAGATCACGATCAAGTTGATCCCTAATATTTGTGACATTTTCATGTTTTCCAGGAGCACTTCTTGAGCCTGAGATACTTGGAAACATGACGACCATTGAAGCTACAACTTTGATCATTTAACCCAATCAGCTATGAATAAAAAGTTGGGGATTGGTTAGTTCAATCTTAGTTCTCCTTGACCTTATCTATGATAATTTGACCTACCTATCATGTGAAGTGGTATACGTACAATCTCAACTATTACAGCATTCACACTCTAACTTCACCATACCCATCCACTATCTATCAAATCAGCAACCAATTTCAGATTGCCCTCTTTCGATTCCCACTTTGAGGGGGAATACCTTATCCCATACCTAGGACAACTTACACCTTATCCCATACCTAGGGCAACCAATTAACACCTTATTTTTGTCTTACAGTTCGTCAAGAACAACCAACAAGACAAAAAGGGGCAAATGTAAACACAAAAATTGTGTCAACTCCCCTTGGTCCCTTACCACACTTTATTCATTTAAAATAAACAACTTATTTTAAATTAATGACATCACCTAGACACCTCACCTAGGACACCTCACCTTGGACATCTCACCACTAAGACCATTTCCTACCCCATGAGTCACCTAAGACTAAGTCCTCCATATCATAACCACCTAAGACCTATTCTCACTCCTTTCCAACCACCTAACCAATACTCATGCATAATAACCCCATCTTTTGACCATTTTCCAGCAACAAATGCACATGGTGGATGAAGAATGGACAAAAGGATAAAAATAGACCTTTTACCCATTCTTTGGCTACTGACATTGGTCAAATGTCAGTTGACACCAATAGGATCACTGACGTCAGTTTCTTACACCGAGTTCTAACCTTGAACCCAAGATCTAATCACTAATCCTAGATCTCAAAATCCAAAGTCCTCTCTCTCTCAGTCTAACCCCTAAATCCAAAATCTCTCTCTTCCAAATTCTTCCACCCAAACTCTGAGACATCGATGCGCACACTTTGAGACCAAGCATCAGACTTTGACTTTCACTTTCCAAGCTATAGAAACTCTACAGAATCACTCCAGACATTGGATTGGAAACATTGCATGAGACCTTTGACATCAACCACAACCAGAGCTAAGTATTCTTCTATCTTGTTTCAGTATTTAGAATACATTAGTAATTAGCTTCTATTTACTATTTTCAAATACTATCAACCAGACCTGACTTCTTCTTGGAGAGGCTAAAAAACCTTCCCCATATCCTTATCCTCTTTACACACCAACCTTCTACCTTTATCCCTTCTCAGACCCTACTCACTGTCCTGCAACCCTGCACAACCTTGTAAGCTTCCACAGAGTCTTTTGTCAACCACAAACATATTCCAAAACTCATCCAAAACGTATCCAAGGCCCATTGCCCTGACTGACATCGACCATAACCCCAGCCGACATCGGCAATATGACCAACATCGGTACCATCCACAAACTGATGCCAACAAGACTATCGATGTCAACGACTAAGACAAACTGATTACAGAGAATAGGTACACGTTGTCTACTTTCTCTTTCTTAGTCTTTCATTATTTCTTTTCATATAACACTCTTTTTATCAAATAGTGGACTGTCATCCCTCATGGAGCTCTACGCTTCTGGGACTGAGCATTGCTTGGCAGTCCACCATATCTTTATCTAACACTCTCTTTGTTTAAGTCTTATTCTTATCTACATGTGTCTTCCTCCATAGCCAAAGAGGAGCTCCTACATCGCTTGGATATGGTGCACAACTTAATCTGGGTAACGTACAAACTCCTAACCCTTAAACTTTAGTTTCTTCTTATTCTAAATGTAAAATCACAAAAATGAGTAGAAACGCCTCTCTTGAAGCCTCTAAATCTAGAGGCTTCCAAAGTATTTTGAATTCCTTAGATAATTCTCATCCATTAATCCCCTTCATCCAAATTTGAATATCAACCATTAATTTGTCCCTCCTTCTTCTATTTAAACACCTTAATACTCTATTAGAACATAAGAAATTATCTATAAAACCTCATGCCAATCCATGATCTCATCCAAAATCCATGATCAAGCAACATCATGTCAAATTTTTGAGTCCAAGGTAATCAATCCAATCCTCTTATTCTCATATTACATTTAATCATGATTTGGAGCATTTAGCTTTAGGATTATAATGCTAATTTAAATTATGAATTCATCTATTACATGTATTTTTAATGGATCTAGATCTTACTTAGGTAGATTGATGTTTGAATGGATTTAGATTAATTTAATGATCTCAAATCCATTGGGCTCAAATTTCCTACTAAAAATATTATAAAATATATTATATTATAAAAAATCATTTAATATAATGTTTTGAAATATATAATATTATCTCTAGAAAACATGTTAGTTTATGGATTAGGGTAGATTACTTCATTAACCAAATCTATCAAACATTAATCTTTTGTAGGAATTAATGTTTGTTACTTCAATTCTTAGTATATTTAATTGTTTGCCTCTTTGCAACTTTCACTTTTAAATTAGGTAAATTTCAACCTGATGGGATTGGTAGATGAAATTTAGAAGTACAAAATATTTAACTTGACTGACATTTCATTAAATTATAGCTATAAAAATATTATAATTATAAATTTATGCTCCATGTGTACCCTATAGGATTGTGTGTGTGTGTGAGAGAGAGAGAGAGAGAGAGAGAGAGAGAGAGAGAGAGAGAGAGAGAGAGAGAGAGAGAGAGAGAGAGAGAGAGAGAGAGAGAGAGAGAGAGAGAGAGAGAGAGAGAGAGAGAGAGAGAGAGAGAGAGAGAGAGAGAGAGAGAGAGAGAGAGAGAGAGAGAGAGTGTGCGTGTGTGTGTGTCTATATATATATATAGACTTGATAGTCTGTTTACTTATTTTAATTACAATAACTTTGATGATCTAAAAGGAATTCATTTCCTACTTAGTTTATATGTATAATGTAGAAGTTAAAATCACGTATTATGAAGAATTAAATTTGGAATTATAGACAACACTTGGCATATGACAGTAGGAAGTAAAGCAGATGGATTTGATAGATTTTGGTTGATGGAAATTTCTAAAGGGTATTTACTCTTTGTAAAATATACTTAGTTTATGTATTTAGACCAAGTGGCCTATAATGTTCCAACTGTCATCATGAACATATTTGATTAGCTAAATTTTATTCATACTTAAATTTATTAGTGTAACTTGGTTATCATTAATAATTCAATTTGTTTTGATGGTTTTCAAAAAATTCAAGTAATTAATTTTGTGATATTCAAGTGATTAATCTTGACAGACTATTAAAATTTTTAGTGTCAAGAAATATTTGGTTTGATTTGATATTTAATAAAGGTGATCATGACTTCACAAACTATATTTGATGAGTGAGAGTATATTTAAATATTTTTATACATATTATAAATAGTATAAAAACTATTTAATACTGAATCAAAAGATTTTTTGAAATAAAATTTCTATTCAGCTTATACAAATTATACAACAATAAAATGACAATCAAATTTTAATTAACTATGACATGTTTGGAGCTGTAATTCGAGCGAGTTCTATGTAATTTTTTATTCAACTAATTAAAATTAAGCTAAAATTATTTTAGTGTCAATGAATATATTTTATACGTTATTAATGGTGATTTTGTTTCTCCACTGAAATCTTTTGGTTCATTTAGAAACAAATGAATTTGGATGTTTTCCAATATAAGATCAGATTGCTTACTAACTTCAATTTTGTATTCACTATGAGATGTGTTTTTTGGCATATCTTTTTGTAGATGAAAGTGCCACAAAGTGAGCTAGAGAATGGTTCATCAGTTTCTATAGACAATAATGGATATTTTATATTGTAATAACAGTCTAAAACTGGTTCTTTTTTGACTATATATCGTGGCCTTGTTGGTAGTTTTTTGGTGATTTGCAATGACAAAGGTATAATAGACTTTTTTCAAATTATATATATAAGACATTATTAATATGACTTTCTGATTTATCATATTTTTAAATTTAGGTTTTAATTTTATATAATCCCCAAAATCTAATTAATTTTTTGAAAGAGTGCATGATCTACTGATCAATCATTTCTATGCAAAATTTTATCTCTATTTTTAGACTACCATGCAATTATATTGCATGAGATTATATTTATTTTTATAAACTATTTTTGTGCTTTGTAATGCATAATAAGAAGCATTTATTTATGCACCTATAGTAAGCTATAGTTTTTTTTTTCTTTTATAGAGGTTATAAACTCTTTATTTCATACTCTCAATTTGGTGTTTCAGTTGAGATGAACAACCAATTTCAATAAGAGAAATATATTTTCTTTATTTGTTGTTCACTCATTTTTGAGTATAAAGATTATATTATTTTATTTTCCTGAATAACTTAGCATTATATTTGGTTTGTATCTATGTTATAAAAAACAAAAAATGAGTAAACATGATGGTAATGGAAACTTAACGAGCAATACAATTGAGGGATGTTGTGTATTGGAAATGAATTCTCTTATATATAATTTTACTAAAAATTCATCTAAATTAATCATATAATTATTAAATTTTAGTTAAATTAATACAAATGAATTGGATCCTAATGTTGAAGTGATCGGGGAAATAAATTCATTAATTAAGAGGTATTTGGCTAGTTGAAGTTCAGTTAAAACTAAAAAATTAAAAACATATTTGCATTAAAAATTTAGGATTTGATGATTTACATTTTAGCATTCATGGGGAAAGGTAGGTTCATGTCATATTGAGTACACATACACCAAAAATGGTGCTAAACAGGTTAAAATAAAACCTATATAAAATGGCTTAAATAATGATGGTTTCTTATTGTTCCAACATGGTAAATCTAGATCATGATAAATTTATAAATGTTTATTTTATTTAAATTAAATAATTCATAAACTTTGAAAACATCAGACATTAATTTTTTTTTAAACCATAGTTGACATTATGTATGTGTTTCAACATTAATAATCCCATTTGTAATGGTGTCCCTATTGAATTTCCATTTTGGCACGTATTAATGTGAAATGGGGACAACCCATTATGTTTCTTGTTATAGAGGTCTATATTTTTTAATAGCTCTTAGTAAATGTTAGATATTTCATTTATATCATTATAAGTTTATTATAGTAAGGATAATTTGTCCCTAATTCAATATTTTTTCTTAATAATTTAAACTTTAAGTTTTTTCCATAATTTATTTCCTTCGATAATTTCAAGATTTTCGCTCTAGACTATATTGACTCAACAAACCTTTTTTTACTAACATAGAATATAAGTATTTAGTTAGTTTAAATAGGATGTGTAATTTTTATATTTAAGATGTCAATGCCATATTAATAATTTACACTTTAATTTGGAATCATTTTGGCTCTAGATAGTCTTAACTTTAAACTATTTTGACTTTATACTATAATTTGTGTCTTTAGGGTGTGTTCACTTAGGATATATTTATTTAAAATAAATAATTTAATAAGGATTAATCCATGCAAAAAAGTATTATTAGAATTTTATTTGACACTATTTGACAAAACTAATAATAAAATATTTTATTTGACACTATTTATTACATTATAGAAATAATGTCTCATATTGGCCACACCTTGTATAAATATATCTCATTCATTGATGGCTTTATTGATTGGGAGAAAAGAGATGAAGAATGGTTCATAGATAAGATTTTTTGGTTCATAGTTTGTTTAATTCAATATTAGGGGCACATAAAGTAGTCCAAACTATATTAAGTATGAAATGTGTTTCTGAACATTTGATTGTAGTTCAAGTGGAATATATAAAAAACTCTTAACATGTATTCCAAGTCATTAAAATTGATTTAGAGATGGAATTGTATACAAAACTTGGAATGGTTCATTTTGGTAAATGCTAGAGGGATTATTGTTATTGCTATGGTTGGAGGATAAAACCTTATCTAGATTTAGAGAGATTTAGACTTGTAAAATATAGTCAAAATATTTGCAATGGAATTGCGACTATGTTTAAATATTCTTATCAGTATGAATTTACATATTCTATTTATCACCACTTGAATACGGATAATGAATTTAGTAAAATAAAATTCCATTAAAAAATATTTTATTTTATGAGGAGGCAAAACCTAACCACTCTAGAAATACTTTTAAACATAAATTATTTAGTAAAAATATTTAAATATAAATACAAATAAATAATAAACATAGTTTATAAATATAAAAATAATTACAAAATTTTATCATTTATTATAATTATTATTATTAAATAAGTTTATTTATATTTGTTAATTTACATGATTAAATTATATAATAGGGATTTGACTCCTTAATTTTTAACTCCCCTAGAATATCTTTGAGATGAAAGTCACCAATTCAAACACCTATGATAGAAATGTTAGGATCTTGCTCCTTAATTAGAGCACATATGATTACCTCTTGTATTAGCAACTAAACATGGAATTTAACCAGAATGATAAGTAACTATAAATATGAAACAACAAAGGATATGAGAGACAATACACAATTGTATTAATAATCACTCAGAAGAAAATACAATAAAGAAGATGCCACTTCTTCTTCCACCTCAAAGGCTTGCCACACCTCAAGGACTTCTTCCCTCTCTCTCTTACAGTCCCAACACACAACTCCAATACAAAATTGTTGTTCACCTCCACCAGTCAATAACAATGTTGCCAGTACACCAAGTACACAACCATACTCCAAGTAGATCTCCTGCTCTCTACTGCCACCTGCAAATCACGAGACCTTACTCACCATTGTAGATCTCCAAACGTGGTCCTGCACACCTGCTGACCAAGATCATACATACACAAAGAACCCTTCTAATTCTCCAAACCAGCACCCACACTTGGTACTGTGGCACTAGGAGGAACACACCATTGCTCTCCTCTCTCTGAAGGAGCTTATTTTTCTCTCTTACTCTCTAGCACTAGTTTACAATACAGCCCATGAGTCTATTATATATATCTCATGCATACAATAATTAGACTATCTTAATTACAATAATTAGACACACAACTCCAAGACTATAATTAGCCTTTAACATGCAAACTAATAGTCCAAAAATAGACTCTCTGAAATCTGCATGCAAACTGCATGTTCACACACAGGTTATCGACATTGGCTCCTCCTGACTGATGTCAGTCGACTTGTAACCGATGTCAGTTGATTTTACACTACTATCTAACTAACGTCAATTGATCAGACTGACATTAGTTGCCTTGCAACTCATTTTACAACACTCCACAACCTCCATAACCTCTGTAACTCTTCCTATTTGCATCTTGGTGAAGCTTTTAGCTCCACAACCTAACAATCTCCCACTTAGAGATAAATAGTTTAACTTGTACCTATACCTATACACCATCTAATTCATTCCCTATCTTGTATCCCTCTTCAAGATCAATCCTGAAGACCAACCACCACACAACCTGTGATGCTACACCTGTCATCCAAGTAACCTGCCACATCTGAACCTACAACCCATGTAGTGAAGACCTTGACCCTGCATAGCATGAATCCCTATTGCTGATCCCTCTCAGATACCTAAGAATCCACCTTCCCTAAATTGGCTCCAAACTCTCTGACAACTCCCACTGCTTAGGAAAACTCAGGTCTACACTAGACCTTATGTGATTTTGAACCCTATTCTAAGCTAAGCTTGAACTGTCCAGCCCTTGGTGTGCTTTCTAATTCTACATCCTGCATAGTGAACCCTGCCAACATCATCTTCACATCATCTCCCACTGAAGACAAAATCTCCATGTCTCTCATGCCAAAGAATTTTGCTACTCCCAAATTCTCCATGACATACCTCTGAACTAACCTTACCCTTAGCTTAGCAAATCTCTGTATGTACAAACCTGCTCCAAGCATACCATCCACATACAATAACAAGATAATGTCATGGCTCATCATCCACCTGGTAAAACAAACACAATGGTTACACTGACATTCACTGAAGCCTTGCTTTGTCATCCACCTATCAAAACCTGTACCACTGTCCTACAGCTTCCTCAAGACCATATACACTGGCCTTCTATCTCATGCATCCATCCACTCTCTTCTCTAACTTTGAAATCCATCCCTCATCTAGTGCTTTCTTCTAGCTGACAACTCCACCAACAGATACCTATTTGGTTCTTCTCCATGGACTCATACTCCTCATCCATGCCAAGCTCCCACTATTTCTGGATTCTACCTGCATTACCTCTTCACATCTTCCTAGTTCTTGACCATCAATAAGCAATATAAAGAAGGTGAACAATGAATATGAGGTTCACTTACCCTTTTAGTCCTCGATATGAGCATTTGAGACCTTTTTGACAGCTTGCTATCCACCCACCATCCATTCCAGTGACTGATCTTGACCATCTCCCAGTCTACACCTGACCGATGTCGGTTCCCTGCACTGACCTTGACTACCGACATCATTTCCCTGGCTGACGCTGGTATCCCTTCTATCGACATCAGTTCCTATATGATCGACGTCGGTCTTCTTATTGTTGATGTTAGTTACTATCTGACCGACATCGGTACCTATGTGTGCCTGTGAGTGACAACCTTTTTGCTCGTGAGCTCCTTTTAGATCAAAACCCTATTCAAATCAACATAGCCCTACTCAGAATAATTCAATCCCCTTAGCTGATCTCTGTTCGTCATCTCCTCCATGAACACCAAAGCTTTCTAGTTCTTAAGTTTGTTAAAGACATCTAACCTCCACTTAAAAACTTGCATTCCCCTCCTACATATGTGACCAAGCCTACAAAGCCACATCTCTGCAATAGAAGGTGAATCAATAACATAAGTAGATAGATAAAGGATACCTACTTTCTTACCACTGTCTAATTCAAGTGCATCCGCTGTGAGAGTTACTGTGCATCTCTCATCACCTAACTTTCCTAAAGAAATTAGACTCATCTCTAAGACTGGAACCTGCATGACCTTCTTCAACACACGTGTGTTATCTGTCTGCAATTTCAACTTCACTTCCCCTTCATCAATAATTTGACAAGGCTCACCAACCCCTAAATAAATCTCTCCAAAGTCTCCAAAGACATACCCATGAAAAGATGCTCTTTTTTGGGCTGCATGGAAAGAGGAAAAAGAATCTATAAAACAAGATTCTACTTTATCCAGAGTAACCTGTGCAATGTCACCTGCAACATCTACTTCTACATGTTGATCTTCTACTGACCAATAATCTTCCTTTACCTGCTCTTTCTTTCCATCAATCAGACCATTCATGCTATTCAGTTTCTCCATTCATAGCTTACTTTCTTCTGCCATTGCTATACTCCCACTCGATCTGAAACCCCTGAGAGTGACCTGTAATCAACAAACACTAACCAGATCTGAACCACCTGTTAGTCAACCCAACCAAAAGCTCTGATACCAACTGTCAAGTTGGTACCAACCTAGTCAACCTGCTCAACCTACTCTGATACCAACTGTCAGGATCTTGCTCCTCAATTAGAGCACATATGATTACCTCTTGTATTATCAACTAAACAAGGAATTTAACCAGAATGATAAGTAACTAGAAATATGAAACAACACAGGATATAAGAGACAATACACAATTATATTAATAATCATTCAGAAGAAAATACAATAAAGAAGATGCCACTTCTTCTTCTACCTCAAAGGCTTGCCACACCTCAAGGACTTCTTCCCTCTCTCTCTTACGGTCCCAACACACAACTCCAATACAAAATTATTGTTCACCTCCACCAGTCACTAACAATGCTGCCAGTACACCAAGTACACAACCATACTCCAAGTAGATCTCCTGCTCTCTGCTGCCACCTGCAAATCACCAGACCTTACTCACCATTGTAGATCTCCAAATGTGGTCCTGCACACCTGCTGACCAAGATCATACATACACGAAGAACCCCTCTAATTCTCCAAACCAACACCCACACTTGGTACTATGGCACTAAGAGGAACACACCATTACTCTCCTCTCTCTGAAGGAACTTATTTTGCTCTCTTACTCTCTAGCACTAGTTTACAATACAACCCATGAGTCTATTATATAGATCTTATGCATATAATAATTAGACTATCTTAATTACAATAATTAGACATGCAACTCCAAGACTATAATTAGCCTTTAACATGCAAACTAACAGTCCAAAAATAGACTCTCTGGAATCCACATGCAAATTGCATGTTCACACACAGGTTGCCGACGTCGGCTCCTCCTGACCGATGTCGGCTGACTTATAATTGATGTCAGTTGATTTTGCACTAATATCTGACTGATGTCGATTGATCAAACTGATGTCAATTGCCCTACAACTCTTTGCAACCTCTGTAACTCCTCTTGTTTGCATCTTGGTGAAGCTTTTAGCTCCACAACCTAACAAGAAAGTCACTTTTTTTGAATTTACACTTATGGCTCTATTAGTTAATTTAAACACTTATAATGTAATATGCATCTAACATGGTTAGATATTAAATATGATAGAGACCAATATGAAGGGTCTTCCTCTTTCAGGTCCATTAATCACATTAAACATTGAGTGTATATCAAGTGGGAATACATATTCAACCCCCTTGATGTCAACTTCAATGAATACTTTAAACCAAGGTGGGGATTTTTCATAATCATCATTACAAATGATTAAAGTATTGGAGGAAAAAAAATCTCTCATTCAGAAGAACACCTAAAAGGCATCCAATGTGCTTGATTTACAATATGTCTTACATAACCCTCTTTCATTAGAGGTATAATTTCAACCATTACCACCACACTTTGTGGCACTAAAATTTCCTACTTATGAGAAACATGAAGGGTGACCCTGAGCATGATCAAGAAATGAAACTCATTTCATTAAATATGATAAACCATGGGGATACTACATTGGCCTCATCCAATACAAAATTTAAGATCAATCCATCTTACAAAGCTAATCCAAATGAACCAAAATGTGATATCAATTAAACAATGAACAAGGCAATTCCACATTGAGTTGTGTTATAGAATGCACCATGCAAAAAAATTACTAGATTCACAAAGTCTCTGGTGCTTCTTATTAAGAAGCTATTTGAGTGTCAACTCATATCTCTCCCTACATATATAGAGGTTGATAAGAGTAAAAATCTTCCACTAGGATATGATGAGAATGCATATTATGATTTCCACCAAGGTCATAAGCATTCTATTAATAGATGTTTTAAATTGAAATATAAGCTTTAGGATTTATATAAGTCATAATAAATTACACTTGATGAGTCTCCTACCATGGGTTTTAGATCACATCCATGGGATCATAAGAATTAAAAAATGTTCAATAATCCACTAGAGGACCAAACAATGAAAATTTTAGAAGTTCAAATATGGAAATATAAGTAAAATTATCATCATGGAACTTTGGAACCGATGGTAATGATTTATAAATAGGATCTTGCATAATATTAAGTGGAGTTTCATCCAAAAGTTTTAAGATGTAACATTAATTTTATTTTTAGGAGAAGCAAGTGGTGGTGGAATAATTGAGAATGCATCATCACTAGGCATAGTAGGCATACATGGAATATATGGCATCTTTAGAACATATATGTCCACTTCAATTTTTTATCCAATTTATAAACCCAAAATCCTCTTAGTCACTTTTAATTTTTTTAGTGTCATTGTAACAAAGTTAATTTATCTATTGCAATCACCAAGATAAAATGTCATCAGCCACAATTGAGCTCCCTATCTAGTGAATATAAATGCTCCCTGATCAAAACCAAGGAATTTAAAATTTTGATGTAGATATTACATGCTAAGAGGATATCTATATGATAAGAGGATATATATTTATATGAATAATGCAAGCAATCATAGACTAAAGCATTGCATGGTGATTCAGATCCTGATCAGTCTGTGCCCACAATTACCTTAAATGAACTTATTTTGACATTGTCATGGGTTTGAAATAAATCGGTTTAACTATAAATTTATACTCTTTCACTTTACATAACCCCTCTTACCAATACAAATATACATACATATGTCATGTGTGTGTGTGTATTATCTTAATACTTTTATATATTAAACTAAGTAATATTATATATAAATTATATATTCTATTTAATATATTTTAATATTATTATTATTATAATATTATATAATATATATGCTAATATCGTTTATAAATCAAATTATAATGATATATTATATATTTTAGTATAATATAATTAAATCTATAATATATAATATTGTAATATTATATTACATTATATACTATATATTTTAAATAAATATTATACGTTTTAATATAATATATATAAATATCATTTTAATATATATAAATATTATTTTAATATACTAAATATAGTGATTGCCTTCAATTCATCTTGAATACTCTCGAGGTGCATTTACATTCAAAAACATGTAGGAGTCTCCAACGAATTTGAAATTCAAATTTACTTTGCAAAATGGGGTTGGTACGATTTCAACACATATTTTAGAGGAACAAAAATTGTTGAACATATCTGACTAGATACATATTCTTATTTTTTTAACATACACTGTAGAGCACCGACTGATCAAAATAGAGCAAGTTGTACACTATCTGAAGCATTAACCATATTTGTTACTATCATTTTTGTAGATATTTATTTTTAGGTATTTAATCTTTAAATATTATTTAATATATTTTTTTATCTATTTGAAAAGTGTGATTTGTTTCTCTTGAATTGTCTCTTTTATTCATTATTTATCACTTTATGTTATGAAATCATGAGATTCAGATAGTCTACCTAGATTTTTGTTATGAAATGGCAAAGATTAGGATTGTTTAGCACTTACTGATATTTATTATTAATTATTTCCATGTGTGTGGAAAACCAATAAGGACCTAAATGGTGAATGTGAGGGTAAAACTAACATTTTCTAATAACTGTAATCAAATAATATTAATAACCAATATATTTAATAGTTTTAGATCTAAAAAATTATAGATAATCTCCCAGACCAACCAAAAGAGGACTAGTTTATAACCTCACAAGGACCCATTGAAGTCTAAATTCTCTTTCCACTTGGAATGATCTGCTTAGGCTATTAATCTATGAATTGATATTTTTTGTGAGTGTTGTGAACAACTACAGCTATACAAGTTTATGCATTATAAAAAAAAATTAATAGTATTTTAGGTGAATTTAATATATGCTAATTCTATGTTTTATTTATATAAATCTTCCCTTCCATATTTCATCTATTCTTACATGTTTATTTAGTGTATTTATAGCACTATTGTTTGGTCTAGACTATCCCCATAGTATCAGTCTTTTATTTTACTTAGTGTTATTGGTTGTTTCCCACTTGGGCTTGCACATTTTGTTTTCTATACCATAGAGAGGAATCATAGTTTGGAATTAGTTAAAATTATAGAAATGAAAGAGGTCATAATATTTAAGTGGGTGTATAAGATAAAAATGCTCCTAAAGGAAATATAGAGAGACATAAATCAAGAATAGTGGTGAAGGGCTATAAATAAAGGCTCAAACATGATTACAATGCAATGTTTGCACCCATAACAAGGACGTAAATGGTGAGGATAATCATATCCATTTATTCTCAGAACAAATGAAATGTGAATCAAATGGATGTCAAATCAACCTTATTGAATGAAGTGCTAGAAGAAGAGGTTTATGTGGGACTTGTTGATGTGCATCTATGTCATGGATGCAATGTTAATAATAGAGTAATATATCTCAATTTCTTGTGTAGTTCCTAGAAGACCTTAGGGATTAATTTGATTTTTATGGAATGATTATATGACTACCACCTTTATCTTATAATCAAACCGTACTAATAATAACTTTGTAGTAACACAATCTATTTGAGATTTTTTTTTGTTATTATGGTGATAATTGCTTTATATTTTTTCCAATTACTACCCAAACTCAAACATGTAGATGCATATTTATAGTGAGTAGTAAAATAAGGTGATTCATGTCAAAAAAATTAAAAAGGGAAAGAAGGGTTGAGCATAAAAGAAGATTTGAATTGCAATAACAAAAACCAAAAAATTTCCTTTAGTTTCTTTTTATGACTACAAATAAAAATAACATTCATGAAATTCTAGTGATGGACTCAAAATTCCATAAATGAAATGGTGACTCTAGGGTGAATAAAATGCACATATCTGAGAAGTATGCCCTAAAAAATGGCTACCCATGATAAATTGCCTTAAGAAAATTTAAGTACAGAGCATAAGAGAAACAAAGCATACATAATTTTTTTTTTTAGAATAGAAGAAAATGCAAACTAATAAGATGCATTATAATCACTATTATCAATTATAACCATTAGAAATTGAAACCATATGTCATTTATAAATCTTGAGAAATAAGAAAATATGGAAAGCAATGAAATAATGAACAAATTCTTATAATTCCTCTTTCTATTTGCATTAATTCCATAAATTTTTGTTATTAAAAAAATGAGGGAGGGGGGACCTTATATATAGGCCCCTTTAAATTCTTGAGATGGTTGCATCAATTATAAAAGAACTGAATACATGATAAATGTCACTAGATAAAATTTCTTCATTCTAAAAATAAAAAAATATTATCTATTCAAAGAGGGAATCTTCTTACAACATACTAATTGGAACTAAAACATGAAATTTATCAAAGAAATAGATTTAAAAATGGCTATTTTGATCTTGAGGTGCCAAATTGGGATCCTATTTTTGTTGATGATGATGGATCTCCCAATGTAGTGGAAGAGGAAAGTGAAAATAGAGTGGTTAAAGAGGAAATTCTTCCTAGTGTAGCTGAAGAAGAAGAAACTCTTAGAGGGGCTGAAGATGAAGAAGCTCATGTGGTGACCATATATGGTTGGTTATCAACATGTTTTTTACCTTTTATTTGTTCCTTTCATTCCTTAGAGCACTGACTATAATATTTATCAATAAATTTTATGTCTATTATGGGTTCCTTTAGTAGTTTGATAGTGAAATCTAACATTGCATAATGTTTAGTTAAGAGAGGTCTTATGACTTCTTTGATTTATAATAACTTCTCTATTATTTGATTAGTTGATGATACTAAGTCCACCATCTCTTGTTCAAAGTTTACTCGTTGATCTATAGCCTATTTATTGAAATTGACAATGAAATTTTAGTGTTATGTTTTGAAAGCATCCTTGTTGATGATGGCACCATCTCTATTTACAAGGTGTGTGATTTTAGTCTCTTTGAGTAGAGTTATAACTCTATCACCTTGATGAGTAAGATATTGGCACAAGGATCTTATATAATCAATCCATTGATTTAAGGATTTACTCCTTTCAATGATGTAGGACCGATCAATGCTCAAATCTTCTAAGGGTACCAAGTTTAGTTCTTCAAATTTCTTCAACCTAATGAACTTAACCAAGTTGATCACTTTGATATCATAATTCCCATAGGTTTTTTGCCTTAATAATTTTTAATAAGCCTCATCTCCTTTTAATTTATATTGAGCTAAAGTATTTAGAGTATCAAACATGGCCTCAACTACTCATTCCAATTTGGTTATAGTTTCTTCTAATAAGGTGGCTTTATTTTTCCATTCTAACTCAATTGTACTTTGTTGCATCTATTTCACCAATTTAGTGGCCACATCACCATAGAAAATTTACTTTAATATATCAACCAATGAAGACCCTTGATTTATCCATGTGTCTTATCATCATAGGCTTAACTTTTCATTGAAGTGACTTGTATTTATATCCCTTAGAATAAGTCCCATCAACATTTAATTTGTGCCTACTCTCAATGCTTTTTGAATAGTTGTATGCCACCTAGGTGATGCTTTTTCCATGTACTTAACACTCGGTGCCCTCTCAGGCATTTTAATATTTTATTATAAATATCAAACTATCTATATGTATCATGTAACACATTTCCAAGTGTCATATTTTTATTAAATCACTCATCTTCAATTGTTTCATGAATCAACCCCTTTCATCCTTTAGCTAATGTGGCCTCAAAATAATTTATATTTTGCCAAGAAGCAAGTTTTTATTGGCTCACATTATGGCATGGATTTGTTATGTAACATTATTAATGGACCCAAATGCTATGACACTTCACAAAGTATCACAATTTAATTTGATCATGAAGTCGTTAAGTTTTATGGCTTCCTTTGATCATATTATTTTTTCAAGCTATAGGTCCATGCTTATTTAGACCATTACTCCTAATTACCACATCACTTCCATAACACATCTAGCTACCTAAGATTAAGAGACTTAATTCTAAGTGTCATCTTGTCATAAAATCTCTATATTATGAAATTGAAATATTTCATCTTTTTTATGGGGCACAATCAAGTACCAAGTAGAATGATGCAATATGATCACATTGTTGTGATATATTGAAAATAATAGAAGCCTTGGAAGGCCATGACTAAATTCCATATGTAATGTTACAATTTAGTCATTGGTTTGAAAAATTTACAACTTCTTCGTAAACTAGAATGCCATGACTAGGTAACAAGTGGAAAAATTCCATTGGGTCACATTATCACTCAATTTTTCAAAGGTAAAAACATATGTGATAAAATTTAGAACTTAGATGACCAAGTCACCAATGCATGTGACACTACCACATGTCATTTGAAGCTAAGTTGGCACTGGGGTTCCTACCAAATAAAAACATGCAAAAGTTATAAATCTATAAGATAAAAATAAAGGTGGAAATCCTAAAGTTATAAACCTTGAGCATGAAATCAAAGTTAGGATTTTTTCTAAAACTTAAGATTAAGGTATACCATAGTCCAAAACATGAGTTTTATCATAATTAAATTTAGATTATGCTTCAAAAAACCTTGATTATGTAACCTTGGTCAAGTTCCAAGGATCATACCTTGGATTTTTTTAATGTAACCCCTTATAAAAGAACCTCTAAACAAGCCATATTATTAGAAATCATAATGAATTAAACATAAATTAAATATTAAAAAAAACCTTAAAACCTAAATAAAATGGATAATCAGTGTTGTCTTAAAATAATCAATTCACATTAATGAATAGAAATTACATTTCAACTGAAGGTGTTTTATTTATTCTTTTTGAATATCTCTACAAATTCACTTGTATATCCATAACTCAAATCTCCCCCACACACCATGGTTATATCAAATATCATATAATGACCTTTGAAATCAACATGGATGGTATTACAAGGCCCTTCAAGGTATCTCCTAGGAGATACCTTGAAAGAAAATTACAATCATGTTCATGTTCAAGGTATCTACTAGGAGACCCCTTGAAGCTACTACAAGGCCATTTAAGGTATCCCCTAAGAGATAATTTGAAAGAAAATTCCAATATTATTCATGTTCAAGGTATCTACTAGGAGAACCCTTGAAGGTACTATAAGATCCTTCAAGGTGTCTCCTAGAAGATACCTTTAAGGGCATTATAGTACCTTCAATGGTACCTTGAATGTATCTCCTAGAAGATACATTTTAAACATGCATAAGGGTACCCTTGAAGATATTACAAGTCCACTCAAGGTATCTCCTAAGAAATACATTGAAATAAAATTCCAACCATGTGCATGTTCAAGGTATCTATTAAGAGACCCATTGAAAATACAATAATATCTTTAAAAGTATCTCCTAAGAGATACCCTAAAGATCCTTATAGTGCCTTCAAGGGTAACCTAATGTATATTTGAAAGGTATCTTCTAAGAGATACCTTATACCTTTCAAACATGCATTAAGGTAAACTTAAATGTATTAAAAATCCCTTCAAGGTATCTCCTTAGAGATACCTTGAAATAAAATTCCAATCATTTGCATGTTCAAAGAATGTTAACAAAGTTTCTTGTAATTTCTCCAAAACATGTTAATTACAGGGATAACTTGCATAGAAAGAAGCAAAATAGAATAATAATAGAGTAAGTGAATTTATATAATTTTCAATTATATACCATAAAAATCAAATATAAAGATAAAATAACATGGTGTTAAGAATTACATACCATAAACAACATAATACAAGATAGAAAAAACTAAAACAAAATAGAGTTAACACTACACACTAGGCATACATAAAAGAATCTTAAGAAAACCATAATAGAACTAGTATATTAATATCTATCACACATCAGAACCATATTACATTAGATCAAAGCACTATAAATAGATATTTACACGACTCTATTTATTCACATTCCATCTTTTTGTCATACAAAAAGAAAGAATCTTGGAATTTTTATACCTATCACTTGGATAAAAATTATGAAGACATCTAAGAGATAATATAGACAATAAAATGATACCCTATTCACATGTGTCTATCAATTATACTCTTGAAATTTTATGAGTCCCTTCCCCACATCTAATACTTTCCTAAAATTAAACTATTATTTCATCTTGAGACAAACTTTGAACTCTGATCTCACCTAATCTAGAAAACATTAGCCTTTCAAAAAAGTGGAAATAGTTACTCCAGGTACCATTTACTAATTTTAAACCTATGGACACTTCTTATCCACCATTTTGGGTTTTCAACTTAGTATCATACTTCTCTACCACCCTTTCTAATTTTCCATAAACTGGCTTAACCAGGTGGCCATCCTAGTTAGGGGTTTTTGACCAACCTAGCCCCACTCTTAATGCTTATGTCTATATCACCATGAATATTTTTTTTCTTAAAATATAAAACTTGAACTATACATTTACCTCTATATAGGTGGTGCCAAAGTTTGGCTAGGCATCTATGTAAGTTGTGGTTGTTTAGACTACGTTTTTGTATCTAAATATATCTTCTAAAAAATTTCTTGAAGCTCCTATGGTGGAATGAACTTAAGTTATATGATATGTATAGTATATGGTTTAACCTACAAGAGTTAATGATTGAGTGTTTTCTAATTATCAAGTACTTCTCACCATGGTAAGAAAAATGCATAGTGGAATCTAAATGAGCATCAAATTTTACACATCTTCTATGATGATAAGGAAGGCTTTGACATTTCACATCCTAAGTTATATTTCTAACACAATATCATCCAACCTATCTACAATCCTTTGGTCTTGAATAGAGTCAAACATGTTTTGCATTATCATTCTACAAGACCTAGAGATTTTGGTATACCTAACATCTAACAACTATTGAAATGCACCAGTCAATGTTTATCTAGTAGCCATTGTATCACTCATTATATCTTTAGCTTTATCCATTACTATGAACTCTGGTTTTATAGTATCCAAGGATTTTTCAAGGTGATACCTCCAATCAAGAATTATTTGGGTTATATGCTTAGCCTAATGCACAACATGATCTAAGACCTTTACATATTCCTATATTAGTTTGAAAATGCTTTCCATTTTAGTGTGGATAGCCTACCCTTAGGAACATAGTGTAAGTAGTTCCGTGCACTCACCTAATCCTTTGTTAGATGAGTTATCAATGTAGTGAGTTATTCATCCTCAACATTAGTTGATCACTAAGGACTTGCATAACTAGAGTATGATAAGTAACATTGGTGAGCTACCTAACCTTAACAATTTGATTTTTTACTTCCATTTTCTCCTCACATAGTTGAAAAACATTTTGTTCCAAGTCTGAAGCCTTTTAAATAATATATTCTTAGAATGTAATTACTCCTTCAATTTTTTGAGACAATGGCAACTACCAAACATCCAAAGATATCTCTATAGAAGTTTGGTAAATCATAGTGTATGTGACTATGACTATGGTAGGAGCTAGTATAAATTAAGCCAATGGAAGAAAGAATGTGGTGAAATGAGATGATGTGATAAATACATCCTAAAAACATCGGGTAGAGGGGTGAGACCTTGTTAGTGAAGTCTCCTTTAGTGCATCTGATTGGGTCACATCCTTAGGGGATGCTATCTGTTCTACTTTTACCTTTTCCTTATCTTCCTTTTCTTTCATAATTTGTGCATCAGATTTATTTTGAGCCTTGGCTATAGCCTCAACATGAATTTAGGCCACATCCTCAGCCTTGGATCTAGCCACAATTTCATCATTTACATCTACCTCAGCCTTATCTTTGGCATCAACCTCTACTTTAGCTTTGCATCACCCTATAATTTTTCCTTAGTAGCTTGTACCTCTACTTCACACTTAGATTTATCATCCTTGTGGTGTTATTCTTTGAAATATTTCTCTCACACCTATTGTTCTATTTTATTTTGTTGTATAGCTTGTGCCTCTTAATCCTTTCATTCTACCTCTTCCTTCTCCCTTCTCTTATCCATTACTTCTTTGAATTTTTTATATTGAACCTCTACTTGCTTATCTTGTCTCTATGTACCATCTACTTCTTTAACTCTCTTCCTTTTAGCCTCTTCTTACTTGGATTTCTTTCTCTCAACCCGAGCTTATTTGGCCATCTTTTTCCAAACCTCAAATTCTTCAAAATTCTTTTGTTGTTCTTATTCCTTGATTCACTATTTGTCTTATTCCTTTTACATAGATTCCTATTTTGTAAAATGGACTTCTTACATAGCTACTTATTCTATTGACTCTTTATTATTTTTATTCTTCTTTAATTTTTGTTGTTTCTTTTCTTATTTCTTTGTATCTTCCCCCTCAGGATCTAGGGTATCTTATGTAACTTCCATTTATTCTATAAGATCTGACATAGTAGTAGCTAAATGTCCCTCCATTATATCTACATCATATGTTTCCATATTAGATTATGAGTGTTTTGAAGATTTATATTCCATAACCACACCTTTATGGATGAAAAATATTTGGACTCAGCCAAAGAGATAAGTGTATCCTTATGTCTCCTCATGCCCCTAAACTTCATATAATGGGAAATAATTTTTATGGTTGGCTATCTTAAAGATACCATATTATCTTGTATGTTGGTTGAATGCCTAACCTAATGATGTGTATGTTGTTTGTGAAATAGTGTTTGTAATGGGATCCCTTACTCTAGTAGATCTACACTCTATGCAAATGATGTTCTAGCTATTAGATCTATTTGGATTTTTTTTGCCTTAAGTTTTCACTGAGATTCTTCTTAACATATAGTATCTATAATAATAGAGGGAGGGGGTTGCATAATGTTTACCTAAATGTCTCTAATTACCTTATTCTACATTTGAAAATTGTGCACTATTTTTTAGAAAATGAATTCCTTCTCCTCCTCCTTATTGTAGACCTCTTGGCTGATGTCTTTGATCATGCATTAAATAACTCTTTATTCATTAGCCCATAAATTTGTGAGATCACACTCAAAATATATCCTTATCACATATGGTTTATTCAACCAAGACTTGGTTTACCTTGATCTCTTTCTAGCTGCTGCTGGTGAGGCTCTCTACACATGTACCTTCTATTTTCCTTTCTGTTAGTATGGGGGTGTTGTAAACTATTGTGGTGAGGCATGTGGTTGTATAGTTGGCCATGGTTGTGCTTGATATTTCCTATCTTTTTATGCACCTAGAAAGATGGTTTGAATATGCTATACTAACCTTGTAGCTAGTTCTCTCTATCTCCATACTTGGCTTGTGATTCAACCTTTATGATGAAAAAGGGCATTGGAGTTATAATTGGTGTGGAAAAATCATGCACATTGATTTGAATACCATTGTATATCTTAGTTATCAATGCATGCTATCCCAAATATTACATACATCTTATGGAATTCAAGGGTGTGCCCTAATCAAAACCAAATCCTAAAGCTACCATGTGTTAAAATACCCTAATTTCTCATAATATTTCCCTATCTTAGTCCAAGTGATGCCTACATGGGTAGTAATAGGCCAAAAGTCTACAGTGACATTAACATGGCCTAGTAGGGGCTTTTATTCGGTGAAGCATAATAATAAAACCAAAAATTAATATTATAAATTTTATAAGCTACCTAAAATTACCTTGTTGATATTAGTGGTAAGCTCAGATGTGAGAAACTTAGGCCAATTAAAGTTTTGATTTATGTGTATCATGCGATACAAAATTTCAATTACTCATTTTATTTCTTGCTTGGCTTGATTCATTATCTACCAAAACCTCTTTGTTATGTACTTTACTAGAATATGTATTGTAACATCCTCAATAGAGTTAATTAGGCTTCCTCTACCTACCCTAGTAGGAAACTTCTACTGAATAATTGAATTAACTGGTAGTGTAGTGTACTTATATGGTATTAAGAATTTTCCATGATTTAGGAGGCCTGTGGCTCTTTTTATGGTTTGTACATTGATCTATATGGTGATATCTTAGGATAAATAAATAGCCCCACTAGTTTTATCTAATTAAAAAGGTATACATGACCTCATCTAATTTCTTGAATGTAGGCAACTTTATTATCCCCTTTGCATTGGAACCCTAAATCAAATGTTGAAGTGAAAGAGCTCTTACTTGTGCACCTAGTTGTGTTGGTGGGGAAAAGAGAGTAACTTTGACCATTTTCATAAAGTTGAATAGATTTGTGTCATTGTATTTAGTTTGTTAAAGACCTATCCCAATCCCCATTTATTATTTTTACTCATCTATAAATGGGATCAACAATTGGCTCATATCCATGACTATACATGTAATCTACACTATTTGATTGCTTTCTTCTACTAAAATATGGGTCTTAATTTTTATGCATGGGAGTATATCAAGAGCATATAATATAATTCACTTATTTACCAAAGTCTATAATGTTTTGGTACAATTCCTCCCCTTTTTTATATATATTTTGACACCCAATTTTCTCTTACCAACCTCTTTAAATCATCTAACTATGTGAACAAGAGTGATCTTCCTCATCTTTAATATTTTGGCTTTACTAGTGATATTTTTGTCTCCCAAATATTTAATTTAACCCATAACATGTGTTTGATGTGAACCTATATCACTTCATTTAGCCACTCTATTTAATTAATCCACCTATCACATCCCAACTCAATCTAAATTTGTGTTTATTATTTCTAAATATCTTTGCACATTCACTCATATAACCATACCTCAATTGTCCCTTGAATGACATGGTTATATCAAATCCCTTAAAATAACCTTTGAAATCAACATTTAGGGTATTATAAGGCCCTTCAAGGTATACCTTAGGAGATACCTTAAAAGAAAATTCCAATCATGTGCATATTCAAGGTATCTACTAGGAGAACCCTTGAAGGTACTATAGGACCCTTCAAGGTATCTCATAGAAGATACCTTAAAGGTCATTATATTAAATTCAAGGGTAACTTGAAATTATTTCCTAGGAGATACATTTCAAACATGTATAAGGTTACCCTTAAAGGTATTACAAGGCCCTTCAAGGTATCTCCTAGGAGATACTCTGAAATAAAATTCCAATCATATACATGTCTAAGGTATCTACTAGGAGACAATTAAAGGTACTAAAATTCCCTTCATGATATCTCCTAGGAGATACCTTTAAAGAAAATTCTAATCATATGCATGTTCAATGTATCTACTAAGAGAACTCTTGAAGTGCATTGTATTACCTTCAAGTGTAAATTGAAGGTATCTCCTAGGTGATACCTTTCAAATATGCATAGGTACTATTGAAATTATTACAACACACTTCAAGGTATCTCCCCAAATTCTAAATTAGCTTAATAAGATCTTATTCCATAAATAATTATTGAGATATATCAACTAGAATTTTTATGACACATTCTTCATTAAAATAACTTAAGTAACTCACAACAAAATGTTTAAAACTATTATTGCATATATCAAACAACTAAGATACCAAATCAATGACAAGAAATGGAAGATAACACCATACAAAATAAACTTTCATAATAATCCAAATGATTTTTTAATCTTTATTTGATGTCAAAAATTCTCCTCTCTGATTAGAGAAGGTGATACACTTTTTATAGGCTTAGGATGGGGCCAACCTCATCTCTCAAGAAAAGTTGAAGTAACAACCAACATATCATTAAAGATAAAAAAGTTACAATAGGAAATATTCCCAACTAAGGATTTCAATTATTAGAGGGGCTACCTATGAGATGACAACTATAAATGGTGGCACTTATGCACTGGTGACTATTTTAGTTATTATAGTTGCAAATGATATAATTGCCATTGTAGCTAAATTTGTTATCATAGTGTGGGTTATCATTAATCAGACCATTAAAACTAGAATATGATGCATAGTTTGAGTAACTATTACAAATGTAATTTCTAGTGGGGTGACCATGGATGTCATGCCCTTCTTGCTCTATTGAATTTGGAGGTAGAGAGTATGGGTAACCTAAAAGTCAATTTACACTACCTCAAAGTCTAACAAGGATCTTTTAAAAAGTTGAGGGATATTATCCATCAGCTTTATGTGTATATTTAATTATGTTCCAATCTCTACATAAAGGGTTTTTTCACTAAGAACCCTACTTCTAGAAAAACTCACTAGCTATTGCACTTCATCGACTATTCTATAGATAATGCCCTTAACCTCTACTTTAAAATTGTTGGTAGTTGTGTGGAGAAGGTCTTCAAAAATAGATCCATGTACCATATCTCTCTATGGATTGACTAAATTATTTATCCTTACTTCTCCAAAAATATCCATAGCTTGACTCTCCTAACTGATTAATTGTAGGACCAAAGACTTTATGTCTTGGTGTCATTCAAAAAAGGTGTCTCTCCTGGTAGCTACAGAGTTTTACACCCACACAAGTTCAAATGGGCATAATATTTATTCATAACTATTCTAATAAAAAAATTAGTATATCCTCCATTTTATTCATCTTCTCTACCTCTAGATATACATCTCCCCATCAGGACTATGACTCCCCTTTTTAGATTTGATTAATTAGATGATAATATACCCTATAGCTTCTTAATATCCCCTATAGATTATCAATGATGTCCATTGGGGGGTTTATGGTGGTTATTCCTTGTAATTTTTCAATGGATTTATCATATCCTTTGAACATTTCCTTGATCACCCCTTGTAGAATCCATACGGGTATAGGGGTCCTCCTAGGGTAGAGAGCTCACATCAGAGGCATGCATTTTTATCTTTATGGATAAAGATAAGATATCTTCCCTTTATTCCAATTCAACCTCCTACCCTTTTAACATAAGGGTATTCCTTTTGACCCTCCTGATGGTCTTTATCTCCTTATCAAAATGGAACTTGACCACTAGTTTCTCAATGATTGTTAGGTTTCCCTTATCTCTTCTCCATATTATAGATTTTGTATCCATTCAGGTATGTTCAAGGTTATTGACTGATTAGTGGGATTTGTAGGCTTTTCTAGAGTAGATTATTGAGGATTTCCTAGAGGGATCGTGGGATTATGGGAAGAGGGCCATGTTTGTGGGAAAGGTAGGATTGCTCACCTCTAACAAGTGATGTTTTTAGGGGTTATTGTATCCAAAACCAACTTACCCTTTTCTAGATCCTTTTGGGTGGTCACCAAAACATTATAGATATAAGTAGGTTAGGTTATTAACATCCCCATTTTTGTGGATGGCTGAGATGGGGAAGAAAGAGAAGCAAAAATGGAGGTAGAGACTAGGCTCTCAAATGGGACTCATTTATGTAGTTAGGGAGGGTTAGTTATGCTAAAGTAGAAGTATGTGGGGGGAGTACTAAGGAAATTTTGTAAGTACTCAGTAGTTGAGGAAAATATAAGCCTAGTGGTAGTGGTAGTAAGATAATTAGGGAGTGGAATAACCTAAATCTCATTCAAATAATTTTAATAATGAGAGGGATCTATAATACTAGTTGCCACTATAGTAGAAATTATAGAAGATGAGGACATAAATAGTGGGTTAATGTATTTACATGTTACATAGAACCAATTGGGGAATTTTTGAATTAGTTTTCATTTTTGTCTTCAAAGATTAAGGAACTAGAGACACTCTCACTGATTCTCCACTTGTGGAAGCCAAAGGTATTGAATCTATTTCATCCTTTGTGTCTCCCTTTTCTAGAAGTATCTTGATGGAAATTGAACTAGTCCCCAAAATATCTATATAACCTAATTGGGATTATTCTTATTTAATCCATTCATCATCAATATCACTCTTAGTAGTCTCACTAATAGGCACTGAGAGTGGTGTCTCAAATTCACCTTCCCATTCTCCATCTGAGAGCAATTTATTTAGTTCCCCATAACTATCCAATACCTCTAAGGGTTTTGTTATTCTAAAAAACTTCCTTCCCTTCAAGAATCCCCTTGATCCCTCATTAGGTGATTCTTGGATAGGTACATATTATGGTGAGGTCAGAGGACTCTTGGGCTTCCTTTTATATATAATAATCTCTATGGTAGGGGTGAAAGTTTGTGTGGAGGGAAGTATAATAGTAACTGATGAAACTAATGTGATATTGGGTGGAGATGAGGGGAGAGTGAATGGATGTAAACTAGTAGTTAAGGTGAAGAAGGATAGAGGAGGAACTTCCTATCCTATTGTGAGTGAAGGAAAAGGAAACATAGATAAGGCTCCATTAGTCCCCATAGTGGTGGCTACTGCATGAATTGGAGGTGAAGGTGGGAGAAGATAATTGACTGAGGAGAGGAAGGAAGACAAACTTCCTAAACTATGGTGAGTAGAAGAAAAATAATGTACAAAAAACTCCACCACTACCCATGGAATTTATGGTGCCTTATGTTGTAGAGGGTGGAGAAAGGATTATTGACACTGTAGTAGTTTCTATGATGGAAATGGAGAGTGGAGAGGTATGAGGAGATGCCTAAGGGGGTTCCTACTTTTGTGCTCCAATTTATGAAAGGCCCCCTTGGGAGGATCTGAAACACAATGATCCTTTTTAATATTCTTATCTTACTCTTTGGTGGTTTCAATATTAAACTATATATGCCTAACCACCACCATTGACATGGTGACCTTATTCATCCTGGAGTGGACTTATACATCTTTTAGGGCATTTATAAACACCTCATCATGCCAAGTGTGGATGTTCTTATAATCAATATTTACCCTTCTTGTAAGTATTTTTAGGTATTTATTCACATTCTCCCTAGGGTCTCATTATTTTTAGTGTGACCACTTGAAATCATAATGGGTTTGGGTTTTTCCCACTGGTTGGAAGTGTTCCCATTTGGTGTATTGAATCTTGCCAATACTAAGGGGAGTCGAGTGCACAACTCCTTGCCTCTTATTTATTATTTGAACATCCATAGATTTAGCCAATTGGGTAACAATTTATTATTCTAAATTTTTTTCTAAGACTAACCTATGTAGATACATAGGGTAAGATATGGTTCCCTTTATCCTAATTATGGTGTAGTCCAGATAGATCTAGTAATCCCCCCTCTTGCTTATGCTCTTACGAATTTGATCTAAGAGCTTGGGAATATATTTTACATAGATGGCATAGTATACCATTGGGTAGAAGGTCTTAGTAATATTAATTATGTTCTTCTTGAACCTGTGAATTTGGAGGATGTTTAACCTTTAACATATCCTACTCTTAAGGTACTTTTCAGAAGGATCCCAAGTCTCATTAAATTATATATGGATGGTTCTGGTTATAGCTTCCACCATGTAGGACATCATATAGAAGTTGTGATTTGGGGAGTTATTTATATTGGTTATTATGTTGATGATGTTGGAACTGATGATTTAATCTATGGAAAATATCTTTTTTGAGGTGATAATAAGATTGATTATGGGAATCCACACCTCTTTGAAATAAGTCATTTTAGGGAAATTGTATATTCTATTTAATAGGGCTATAGAAATTCTAACTCTAGGTTAAAAAGTGGCTATGGGGATAGTAGAAATAAGGAATATAATTTTAAAATTACTAAGGTCATGGGACCACTCTTGTATCTTGATGGATATGTTGTTTACATGTATCTAGGTATTCACTAGGTTTTGGTCATATGCTATCTCAGGGGAAGTAACGTATAGTACCTTTTGAATCTTTGCCACTAAGATGGACCACTAGTGTGATATTTTTGGGAAAGTCCAATATTTTTCCAAAAAAAATTACCACTTTTAAACAAATCAAACAATAATTTGATGCAAGGCATTACCTCAAGTTTAACTATGATGTTATGCAGACCCACTTTCTTGATTACCAACAAGTCATCTAGGTACTTCAATAAGAATATAGAGATATGGTCCTCTAGACTAAAAATTTTGGCCTTATCAAATTCTTCCCAAATATAAGAGAAGTGCTTGAATTCATGTTTGAGTGAAGCTTCATCAAACACTATGTTAGTAGATTTTGTTATTATTGCAATTGAATACATATATGGAGGAGGTGAACTTTGAGATAAGGAGGCCATGGTTATGTAGCTATGAAACTTTTGATTCATAAGGGTTGAAACTTGGGATTTAAATTTTTTATTTAGATGGTAATATGAGTGTAATTAGCTATATAAATTACATATATTGCCTTTGGATTCACTAGATTTACCCAATTTAATGTAAAGATGTTTAATTTGTGTGAATTAATGGTGTCAATAGATTTACATCCTCACTTTTATTTCTTATATTTAAATTTCACCTAACTCAAGTGATGGTGACACTTTGATCACATTAGACTCATAATATGGTGATAATTTCATCACATCAAACTCACAGGATGGTGCCACTTTATAGGATCATGTTGAATCACTTACCCAAGAGATTTTATATAATGCATTTCATTGAGTTAGTCTTTGTGTGATTGGGATGATGAAATTTAGCATGATCGCTCTTTCCCACTTGCCTAAGGGATTTTTATATTAAGTTTAATATGTCAGTCTTAGAGTAAATGGGATGGAGACACTTGGCATAATCTCAGGGAGTTACTCACCTAGTGAACTTGAAATATTTTTCACGTGTTGAAATGTCACATGTTTATAGGTGCATACCACATATCATTGACTATTTAAAAATTAAGTCTTAAGATTAATGTCATGGGTACCATTGACTGTATTACAAGGCCCTTCATGGTATCACCTAGTACTACCATCAAATAAACCTTGAAGAGCCTTATAATGCCTTCAAGGGTACCTTTGTGTATGTTTCAAAGGTATCTCTTAGGAGATATCTTCAAACTCTTAGGTTCACCATAGAGGCTTAAATCACATGCAAGATCCCAAAATATAAGTAGCTAATCATGTTTGATAATTTTTATAAAAACCCCCATTGCTAAATATCATTTTATATACTAAAAAAATACATGGTTTTATGTTGACATAATTAGCTATTTTTCTCTACGTGGCTATTCCACTCTTATGCATGTTTGAAAGGTATCTCCTAGGAGATACCTTCAAATTAGGATGAAATGAGGATTGAAGTATGTAGCATATGATATTAAAATCTATTATTTTTTTGGGTTGACATATCTCCATCATTATGTTATGTCATAAATAGAGATTTATCTCCTATATATAGGTATAAATTGGGATAATTTTATAAATAACCTGATTAACAACTTTTTTCATGTCCTTTTCAAATGTCCAAGCTGAAAATCATACATCAATGGCATTCCAATGTGGAGACTATGTTTCTCTCATTAATTATGGTAAGGTCATTGGTGAAGGAAGAATACACAAAATTACATATCTAGATGTTGACTCTTTAGAATCCATAAATCTCACTTCCACATGCCACGATGAGGAAATACCTATTGAATGTGTAAGTGTTAATGTGACTAAAGATTTTGATATGAATCTATTGCTTCCATTTCTTATAGATCTTTATGGATAATTGATGGGATGTAGTTTATATTTTTACTATATGGAGCATAATAATGATGCAACATGTCACAAACAAGTTTTCTATAGAAAATGACATAGAAGAAAGATAAAATAATTTTAGTTCAATTCTACATATACAACCATTTCAACAATAAAACCTTAGCTTCGATTCATTGGTTTGATATATCGATGATCCTACCACATTTCATAGACTAAGAAATAATTTTATTTGGGAAAGGGTACATTTTCTACACAAATGTACAACTCTTGCAAATGATGAAATTTTTTCTTTTGGTTATGTTGAATTTGCAAAATCAGGGGAGATTTTTGTTTGCATTCCTATCCTAATGTTATAAAATGAATTGGGAATTTACATAAGGAATGTTATAAAACATTGTGAGACTTGTAATATAGAGGTAACTAAAACATCTATTGTTGGATGGCCATCTAAGAAGATGGTGGACATTGAATGTAGAGTAATTAATTTACCATACATGACACCAAAGGAGAAAGAAATTGGAAACATTTAGAAAGTAGTGTATAATAAAGTCATTCTTTGCATGACATTCCTAGTGCAAAGGCATCCAAAAAAATTACTTGTGCCTATAACTACTTGGGATAAAAAATAAATTAGGTAAACATTTAACTTATCCAAGTAGAATTTGATGAAAGTGTAGATAATGAGATTAAAACAATGTATGTAGATAAATGTTGTACCAAAAAATGTTTTCAATCAGGATTGTCATTTGAGATACTAAAATATACAAGGATAAAGTTTCTTAATTCCATCATAAAATATAGGGGGACACATATCTTGGATGTATTTTCTACTAGTTTATTTAAGAAACATTAAAAAAAAACTACCATTGATTTTCAGTGTACAAAAATCTATTTGGAAACTTGGATTACAAAAATGAATTGAAGAGAATTATCTTTTTTGACATTAAAAAATATCACAAAAATGTGGAATTAAATGCATTCCATGTGGGGAGGTTTTGATAAAATCCACAAAAGAAGATAATGGTATCTAAAGATTTGTTGGACCAATTGGTGGATGATTTTGAATATGTTTTTCCATGACTAACATGTTAGGTAGATATAGATTTGTCACCATAAAATGTTTGACATATTTCAAGCTCTTTCACTCAATAATTTATGATGTTCCACATCAACACAAAACTATTAGACATAGAATATGAGCCAATATCCCAATAAAAATTCAATAACATGTGGAGAACTAATTTTCATGCTGCGACCATTTCCAAGTCTAATGGCTTTGCTAGGATAAAAACATGCATCTTGTTGACTCAACAAAAACACTCTGGGTCCATCTCTAGAAATTAGAAAGATCATATCGATCAATAATTCATGATGTACTCAAATCAGATACTTTTTACAAGACAAATGTATTACACACATAAATGAAAGTTAGAGTAATACCCTGAAGAAGGCCTCAATGTCATTCATGACAATGTGGAAAGTCAAAAAACATTTATGCCAAGGATAGTGAGAAAAATAAAATTAGTTACTAACATAATATTAGAGTTGTCAATGGTAAGAATTATAACACATGGTCATGATGCAGGTGGATATGGGAATCTTTTACCATATGTTCTTGGAGGGTCTAAATTCACTATCACCTCATTAAATAAGTGCTTCAAGGATATGGAAAAAACGATAGATACTTATGGATCTTTATTATATAAACTTGAATCTTCAAAATATCCATTATATTATGCACTTTTGTCAAATAACTACTACTTTCAATGTAATAAATACATATAAGAAGAAAATTAATTGGTACCTTCAAGAAACTTCCTTCTAGGCTATACCTTCAACTAGACAACTATCATGGGGAAAATAAGAATATGTACTTCCTTCCATCCATAATTATATTTAAAAAATGTAAGACCTTATATGGAACTAATATTACATTTACAAATTCAAAAAATCATGTTTTTTTGGTATAGGTTTTTGTTTTAATATTTATCTCTCATTGTATACAAAGGTGTTTTCATTGATGTCAATATTATATTTCTACATGTAGTATTGGATCTATCTTCTTTGATATAGGATTGGTGTATAGATCTGATGCATTTAAAATAATTCCAAGATTGTGGTGTATTCAAGATTCCTACCCTTGAACCCCTTCCAAACATTCCATTTCATGAATCTCAATGACTTAACTTTCATGTCAATTCCACTTAAGGTTATAAAGGTCATCTTGAACTCATCAAGAACATTCCCCCTAACCTCCTATATTTTGATGATGATGAGCTTGATGAGATCAATCTTAAGATTAAGACATCCAATCTCTCACCTCATCTCATCTCTCAACATCTCACCTGTTTGCAACCTCATTCTCATCAACCACATATTGATGTACCTAGATGTATTAATATGTTCATATAGTGTTTAATAAACATTTCTCATGTATGGATTCAAATAATACATTGCATGAGTTTTTGGTTATGATATTTTCAAGATCTATAGTGGAGTAATGACCAAGCTAAATGACTTTTTCATAAAATGAACATGTAAATGGTTGTTGGGAGAAACCATGATCCTAAATATTTATGAAGATGAAAGTGATTTAAACTTAGATCAATGAATGATGTCCAAAACCTAAATTATAAACCATAATTTAGCATTGAATTTTTACAATGACAAGCTAAACTATAGTGATCTCATAAAAAAAGGAGCAAAAGGAAGGGCAGGGAAGAAAAAGGTGTTTTTGATATCTAATCCAAACATTATGATAGAGCTTAAATTTCATCAAGACATGTACTAAACCAATATATAACATGAAATTTCATAGGCAAAAATCCTAATGTATATTAGGAAAATGTCTAAGGAAGGGTAACATAAATAAGAAATTAGGTTCACTATACAGTTTTACTTTCATAGGAAAATAACTTTTGCACATATTTAAGAAAAGCAAAGAGAACCAAATGAACCTAAAATGCTCCAATAAACCTAGCACAAGAAAAAATTGACAAATTTGCATTAACATATGCAAATCCAAAATCCATACAAAACATTCAAATCTAAATACCAAACTAGATAACTGAGGAAGTGACCATGATAGCAAACACATAGACAGATAGTGGATAAAATTTATAGAATTCCTTTTTTGTAATACTTGATCCAAGTTTACAAAGTAATTTTTTGGCTCTAAAAAACTCCTCCCCTCTTTTACAATTAGTAATGCCTATTTATATATACAATTCATGAGGTATGTTGGTCATTCCCAATCAACTTGCAACTATACAAGTGTCATAGACAAATATCCCTTTACAAATGCTAATAGAAATCATGACCTTGTTTAAATCTAATTAACCTAACATAATTATGAATTACATGTTTCCCATTCCTTTTTTAAATAGATTATTCCTTTGAAAGGATGTACCAGGTCTTTAACTCAAAATAATATACCTTGTTAACTTAATTTACCTTTGAGATGCCTCTATAACTATAGCCATCTCTTTTTCTATTGTTAGATCTTTATTTTCATATTTGCTAACTAGAGCAAGTCTAAGAAATGTGTGTTCACATTATTTATCTTCACTAGTTCAATAATCTAATGTGTCATGCTAATGTGGTAATGCCCATGTTGATCTATCCATTTGATTAAAAAATATGGCCACTATTACCTTTGGACACATGTCCTTACTTCATGATCTCTTAGGCCAGATCAATTTTACACCATTGATCTATTTTAGAGTCCATTAACATTAGCTTTAATTATGATCCATTGATCTTCATCTCTAATCTCATGATATTATGCCATATGGCAAAATCTCATGAGATCTAAGATATTGTCATCATTTGGGAGCTATCATGACACATGGGAACTTCTCATTTGCTTTGACCTCTTTTAAATTATCAAACCTCATTTCATGCCATTAGATCATCCTTACTTGAGTTGATGTAGTCTGTCAAATCTTGTCCACCTAAGCAAACATGCTCTGTAGGATCTTGTCATTGAGTTCTAGGATCATTCCACTTGGTAAATCCTCAATTGTATTAGGGCTCTAGAATTTAGAAATTATTCTCTCCATTGGATATTTAGGCTACTTATTGAGATGGTAACACTTGTCACTCTCATGGTAATCTTAGATCCTTTTGACCTTTCATCCCTTTGCTCTCTGTTAGATATCTAGTGCTTGAGTTAATGCATATCATAGATAAAATGCTTGACGTATTGACTTTTTATCCTTACCTACATGTCATTGATATATTTTGAATCCCCCATGATCTCACCACCTATCACCTTTGGGTTTGTTCATTTCTATAGGCATAAAATAAAACACAATTGTTTTAGAGACTATAAAGAACTTGGAATAAAGTTTATCCTAACAATTTTTAGTTGTATTAATAAATATGACTTGGACTTATGATAAAAATTTATTTTAACTCTAAAATAAAATAAAGAGATCTTCGTTAGTTAGTCCCATGAACCATCAAACATAAATGACTTTGCATAAATATTTTAGCCTAAGGTCTATGTTTTTTTTATAAATATGACTTGGACTTGGGCTAGAGTTCTAAATTAAGTCTATAATATAATAAAGTGCTTTCTAAATAAATTAAAATAAATTGACCTATGCAAATTTGAATCCTATTTTAAAAGACCTAGGCTAAAACAGTTTTAGAATAAGGTTTTACATGATTTAGACATAGACTCAATTAATTAATTGAAGACTAAGGGTTATTCAATGTAAAGAGTCAAATTAGCATTAAATAATGAAGATCAAACATTTTCCATTATAGATAGGATTCATTAATTCTACCACCTAAAACATAGAGATCCAATGTTAACAAATAAGATCAAATTAAAATGAAGACTATGTGCTAAAAGACCCATGTAAACTAGATCAACATAAGATACTTAATGTTGGTTGCTGATCAAGTTGAATTTTTAATGTAAGGTACAAATTTGCACAATTTTAAATAAGGGTCCCCATTTTTAGATATGTGGGTATGTTGACCTCAAAAAATGGTGAATTCTAGGGGAACATAACAATATGTTAGAATTTAGATACTCTTAGTTCAGAATAATAACCAAACTATTTATTCAACTTGATCAAGTACCAATATTAAGATCATTTCATGATTAAAATAAGACTTACAAATGTATAATTAGGCTCAAACATCAAAACTTGGTCACATTGTGTGTGTTTTTTTATTCCACTTACTATTTATAATGGAACTTAGGGAACAACTTACAAATTTCATGACTTCAACCATTAACACTAACTTATAGCATATTTGGATGTGCATTGAAGATCATGCTTTAACTCAAGGAAGGCTTGGGCATTGCTCTATTATTAGTTAGGTGTTTATAGCCTAGACACATATTCCTTTGGCTCCACTCAAGGCCTTTCTCCACTACCAGTGTTAGGTTGTGGAGTTAAAAGCTTCACTGATTCAGACATTGGAGGAGGTTACTGAAGTGTCACAGACACTGGCATCAGTCTGTAAAAGTGTGCTAGAAATCCATTGAGCTTGTAGAGAGAGCAAGAGTAGCTCCTCCTAGTTCTAAAGGGGTGCTGAGTGTGTATGATCAGAGAGAGTTGCAAGTGTGTAAGTTCTGGTAAAAGATCCACTAGGGTACTGGTTGAAGAATCATAATGACTTAGGGCAGTAAGGACAAGGGTTCTTTAGGGTGTAGAGACATCTACATGGTAAGTAAGGTCTATTGATTTGTAGGTGGCAGCAAGGAAAGGGAGATCTACTTGGAGTACGGTTGTGTACTTGGTGTACTAGCAGTGTTGTTACTGACTAGTGGAGGTGAACAACAACTCTATATTTGAGTTGATTGTTGTGACTGTGATTGAGAGAGTGAACTATTGGAGGAGAATTACTGGTGAACACTTGAGGTGTGGGAAGCTTCTAAAAGATGTGGAGAAGAAGTGGCATCTTCTTTATTGTATTTCCTTCTGGATAAGTATTAATATAATTGGGTATTGTCTCTCATATTCTATGTTGTTTCATATTTTTGGTTACTTATTCCTTCTAGTTAAATTCTGTGTTTAGTTGCTTATACAAGAGGTAATCATATATACTCTTATTGAGGAGTAGGATCCTAACAGTTGGTATCAGAGCTTTTGGTTGGGTTTACTAACAGGTTATATTAGATTTGGGTAGTGTTTGTTGATTACAGGGTACTCATAGGGGTTTTTAATTGAGTGGGAGTATAGCAATGGCAGAAGAAAGTAAGCTACAAATGGAGAAAATGAATAGCACAAATGGTCTGATTGATGGAAAGAAAGAGTAGGTAAAGAAAGACTGTTGGTTGGTAGAAGATCAGCATGAAGAAAAGGAAGAAGTAGATGTTACAAGTGATGTAGCACATGATGCTCTAGATAAAGTAGAATCTTGGTTTACAGATTCTTTTGCCTCTTTCCATGCAACCTAAAATAGAGCATCTTTTCAAGAGTATGTCTAGGGAGACTTTGGAGAGATTTATTTAGGGGTTGGTGAGCCTTGTCAGATTGTTGGCAAAGGGGAAGTGAAGCTGAAATTGTAGATAGGTAACACACAGGGGTTGAAGAAGGTCATGCAGGTTCCAGTCTTGGAGATGAGTCTAATTTCTTCAAGAAAGTTGGGTGATGGGAGGTGCACAGTAACTCTCACAGTGGATGCACTTGAATTAGATGGTGGTAAGAAAGTAGGTATCCTTTATCTATCTACATATATTACTGATTCACCTTCTATTGCAGAGATGTGGCTTTGTAGGCTTGGTCACATGTGTAAAAAGGGAATGCATGTTCTTAAGTGGAAGACATATATCTTTGACAAACTTAAGAACTGGAAAGCCTTGGTGTTCATGGAGGAGATGATGGATAGAGATCAACTGAGGGGACTAAATTATTCTGAGCAGGGCTGTGTTAATTTGAATAGGGTTTTGACCTAAAAGGAGCTCGTGGGTAAAAGTCATCGCTCACAAGTAACACATAGAGACTGACGTCGATTATAAAATTGACATCAGCATTCATACAGGAATCAACATCAGCTATGTGTAGACTGATGTCAGTGACTCAGGGACTAGTAAACACTGGCGTCGATCAGGGAGAATTGATGTTGGTGATTAGGCAGTCACATGGAACTGACATTTGTCAAGTGCAAACTGAGATGTGATCGACATCAATCACTGAGATGGATTTTGGGCAGACAACAAGCTGTCAAGAAGTCTCAAATGCCCATATGGAGGATTGAAAGGGTAAGTAAGCCTCAAATTCATCATGTCCCTTCTTTACACTACTTGTTACTCACTGATGGTCAAGAATCAGGAAGTTGTTAAAGAAGTAGAGCATGTAGATCTAGGAAATAGTGGGAGCTTGGCATGGATGAGGAATGTGATTCCTTGAAGAAGAACCAAATAGGAGTTTTTGGGTGGAGTTGCTAGCTAGAAGAAAGCACTGAGAGATGAATGGATGTTCAGGATAAATAAGAGTGGGAATGGACTGGTGAGATGGAAGGCCAGGGTATATGGTCTTGAGGAAGCTGCAGGGCAATGGATGTTTGACAAGGATATGCCTAAGCATGGCTTTAGTCAAGGTCAATGTGACCATTGTGTTTTTTTTACTGGATTGGATGATGATTGCAACATTATCTTGTTACTGTTGTGTGGTTTCTTGTTGCAGGGTTACACATGCAGGGATTTTTTGAGCTAAAGGTAAAGTTAGTTCAGAGGTATGTCATGAAGAATTTGGGAGCAGTGAAACTCTTTGGCATAAGAGACATGGAAGATCACAGGTTGATTTTGTCTCCAGTGGGAGCTAATGTGAAGAAGGTGTTGGTGAGGTTCAAGATGCAAGATGTAGAATTGGTAAGCACACCAAGGGTTGGACAGTTCAAGTTGAGCTTAGAACAGTGTTTGAAATCACATGACGTCTAGTGTAGACCTAAGTTTTCCCAAGCAATGGGAGTTGTCAAAAAGTTTGGAGCTAATTCAGGGAAGAAGTACTGGAGAGCAATTCAGTGGATTCTCAAGTATTTGAGAGGGACCAGCAGTAGGGATTCATGCTATACAGAGTCAAGGTCTTCACTACATGGTTTATAGGTTTGGATGTGGCAAGTTACTTGGATGATAGGGGGTGCACCATAGGTTGTGTGGTGGTTGGTCTTTAAGATTGAACTTGAAGATGGATACAAGCCAAGAAATGAATTAGATGAAGGTATAGGTATAGGTACAGGTGCAGCTATTTATCTCTAAGTGGGAGATTATTAGGTTGTGTAGTTAAAAGCTTCACCAGGATGCGAACAGGAGGAGTTACTGAAGTGTCATAGATACCGGTGTCAGTCAGGCCAACCAACATTGGTCAAGGGAGAGACAAGAAGCTACCAACATCGATCAAGATGGGCTGATGTCGGTCACCTCTAGGCAAACAGGGACCAACGTTAGTTGCCTATGCGGTTTCAGGAATGTGAGTTGAACAATTTGTTAATGAATCAGTTGTTTGCATGTTAAGAGGCTAATTTTAGTCTTGGAGTTGCGAGTCTAATTATTGTAATTAAGAATGTCTAATTATTGTATGCATGAGATCTATATAATAGACTCATGGGCTGTATTGTAAAAGTTTGCTTAAAAGCCATTGAGCTTGTAGAGAGAGCAAGAGTAGCTCCTCTTAGTTCCAAAGGGGTTCTGAGTGTGTATGATCAGAGAGATTTATAGGTGTGCAAGTTTTGGTAAAAAATCCATCAGGGTACTAGTTGAAGAATCATAAGGACTTAGGGTAGTAAGGACAAGGGTTCTTCAAGGTGTAGAGACATCTACATGGTAAGTAAGGTCTGTTGATTTGCAGGTGGTAGCAAGGAAAGGGAGATCTACTTCGAGTATAGTTATGTACTTGGTGTACTGACAGTGTTGTTACTGACTGGTGGAGGTGAACAATAACTCTATATTTGAGTTGATTGCTGTGACCATGATTGAGAGAGTGAACTATTGGAGGAGAATTACTAGTGAACACTTGAGGTGTGGGAAGCTTCTGAAAGGTGTGGAGAAGAAGTGGCATCTTCTTTATTGTATTTCCTTCTAGATAAGTATTAATACAATTGGGTATTGTCTCTCATATTCTATGTTGTTTCATATTTCTGGTTACTTATTCCTTCTGGTTAAATTTCGTGTTTAGTTGCTTATACAAGAGGTAATCATATATACTCTTATTGAGGAGTAGGTGTTTATAGTAGCTCTATTATTAATTAGGTGTTTATAGCCTAGACACATATTCCTTTGGCTCCACTCAAGGCATTTCTCCACTAAAAACAAGGTATCCATATCCTTAATGGAGTTTACTAGAATCACTTTTGCTTAGAAATCTCTAAAATTTTGTAACAAATTTCTTTTTTTTTGTATTTTAAAGTCATTTTGACTTTTTAGCAATTTGAAACCAGGTAGCTAGGTTTTGGAATTTGGTCAAGTGTTTGATATTTAGAAGATCATCCTTGGTTGTAAACTTTATCCTAAGAAACAATGTTTATTAAGTTTAAACATAAAGATGTTTCAATAATTTAAACTTTCACCCAACATGTGAAATCCTTATTAAAATCAAATTTAGATCAAAATAAGGTTTAAGATTTTAAGTAACAATTAACCTAGATATCAATCTTTACCAATTTTTCTAAATCACAACATCAAGTTTATCCATGATCAACTACTGTTTAAAAGTAATACTTAAATTCTTCATTTGAGAATCTCCTTGAGCATTTAGGTGAATTTGGAGCCTAAAAATTGTCTTGGAAAAGACTTATTGAAAGCAGGGAACAAAACAAAGGAAAAAAACATACATACCAAACAAACAAACAACTTATGGATGACATAGCTTGGTTTCCCACATATATTCTCAAATTCATGAATTGAAGATATGGATCCAATATCCAGTCCTCTTCTTCTAAAATTTTGCTTTCTTACATCAGGAAAGCTAGGTCTACTTTATTCAAAGACTAGTCATGATTTTTATCATTCACCTTCCATGGTTATATTGTGAACTTAGATGGTATACTTGGATTGATGTCTTTATTATGATCCAACTAATCTTTCTTTGAGATCTCGAAAATATCATTTCCTTCTTGAAGAATACCTACAATAGTACTTTCTATAATACATTCTTCAATCTCCACATGAAGTCAGAATGGACTATCACTCACACAAAAACTCTCCAAGTCATCTCAAAAGGATTCTTTATCATGATAAAAAAAAGGACATGAGATTCATTTGGAATCTTACCATTTGAAACATGTTGATCACATATTTTTGACCTTTTGATGGAATTATATGAAAGCTCTTGATCTATTATATTTGCTTAATATTCATCTTCTTTCCTTACAAGTATATCAATGACATCTTCAAGAACTCCATTCATCTTAAATGCAACTTCTTATATTGTTTTATAAAGGATAGGATATTCTTCCATGATTGTTATAGTATATCCCTCATCTAAAGTATCTTTGAATTCATATTCATCTTGAAATGGCAAATCACATGTGTTGACCATAAGAGCTATTTAAAAAGATGTAGATGTCTCAGAAGAACTAGATGACCATGCGACATTATTATGGACCTTGTAATAACTAGCCAAAGGCACATCACAAGTGTTCATGTTAAGAATAATCATAATTTTAGATGGCTCATTATTATAGTTATCATTGCTATTTAAAAACCTAGATGTGGGTCTGTTGAACCCCTAAATAGAATAATTTATATTAAAACCTTCTCTATTGTTACTTAATTACTTTTGTATTTAAATAAAATCAATGCTTAGTTTTTGGACCATTTTTAATATGGAGTCATTTTCAATTTTAGCTGCCTCTAAATTGTGAAATTGAGGACTACTTCTAGATTTTGGCACCATAGCTCTTTGATTTTGTGGATGAGATCCACTTACAATGTTATTTAATAATCCTAGGTTTTGACTAGGATGAGCATGACTAAAAGGTAATTGGTTTAAAAATGGAGTTTGATTTAAAGTAAACATGCTTTAATTAACATTAGGCATGACATTAAGCATGGGAAAATTAGGATTGATATTTTGAATGACATGCTATTTGACCTTGGGGTTGTATTTGGTCAATAATTATCATGGATTCAACATAATCTAAAGCTAATGTATCCATGACTATAATATATCTTTTCAAAAACATAGAAGTTAATGGATCTAAATCATCTTTATAAATAGCTAAAGCTAAAGCCTCAATATGTATATAAGGATTTATATTTATATTCAACATCTTTTGAAATTTATCATTAAAAGCTCTAATGGTTTTATTTGAATCCTTATTCATAGTAATGAATCATTGATAAAGGACATATGGACTAATGGTCTTTCCAAATTAATCAATGAAATAATTATTAAAATCATTCCAATTGATAATGAAAGCTTTAAGAAGGTTTTGAAACCAATCATATACCTCATTTCTAAGAGTAAAAGGAAATAATCTATAAGAAACATATTCATCAATACCATTTAACAATCCTAAGGCAACTTTAAAGCACTTGATGTGTTCTTCAATAGTCACAACACTATTAGGATTAAAAGAAATCAAATACCATTTAGTATTTTGAGGCAAATCGTGTACCTAACTAGGCACATTGATAAAATATATACTTAATGATGACATGCCTTGATGAAGATCTTGTGGTTATTCCATCTCTAAATCTTGTTCACAATACAACATAGAAACCAAATCTTTACAAAGATAAATGGATCTTCAAATATTTGCAAAAAAAATTCATATAGATCTTTAAAGAATAACTATATTTAGCTGAGAAAGATTAAAGAGTGCCCTAGAACTATGAATATTAGTGAGATTTACACAATTGAGATAAGAATAACATAAATATGCAAAGGATAAATTGATCTTTGAAAAAAATTCACTAAACTTAGCAAAGATACTACAAATTCACAAATATTTAGCTAAAGGCCCTCCTTATAGCACCAATTTTTCTCCTATTAATGTACCTAGATGTATTAATAGGTTAATATACTTTTAATAAAAATTTATTATTTCTAGATTCAAAGAATCCATTTCATGAGTTGTTGGTTGTGATCTTCCTGAGATTTGTGGTGGAGTAATAGCCAAGATAAATGATTATTTCACAAAATGGACATCAAAGTGATCTTAACTCAGATTAATGAATGATGTCCAAAACCTGAATTCTAAACTCTAATCTAGAATGAATATTTGCAATGACAAGCTAAACTATAGTGATCTAATAAAAAAGGAGCAAAAGGAAGGGTTGGGCAGAAATAAGGTGTTTATATTCTTTAATCCAGATATTATGATAAATATTAAATTGCATCAAGAGATGTACTAAACCAATAAATAACATGAAATTGCATAATCACAAATCCTACTGTATATCAAGCAAATGTCTAAGGGTAATGTAAATAATAAATTAGATTCACTATAAAGGTTTACTTTCACAAGAAAATAACTTATGCACATCTTCAAGAAAATCAAAGAGAACCAAATGAACCTCAAATATTCCAATCAACCTAGCATAAACAAAAATTGATAACTCTACATTAACATATGCACATCTAGAATCCATAAAAAATAATTAAAATTTGAATATCAAACTAGATAATTGAGAAAGCAGCCATGATAGCCAACACATAAACAAATTGTGGACAAACTTTGTAGAATGACTTGCTTGTATTGTTTGCTCCAAGTTTACAAAGTATTTTTTCGGATCTAAAAATCTTCCCCCCACTTTTACAATTGGAAATGCTTATTTATATAGATAATTCATGAGGTATGTCAGTCATTCCTTATCAACATACAAATGGATAAGTGTCACAGATAAGTATCCCTTTACTAATGCTAATACAACTCATGACTTTGTTTAACTTTGATTAACTTAACATAGCTATGCATTAAATATTTCCCATAACTTTACATAATAGAATATTCATTTGAAAGGATTTAATAGGTATTTAACTAAAAATAATATACTTTTTCAACTTAATTGAGCTTTGAGATGCCTCTATAACTATAGCCTTCTCTTATTCTATTTTTGGATCTTTATTTTCATATTCACTAGCCAAATTAAGTCTAAGAAATATGTGATCACTTTCCTAATCTTCACTTGTTTTAGAATCCAATGTATCATGTCAATGTGGTAATGCTCATGTTGAGTTATTAATTTGATTAAAAAACCTAACCACTATTTCCTTTGGACACATGTCCTTACTTCGTGCTCTTTGAGGCTGGATCAATTTTGCACCATTGATCTATTTTAGAGTCTATTAGCATTATATTTCACCATGAGCCATTGATATTCATCTTAAAGCACATCATATTATGCCACATGATAACATCTCATTAGATCTAAGATCTTTTCATCATTTGAGTGCTATCACACCATGTGAGATTTCTCTCTTGCTCTGAGCTCCTTTAAATTTTCAACCCTCACTTCATGTTATTAGATCATCCCTTTTCACATTGATGTGGTCTATCAGATCTTGTCCACTTGAGCTTATGTGCTCCATAGGATCTTTCCATTAAGCTCCAAGATCATGCTACTTGGTGAATCATTGCTCATCTCTAGACTTTTGAATTTTGAGCTTACACTCTCCATTAGATATTCAGGCTTGCCACTAAGATGGTGACACTTGTCACTCTCACAATGATTTTATATCATTTTGACCTTTCAACCCTTTACTCTCCATTAGATCTCCAGTGCTTGAATTAATGCACATATTAGATCAAACACTTGACTTACTGACTTTTAATCCTTACTCCTAGGCCATTGATCTATTTTGAATCCATCATGATCTTTCCACCTATCACTTTAGGTTTTTCCATTTCTACAAGCATAAAATAAAATACATAAGCATTTCATGGACTATAAATAACCTAGAATAAATTTTAGACTAATTTTTTTAAGTTGTATTAATAAATATGACTTGGGCTTAGGATAAAAATTTAGTTTAAGTCTAACATATAATAAATATATCCTCATTAATTAGTCTCATGAACCATTAGACATAAATGACTTAACATAAATATTTTATCCTAAGGTTTGAGTTGTATTAATAAATATGACTTGGACTTGGCCTAGAGTTTTAAATTAAGTCTTTAATATAATAAAGTTCTTCCTACATAAATTAAAATAAAATGACCGATGCAAATTTGAATCATATTTTAAAAGAATTAGGCTAAAACATTTTTAAACTAGGGTTTTACATGATTTAGACATAGACTCAATTGAGTAATTAAAGACAAAAGGTTATTCAAAGTAAAGAGTCAAATTAGCATTAAATCATGAAGATAAGATATTGTCTATTATGAATGGACTCTATTAATCCTACCACTTGAAACATATAGATCCATTATTAGAAAAAAAGATCAAATTCAAATGAATACTATGTGTTAACTGAGCCATGTAAACTAGATAAACACAATATATTTAATGATGGTTCTTGATTAAGTTGAGTTTTCAATTTTAGGTAAAAATTTACACAATTTGAAATGAGGGTCCCCATTTTCAAAAATGGGGGTAGGTTGACCTCAACACCACCTTGTGATGACATCCCTATTGTCTTAACTAAGAGTCAACATTCCATTTATCACAACACATCTGATGACAAGGTCATCCCTACTTGTGTCATTAATCTTCATACACCTAATTATGATAATGGTTATACCTTAGACAATCCATTCTTAGGAGGTCTAGTTTAGGCCTGAGATGATGAGATTATTCATTATCATTCCCATTTACTTTATTATTTTATTATATCTTCTTAATTTCCATATTATATCATTCAAAATTTTAACATTTTTCATCTTTATCATGGGGCAGAGATGGTACAAACACCTCTAGTTTTTGAAGAACCTTGAAGGAGTATGCTTATAGATTGTGTTATGACTAGGCCTTATCACTTTGATAGATACCATGAACCATATAGCCTACTTATCCTTGAGATGTGTAAAACTATCCTTCATCCTTATTTAAACCCCACCTCTCCTTCATTAGAGACAAATTTGGATCCCTCTCCTACTCCTGCTCTAGTTGTGTCTCTTCCTAATTTTGATCCCATTGATTCTTCCATCAAGCCTTATTAGTCTCTCTACCAACCCCAACTTCTCTTGGTGATGGTTTAATACCTTTACCATAGGTAGCTCCTTTACCCACCAAATGGGTTGATTAACCTTATTATGACATTCATAAAGTTTCTAATCATTGGATTCAATATTGATTCCTATACCAATCTCCCTCAGTTTCTATTCCCCCTCTTCTTATGAGTACAAATACTAAGAATAATAATAGGTGTATCTATTTATTACAAAAAATAGATAAACAATCATCTACACATTGTCACAAGCTATGATAATATATTCACATTTTGCATCCCACTACTCCTCATCCCTCTGACAAGCCTATACCTCCCCCAAAAGTATTTCTTGAGTATCTTCCAAGTACAAAGAGGTATATTTTATCTAGCACCAATGTGGCATGCATCATACTAATCATTATTTCATCCTTTATTCATATATTAAATATCTCCTCTTAACCATTCTTACACATTCTACCCTTCCTCCCACAGGTCATTCTCACAAGAAGGCTCCCCCTTCTTCCCCCATGGTTCTACCACCTATGGATTCATCTCCTCCTATGGTCCCTTATTTACTTATTATGGATCCTTCTCCACCTATGAATCCTTCACTCATGGATCTTCCCTCACCTATGGATCTTTCTCCACCCATGAGTCCCTCACTTGTGGCACCTTCCCCACTGATGACCCTTTCATCTCCCATATAAACCACTCCCATGTATTTTATTAAATATCCCCACACAATATCCCTCATCATCATGATCCTTTAAAAATTCCTACCTTTTATATTAAAAATATTCAATGTGAAGTATTTCTTAGATTTCACTAAAGATCGATGAGACATTAGTTGCAGTTTGCATTCCAATTCATAAAGAATTATCAGATGTTATGGATAATGTGTGTGGAAAAACATATTAATACTTATGAGCACATGTATGGTATTCTTACATTTTCATTTGGATTGGATGTGTGATCCAAATTTATCTTTATCTATTTTTATATCATTTGACATTATGTCAAATTCTTATCTATCCTACACGATGACTTTTGTTTCATACTTTATATTGATTATGATTCATTATGTTTTTTTATGGATTTTTTTTTAATCATTTCCTTCTTTTTCTTCTCGAGTTAATTTTTATTATGACTCCCTTGTTATTTTCATGATTGATGTCTATATTATCTCTATAAAAATGCATAATTATTATTATGACTTGGTTATAAAAAACTTACTCCATTTAGTCATTCCTTCTTTACCATGTGATCAGTTAACAAATAGTTTATCTCATTATATTCTCCTTTTACTGATCCACTTTGGATCTCCATTTCTTCCCCTTTATTCCCTTTTACAAACTAATCATACACATGGTTGAGACTTGATATAACATGCTAGTTCATATTAATCCTAAGTATTCTAATCATTCTTATCTTTGGGTACTTAACTTCCATTATCCAAAGCCTAAATCTCATTCATGTTTATCACTCTAACTCTCATGATTTGTCATTCTAAGTCTGTATGCAGGAGGAATCATAAAATCCATAAAAAAATTCAAAATCCAAATAATTTAATAAAAGGCAATGATAAAAAAGGCAAACACTCAAAATTATCAAAAGTTCAATCAAATTAAAAGACATGATTCCAAGCACATCTCATTTTTATTGTTGAATCTCAAAATCCATAGTTGGACTCACAATAGAGCTGAGGTCCATTGGGGTGAATTAGGCTAGTAAATTGGAAAAGGAGAATAAAAAAAACTTTTAGTGCTACCAACTTTCTCATGCAAGTACCTAATCTTCATAGTAGACCAATGGGTCTGTAAGGGGTGTTGAGGAATAGAGAACACATTGTGGGAAGGTAGATCTATTTTAATTTTATTTTTCAAAAATACATTCATGATTTGATATTAGTACACTTATTTTCCCACATAGATTTGTGTCTCTATCAAACAAGTATCCTCTATATATTAATGGTCACTAGTCACCTATTTTCTTCTCATGTCCTTCGTGTGCCTCATGTATCTTAAGTTCTTCTCATAAGATGAATAAGTTATGATTTTTACATTCCCTTTTTCACTCCTTACAATCCTATTATTTCCACTTGAGAAATATTGTTTTGTTCACTAATCATTCCCCTAAGGATTCCATTTGTGAGTTGCATTGTAAGACCATAGATCAGACTTGGCCTTCCTCATATATTAAAAAAAATTCCACATTACCATTCAAAACATCCCATTTTACCATATTTTCACATTATTTCTACCTCATTGGCATTCGATTTGTGAGTTGTAGTATAAGACCATGGATAGGACTTAGCCTTCCTCACAAAATTTTCTAGTAATCTAAGTCAACAAAATTACATGTGTCAAATATGATATCACATGTAATTGATTATGAGTTACATGTCATTGGTATGCTTCCCATCTTGATTTTGTATGTTTTATTATTTCTTCATTAATATTTTCACTTTTATCTTCTTATTTTATGATTGCATATAAGAATCCAAACACTTTTCTTATGTTTTTCATACTTCCCAACTTGAATTAGTGTGATTAATTTAAGACCATTATTTCCAATTTTGTTTCTCTTTTATACTTTCCAACATGATTTAGTATGATTTATTAACTTAATTAATTTTTTTATGCCATTTTTATTTCATGTGCTTTCCACTTTATTAAATTATTTTCATACTTCCCAATGTGAATTAGTTTGATTTTACTTATTTTAATTTAGTGTCAATATTTTTCATGGTTTAAAACCAATTTTTTTTCCCTCTTGTTTACCAATATTTGGCTTATTTTACTTAGAAATATTTTATTATTACAAATTTCCAAATGTGAAATAGTGTGTAGTAGATTCATTTTTTATTGATTAAACTTTACCAAATCCTTTTCACCTATGAATTTTTAACCATGCATATGTACCACATAATGCTAGAAAAGAAAACACATCACATATATTTTATATATCATATACAACAAAGGAAAAACACGGTCTATAAATAAATATATCCATGCATCCATAACCAAAAACATAATACAAAAACATAAGATCAACATCCAACTATCTAAATAATATATATATATATATATATATCATGTGTTTTTTACAAAGTACAATACTACATCACTTCAACTCTAAGGCTAGGATATATCATCTTTATATCATGGCCTAGACGTGTTGCCCACCAATGCTTTAGATAGTCCCCTCTAAATAGTATGATATAATGAATATGTATGAGATCTCAAGCCTACTACTTATCCCTATAGGTTGGCCACTAGGGATTATACCTATCCTATCTTAATCATGGTAGCTAAATTCATGCCTCTCTCTTGAGCCAAGGCCTACCATCCCTATGCCTCTCCTGCTCCCACCCCTATTAGTGGTTGTAGCTTATTTCCACATGATTTTAATCACCTTTTGACCACTCTTACTAGTCTAAACCAAATCATATAAGCTAGGCAAGATGATACCATATGATTATCTAGTTTGGTAGTGTCATATGGCATCAATTCCCCATCTAAAATATCATGGAGTGTTCCCCTCACTAGGGGTCCCCATATGGTCTCCTTCTCATCTATAAGATCTACAAAATTAAAACTAGATAGATGTTAAATAATAGATACATCTCAAAAGGTATCTATTTTTCATCTATCAATAAAAATCTATACAACTATTATTTTATTAAAAAAACTTAAAGAAAATTTAAACCATTTATTACCTATCTTGATGTCACCAAGTACTATCTCCCAATCTACTCATCTATTGAGCATGATATATCCATTAGCTCATCCCCTGAGTAACTCATCCATGGAATGCCTCGTAATCAATGGAAATCCTAGGGTCACCACCCATGCCCATCTCAAGCCTTACCTTAGTGGTGCCTTTATAGATTATCTCTACCCTAGGCCAACTAATGGGTCATCTTGGATGATTACCCTCTATGCTCTCTCTCATCACTGACATCTCCATCAATGGTGTGACCAAGGTGGTCATAAATCCTATTATGGTGCTAACTATGGTATTTTTATCACTCTTATATCCACATCCATGCCTTCTCTAGATACCAACCATTATACTCAACCTGTCCATGGTCTCTCATACTATGGTCTGATTTTTGGTCTCATAATTGGTGGGCCTTCTCATCTCCCCCTCCTCTCTCTCCCATGCCTAACCAAAAATGTGGGTACCCCTATTAGAGTCACTAGGTGAGGGAGTTTGAATTGTCCTACCAAGCATGCCACTAGATGTGGCTCTACCCACTAGGTGTAGAGGCTTATGATCCATATTCATGCTAACTTAAGCACCACCATCTTCTAACTCAGCCAAAATATCATAATGTGTGCATATAACTATTACATGATGTATCCTTGTGTGACCATCTATAGTGCTATAATGTGGGGCATAGTCTACACCACCTGATCCTACCTCTATCTCAACACCCTAATTAACCAATCATTGACCACATGGGGCAACCTAGCTAGTTAATACATCAAGAACCTCTCATATATCTAGGCACTTAAGAATAGAATAGGTCCCATGTTATTCTATACTCTAGATAACATCCCATACATATCATGCACGAAATAAACCTATATGACAAAACCTAAGTCATAAATTTCCCCTTGCTCTAATATCAACTGGCATAAGGCTATCACATATAATGATACCTTTCCATATAACTTGTGACACAAAACTCATGTTATCACAAGCCCTATGACAGCCTTTTGGAAATACATAATATACACTATATAGACATCAAATAGGCTCACCCTTAGTCTTTGGTATATCTTATCCAATCAAATCACCATTCAAGGTAATGCTTGCCTCTCTTCCTATCTATCTAGTATCCCCATGATCATCTATGTACCTCCTATAAAAATTTTAAGTAAAGCATGGACATCCTCATATGTGATAACCACCTCTATGGTATCCCCATCTACTACCCATCTAAAGCTATTATTCAAGCATTCTATTGATGATTCTAACTACTTCACAAGTTCTCGTAGTGTTGATGAACACTTCTCATTTTAGGATCCTAAGGATCTAGGGCATGAGTTATAGTTTGCGACAATTTGGGATATTTGTGGTGGAATAGAAGTAGAGTGTGAGAGCTATCCACAATATTTGTTTAATTTGGTGGTTGGGAGCCACCAGGGTCCTATATATTTGAAACTTTGTGATATTTATGATCCACAAACTAACCCAAGTGGATATTAACAATGATCTTAAACTAAAGTGTGATTTGATAAATACAATATAAAAGAGGAGGGTAAGGCAAAAAATAAAATGTGATTGCAGGCTTCCATCTCAAATATCATGACAAGGTTCTAATTGGTTTGAGCATACATGAACCATTTTATGATGTAAAATAGTATGAAACCAGATTCCATCATAAACTAGGTAAGCATCAAAGGAAATATAGAAATCACAAGTAAGAAATAGATTTACTTTAAATAATTTACTATTGTACAGGAATAACACAAGCACATCCAAATCTAGAGAAAATGAAATGAAGTATACCTAAGATCTTTTAGCTAATTTAGTATAGCATAAATTAACAACCTTATGATAGAAAATGTAGCTCAAAATGCAAAGAACCATTCAAATCTAAGACATTAACATGTAGTTAAGAGATATAATTAGCTTTTTACACACTATTTAGACAATCCCTTCAAAATTACTTAGTTGTATTAAAATCCTTTCTTGTATACAATTACTTAGAGTCGCTCCCTTTACAAAATGGTAAATCCTACATATTTATAGAGAACATAGGTAATGTACTAATTAACCTCTCAAAAGATCTATTTGTAAGACAGTGACAACTATCCTTCATATAAATATTATAATACACATGCCCTCATATGTCAAATTTGACAAATATAACCAATATATGCTAACAGACTAACACATATGCATTACAAAAGAATATTCCTTTCATATTACATTGGTGGGTCCTCTTGGTTATCTTTTCTTGAGGATGTCCTTCAATATAGTGTGTTTTTATTTAATCGTCTCAAAATATACTATAGGTTTCATCAAACAATCCTCTTCTCGATCTACCAATGTATTGAATTATTTGCCACTTTTGGCCATGAGTTCTTAGATACATTGTGCCTCTAAAATCTGCCTTCCTGAGGTAAGGATGATGTCAAGAACCTTCTTATTGTCATTGATAGACTAGCCTTGGTCCTCTTTGATGTTATAGATAAAGATATTAACCCTTTTCTTGAATTATTCATCATTTATAAGGCTTATGGTAGTGGGTTGAGAGGGGTTTGAAAACAAGGTCCAAAAAGAGTTTCTCCATTCTATCTATCAAGTCCATGTCCTCCTTCATGAAATTGTTGACACTTTTATACCAAGTGATTAGGTCATATATTTTAACCATTATGACTCTTAGGAGTATGTTTAAATGTTCCAATTTGATGATTTTGATGTCTTGGACCTATTTTATAGTATGTACATTGATCAATTCATCTGTCTAGTCTCTGGAGTCATGTCATTGAATGATTAGTCCCTGTGACATCTCAGCTTGGTGGGTCAAAGAACTTAATTAAAGCTTCATGGTCTTTAATATTTCACATATGTCAAGAAGATACTCAACATCTTCAATATGTCCTTAGGGACTGAAAATGTAACATGTGCTTCCAAGTACTACTTCTCCTTTTCTAGGTTGATGATTCTTTTAAGGTCATTAATTATTAGGCCTTAATAAAACTTGATATGTCTTATTAATGTATGGGGTGATCCCATAATATTTTCCCTTACACAAGAGTTAGACCCATAAAATGGTCCACTCTTTAGAAAGTGAACTCCTCAGTGCCTATATTGGCCTTCTTTATTGTTACCTTATCCAACCTAGCTATGTCTAGATTGTACTACATAGGCGCTATTGGTTAAAATAATTTGGGTACCTCTAGGATCTATATCCCAATACCACTTAATGCTCCAAGATATATCATTCCTTTACGATCCTCTCTAGTCACAGTAACAATCCTCTTTTCTTCCTGTTCCTTCATGAGCTCTCTAATATAGGGTTTGATATCATCATGGGTATCAATACTTGTACCTCTATTAAGTTCTAATGAATGTGATTGGGATGGAATCTTTTGGATCTTTCCATATATGAACCAGTCAAGGATGATAGGTTCATATATGGGGAACTCATCACTAAATAAGTTAAGTTCACTAGTAGGATGGGTCCATGTCACTTTTGGCCTTTTAGAGGAAATAGGAACAAGAACCATCTCTTCTTCCCTTTTCTTGTTTGATACAAGGACTAAATCCAAATCTATTTCCTTTCCCTTTTCCATCTCACCTATATGGGGTTCTTTAGCTTGTGTCAACTCAAATGTGGCTTTCTCAATTCCATTATCTTCTTGATTTAACCCATAGGTCTCTGCAATCTCTTTGAATAATTATTCAACTATTTTATATGGTTCTATGGTAATCATATAAATGTGTTCTACTGGAGAATGTTTTCTTGGAGGTGGAACTGATGATGAAGGACCTTCTCCTAGCCTTTCTTCCAATTTCCTCTCACTAGGTCTTAGAATTTGGAGCACTTGTTATTGTGGTAGTCTTAGAGGTGCACTTGAGGTGGAAGGAAATAGATAATATTTTAATGGGTTCATCTACCAAATTTTTCTAGTTGGATTCTCTTCTCTTTGTAATTTATGATCATGTTTGAAGCCATGTTGCCTATACCTGGCTAACACTTCCTCAAAGTTTGTATCCTTGGTGTAGAGATGGTCATATGGACCAACCCTTTGCTCATAAGTCACCTTGGTCAGATTCTTGGATTTTAGATGGAGGAAAAAAAAATTATTTGGGTCCCATTATTTGAGGTCATTATTTTTAAAATATAAGGCATCCTATGTTTGGACATAATGTCCAACTATTTCTATCCATAGATCATGGTTTTTCTAATCAAGAATGGAAAAGGATACAAAATGCCTTTCTTCTTCTCTTTGCATACATTATCAATCCCTTAGAGGAGTTGGGAAGTAATTTCTTATTCAACTGATTTGATAGGTACATGGACTGACAATATATATGGTTATGTCATGACTCCTTCCATCCTGATGATGGTGCAATCTGGGTAATACCATATGTCACCCATGGGATATACATATTTCTTGATGAGGGGGTACACTTTGGGCATAGGTTTCCCTATGATAGTCTTAACCAAAGTAGGATATATTCATTCACAAATGAATTACATGTGACCCCTTTATTTAGAGATATATAATTTTGAATAATGATGGGATATGGTAATCTTGCTATGAGAGGACTAGTTCTTGATATCAAGAATATGTGTGGAGGTAATCAATGAGTCCAAAAGATAAGACATCATGGTGAATTATTTGATGTTCTTCCTTTTTATGCCATAAAATTATCTTCCCAAGTGGATGTTAATCAATTCTCCAATAGGTGGAGTTAGCTTCTCTTCCACCATGAAATATATGTATGAAACCTATTTGGGGTTGACATAGGTTATGGTGGCTACCCCTGAAGCTCTATTCAATAGGGTCATGATGATCCTAATGCCTTTCCTAAATTACATAATAGGAATATTCATGTCATTTTTCCTAGATATGTGGGTTCCCTGGTTGAACTAGGGTCTTAAAATAGTGTATAAACTATGCTTGGTTGTCCACTCCTTGATGGTAGGGAGGTCTATCTGAGTCCTAAGGAGTTTATAGTTTCCATCAAAAGATATAGGGGTAATGTATGTTATCCCTTTTGACACATCTTCCCTAACTATCCAATCACCATCAATTCTATAATTGACAAACATAGATGTAAGGATATCTATGCAATAGAGTACCTCTAGTTTTATAGTTACTCGATGGAGACTAGACATCTAAATTAAAATCAAGTCATAGAATTTCCTCTTGGTTAATTTGATCCTTTGTTCATTAGAAGTGAGAGGCTACATTTACTCAATAATAAAGAAGATTTAATACCAATTCTTCATTCCATTATTGAGTGCCCTAATGTCTAATTCTATGTCCATAAAATATCTTCACTCATTATCCATAGATAAATACATTTCTACCTCTTATTTCCATTTTTTCCTAGATACTACCATGATTTCTTAATTACCTTGTGTGTATGACTGGCTTTTCTTTACTCAGGATGAAATTTGATCTTGTTTAATGTAATTGTGTCTCAATAGTCAAGAAGTAGGGCTTTATGTTATTCTGTTAGGGTTTCTTGGAGATTTAATGAAGAAGGTGGCAGACTTCATAAATTAATTTGTGCCTTAGATCTTATGTATAGCCTCACTTGTGTAAATTATATCTTTTTGAACATGCCAAATCTTTAGATTTATCATTTAGTGCTTACATGGTGCCTACATGGCCTTCCCCATGAAAATTCATTTGAAAACTAGCCATTGGTTTTCAAATTATGTCTTTTATCTTCACTCTATTAGATCAGGACCCCAAAATGAATGTGAACCATTAATGAAGATCTTAGAGGTTTCCTTTGATTGGTTGTTGAAATTTTGAATTACCCAGTTATGCCAAGTGGCATATTTTGGCTTCTTTAGGATAAGACTTAATTAAAATGATTAGTCTTAGGTTAATTGTTTGAATAAACAAAATGAAATTAGAGATAAAGTTTATTATGCTAAGCCTAAGTTTAGAGCATTAATATGGTCCCCTTTTGACTTAGGTAAAAGTTTGGATGAGGTTCAACTTGATAGTCTTGATAACGTCAAAGATGTCCTCATGAGCATCAAATGATGAGAATGATACTGTCAAACTAAATCCTATAAGAATTTTTTCATAGAAAGAAAAGTAAATGCATGGCTCTTCCTAGGTGATCTCATGTCATTAGATTTGGCTTTTAAGGAAGCAAGAGCCATTAGATCTATGATTAAATCAAATCATTAAGTTAGAACCCGATATGTATAATGGCTTGGACTAAGGTATCAATCTTAAGATGTTTATGTTAATAGACATAAATACATTTAATATTGAAGCATATGCTAAACAAAAGGCCTTGGTTATAAATGAAAGGGGCCTATGGACTAAAAATTAGGCAAGGTTAGGAGGTTAACAAAGGGGGAAAAAAATAAAAGATCTAAGTATGATTTTATATTAAGGTTTGGTCATGTCTTAAACATGGTTAAACCTTAATATAAAATTAGACTTAGGGTTTTTCAAAAAAGAAATATGATTTCCCATTAAATTTATCCTACCATTTTTAAATTTAAATCATAGGGATTTTTTTCTTAGGAACCCTCTCTTCCTCCATGGAACCTATACTTCATCATCCAAAGATAACCATTAGTAGGGTTAACTTATAAAGCATAATCACAATTAGATATGTAGAGGTTCATGTCTCTTCAAGTGGATGGTCTTTAAATTCTAATAAAGAATGACCTTTCCAAAGTCAATTCAAGGTACAATTTTTTTAAAACATTTACAAGGGTCCCTATTTTGTAGAAGCATAAAAATGAGGGTATCTTGGTCCCAAAAAATGGAGACTCATAGGGGGAACATATCAATATGTTAAAACCTAGAAAATATGATTTAGAACAACACATAAGTCCTTTACTTTGACCAAATATCATTACCTAGAATAGTTCAAGGTTGAAATAAGACTCAAATATGCAAAATTTAAATTCTCATGTCAAAGCTTAAACATGTTATGTGTGTTATTTGATTCTACTTATTGTTTGTCATGAGACTTCATGGGAAAACATCTAGGTTCATACCTTTTGATCATTACATCTGACTTTGAGCATATTTAGATATTCATTAAGAATGGTTTCTCTTAGTTCAAGGAAGGTGTGGGCATTGTTCTACTACCAGCCATGCATCCATAGCCTTGATAGAGATGTCATTGTCTCCACTAATGGCCTTGATCCACTACTAAATAGGCACCTAAAACCCTGGTGGAGGTTGCCTAAATCACCTTTGACTTCATATCTTTTGATTTAGCAATAAGTCTTCTTTTGTTTTTTTGTTAGGTCTTTTAACAAAGGTTGGGAGAAAAGATAGCTAGGTTTAAAAGACTTGATCAAATGTTTTAGCCTCAGGATAATCACCTATAGTTGAAGCCTTGATCTTGGATAAGGATGTGTTTTAAGTTTAATCATGCATATGCCTTAACCTTTTGAACTCTCCTTCCACATACATGATTCTTCTCACCAAAGAGCTTTGGTCTCATGCAATGTTTTGGATTCTTTTGAGGTAACTGAATTCTATGTGAGGAAAGTCTCTAAATTACATGATGTTATATTATATGCTTAGGTTATCCTTTGCAAGGTCCATGACCTCATTTTGAAATACTAGAATTTTAAGCAATCTAGGGAGATTTTGAGCAAGAATAATCTACAAGACTTTATTGAAGCAAAAGAACACAACCAAAATAGGAAGCAATCACACAACACAAAACAAACAAATATAGACAAGCAAATTAGGAAAAAAAAATAAACATAAAGCAAAAAAATATAGAAAATAAAAATAGGAAAACAAGGCAAGGAAGGAAACTAACTAGCCTACCTACTCTAACCTTAAAAAATATTACATATTTTATTGCAAGAAGACCCCTATTGGAGAAGGAACAAAGTAGTGTTTGAGATATTTCCCATTGGTGGGAAATATGAATTTTTCTCCTTGAAGGTCTTTTAACTTGAAGGTTTTATTGCCTAAAATTTCTACAATTTGGTATGGGCCAATATACAAGGGTGTAAACTTACCATGCTTTCCTTTAGGTTTTGATGTCTTGTCCCAAAGGAGGACTAGCTCTCCTTGTCTAAACACCTTCACTTTATACCTATTGTCAAACCATATTTTCCTAGGTATTTGATGTTTACTAAAGTCTACAAATGCCTTTTCTCTAGAATCCTCCATTTGGATGATGTCTAACAACATGAAAATGGACAGTTCTTGGTTCTCTTCAATGTATTCTTTCATGAATGTGAACGTGGGTAACTTGAGGGTAATGGGAAATATAGGTTCCTAACCATACACCAATAATAATGGTAAGGCCTTGAGTGCTTTTTTGATCCTTATCCTATCAGCCCATAATGCATACTTAAGGAGTTTGTGCTATGTTCTGGGTTTACCTATAGTAGACTTCTTGATGGCTTTCATAAAATTATTATTGGTAGATTCATAGATTTTGTTTCCTTGAGGATAATTATTGGATGAAAAATTTAAAGATATGCCATTATCATAAGCTCATTTGATCATTTATATGGATATAAATGTAGATCCATTACCACAAACTAAGGAAATTGGAGTTTCAAATTTAGTGAAAATATTTTCTTCTAAGAAGTTGATTACCTCCTCTATCCTACATTGTTTAGTGGCTATAGCTTCAATGCACCTTGTTTAATAATTTATTTTAGTTAGGACATACTTGTGGCCTTCATAATAATTGGGATTAATTACCCCCATAAAGTCTAACCCTCATTATGCAAAAGGTTTGTCTACCATCACTAGTTGTAAAGGCATGGCTAATTTTGGATCTTTTATGCTAAATATTTGACATGAGTGGCACTCCCTCACATGCTTGTGAGCATCCTTAAAACTAATGGGTCAATAGTACCCAACCCTAAGAATATTGTGAGTTGTGGTTCTCCCTGAAGGGTGTCCACTACCTATTTTTTCATGAATAGTGGACATGATTTGAGAAGCCTCTTCTTTAGACACACACCTTAAGTAGATCCCTTCAAAGTTATTCCTATATAGGACTCTAGCTTTGATGAGGTAATGGGTTTCTTCGAGCCTTAAGGCTCTATTCTATTCTCTGGTGAGTCTTGGGGGAAAAATACCATTGATAAGTAGGTGTATTAGAGATTTATACCATTTATTGGGCTAGAAGTTCTATTGATCAACTTGCATGACATGAAGCTTAAGATTAGTAATGGCAATCATCTAGACTAGGCCTTGACATTTCACTAGTTTAATAATCTTCATTTCTATATCATACTCTTTTAAGACTCACATCCACTTACCCCTTTGTTCCCCAAGATAATTCTAAATCAACATAAGCTTTGTGGTTGGGTCTAGTAAGATGGCATATACATTATTTCTAAGGATGTAATGTCTAAGTTTTTTACTACCTTCACTAGTACATAAGCTTGCTTATCAATCATGGAATAATTTACTTTTACATTTTTGAAATTGTTGTTCATGAAGGCTATAGGTTTGTCATTTCCATCAATCTTTTGAGTTAAGACTACAAGCATGGTGTGGTCAAAAGTAAATCAATATAAGTAAAATTCCTTTGAGAAGTCAAGACTTATCAAGACTGGGGCTTGAGTGATTACCTTCTTGATGTTAAAAAATGCTTTCTTTGATCCTTCATCCCAAGATATTTTAGCATCTTTCTTAATCATATCATTTAGGGGTTTGAAAATCTCACCAAAGCCTAAGATGAACTTCCTTACAAAGTTGATCTTGCCAAAAAATGGCTTTAGTTTTTTCTGGTTGTTGGGTAGCTCAATCTTGGCAATGGCTTCTACTCTCTCAAGATATATGGTGATCTCTTCTTTGGTGATGACATGCCATAATATTTTTCCTTTAGTAACACAAAATATTCTCTTCTTGGGATTGAGGGATATGCCATACCACCTACACCTTTCAAACACTTGTTGTAGGTGCATGAAATGATCTTCTCTATTCTTGGAAAACACTATTAGATCATCTATGTAAATGATGATGCATTTTCCTACTAGACCTTGGAAATCATGGTCCATGGCTCTTTGAAAGGTTTCCCCTACATTAATCATTACAAAGGGCATTATTTTTTAAGTATATGTTCCCCATTTAATGGTGAAGGTTGTCTTCATTCTATCTTCTTTGGCAACAAGCACTTGGTTATATCAAAAAAATCCATCAAAAAAGATATCATGGTTGATCCTAAAACAACTTGGATGATCTAGTCTAGAGAAGGCAATGAGTAATATTCCATTTCAAATGATTTATTTATATTTCTAAAGTTTATACATAATCTGATTCTCCATTATTCTTTCTGACAGGGACCAAGTTATCAATCTAAGTGGACTACCTAATAGGAAAGATAATACTTACATCCATCAATTTCTTAACCTCCTTAAAGATCATGGGTTCCATGATAGGGTTGAAAAGTCTTTGATTCTCCCTAAAGGGTTTACAATTTTACATGAGGGGTATGGTATGATTAATAATGCTTGGGTCAAATATTTTTAGATCTTCATAGGACCAAGCAATTACATCCTTATATTTTATAATTAGATCCCTAGCCTTTTTGTTTTCCATAATAGTATAAGCCTTTCCTATGTTCACTTGTTGAGATTGATCATGTGGGCCAAGATCCACTACATGATAGTCTTTACCACTTACTTTAGGTACCTTAGGTGTTTTAGTAATCTTATCATGATCAAACAACCTCTTGAATGAGATCATCCCTTTAGGTATCTTATTGTCATTTAGTTGGATGATTTTACCAATAAGCTCCATTTTAGGAGAACTTTCATCAGCTTTATCAATGATTTGAGCTTCAAAGGCCCCATAATCAAATAAGAAATATAGAATATATTAATCATCATTGAAGTCTTGAAAATGATTCACATTGTTTGAGACTGAGGGGCATGGTACTAGCTCAATGCTAAATTTTGGGGAATCATGATTGGGCATGAGATTAGCTACAACATAGGCAAGCTCATTAATAGCTTTGTTTTCTTCCCTAGGGATATACACAATGTTGAAAGCATCAAAAGATTCTACCAAGTCCTAAACCCTAAAATTATACCTCTTAAGGTAAGATAACTTGCATTGGTACTTGTTCCTTACTTTATTGACCACAAGTTTAGAATATTCATAAACAAGGAATTCCTTAACCTTATGATTAATATCAAGATGCAACCTTAGGATGAGAGCTTTGTATTTAGCCAAGTTATTAGTGCATGGGAATTATAATCTATAAGAGGCATGATATTATTTTTCTGTAGGGTCTATCAATATAATACTAACTCTTAATCATGACTTACATTCGTCACCATCAACATACAGTCTCCATAGGCTAGTTATTAGAGGAGGGTTCTTAAAACTAGGTTATTTTTTAGCTTCTAAAGTGAAGATTCCAAGATTAGAATATAAGAATTTCACCTTTTCCTTGACAACATTATATTTTGTTATCACATGTTTCATCCTTGGCTCTCTTTATACCCTTATTTGATTTATAACACCCTTCTAAGGTAACCATAAGTGGGAGTAGTCAGTATATATGTATCCATTTAGGGTCTTAGTCCATTCTCTACTAAGGAGTAACCTATAAGCACTAGGTATATCCACCACTTATATGTCCATGAATTGTTAAACTCTTGGTTCACTAGCCAATTACATATGCACATTCAATAATTCCCCAATGACTTTGAATTTTGACTTGTCCAATTATGTGACCACTCTAATAGACTTGATTGGGGTCAACCCAAGTTTTCAACATATCCCTACATGCATGATGTTGGTTGAGGCTCTAAAATCTAAAAGGTAATTATGGACATTATTTCTTAATATCTTGACTATAAGTAGGAAGGGTGGAGACTTTGATTTAGTTATTTTTATAGTTACATTTGCATTATCACTTTTTGGAGGCTTCCCAGGTTCTTGGACAATGCTTCTAAGAGTAGGTCTCTTTTTTTTGTAATATATATTAGCTCATGCAGAGTGATTTTGGCTCTAATCTTATTCACATCCTCCATAATGTTATACCTAGTCTTGTTTGAAGGTTCAATAATAGGTTTAGAAGAACTACCCTTAGGTGGTTCAGGATCATTCCTCGATGTAGTGTCTAGAGGAGTCACATAATTGTTAGGAGAGTTAAAGTAGTCAATGGCTATTTTTGTTCTCTATTTCTTAGAGGGTAGGTTTTCAAGAATTGATGGAATGCTTGAATCTCTTCAAGAATATTTTTAGGCTCATTATTCTCTTAGAAAGGGAATTAGATGTTTTTACCATGTGCACTTGGATAAATGACTTGAAACCAGAAGGACTTGTAGTACTATCTTTGTTTGGGACTAATTTAAATGTGTCAAGTTATTCTTGGAAAGATTCAAAGGATTTACAAAACTCAATGTAATCAATCTCACCATGTTTAAATGTGGCATGTATCCTATAATAGTCTGCTAAGGCAACATCAGTGAGATTAATATCCATGGTTATTTTGTTAGAAGAAGGGTCACTAGATTTATTGTTGTAGAAGCTATCATTATAAAATCTATATATATGCCTATTATAATTTTAGAAGGTGAATTTCCTTCTAGAGTTGTCATTAGCACTACTAACTTGTTTTTGTAGTTACAATAAATCTATGCTAAGCTTCTAAACCATATTTAATATAGATTCATTCTCATTCTTGTGTATTTTAGAGATTTAAACTTGGATATTGTTAGTACCATTGAATGGTACTAAAACCTTTTGGTCATTGGTGTGAGATCCATTAATATCTTGATGACTCAAGAAACCTAAGTTCTATTTAAGAGCAACATGGCTAGTAGGTAATATATTCAAAGCAAGGAGCTAGTTCAAGGCTGGAGATTTTTTGTTATTATTTGGGAAAAGGTTCAATATAGGCATCTGGGGGTTAATGTTTGGGATAGAATAATCCATGTACCCTTGGGGCTGCATTTGGTCACTAATAACCACTACTTCAGAATAATCCTGGGCCAATGTGTTGATAGCTGGGAGGGCCCTTTTTAGAAACACAAAAGTCATAGGGCCCATTGCATCTTTGTAAAATTATAAAGCTAAAGCCTCATTAGGTTTGTATGGATCCATGCTTTGACTAAACATCTTTTGGAACCTAGCATTGAAGGATCGAAAAGGTTCACTTACATCCCTCTTAATGGTTGTGAATTGGTGATAAATGATGTAGATAAATAAAGATAGTTTCAAAGTTATTTCATGAGGTAATACAATTATCAATAAAAATGAGAAACCATTCATATGTAGCATCCTTGAATGTAAATGGAAACAACCTACATGTTACATCTTCATGGATAAAATTTAATAATCTTAAATTAGCCTTGAAAGATTTAACATGTTCTTCTATAGTTGCAACACTAGTTGGACTAAATATTGGCAAGTAGTTTTTATGATTACATGGTAAGTCATGAACCACACCTAGTAAATTGATGGGAAAACTTCTAAGCTATGCCATATCTAGATGAATATTGAATGCAAGAACCCATTGTAAAGGTGAAGATGGTAGAGACATGGAAAGCCTACACCTTCCTTTATATTTTTTGGTTCTTATGTGAGTTTATAGCTCAAGTAAGGGTTCTCTTATCTCTGAATGTGATCTAATCCTAATCCTTGGCAATTCCATCTTGAAGATTAAGGATCCTATTTGAAATATGGTGTGTCAAGTTAGATTTCACAAAGAACAACAATTAACCTACACACTAAGCCTATTTTGTAAAGATTTACTCATAAAGGGATAAAGGACACTAATCTTTGACTAAGAAATCTCAAAGATGTGTTGAATTATGTAAAGATGACCATTATTTACAACTTGTGACTTAAGTAAAATCAAGATTCATAAATAATTGTCAATCTTCAACTAAAATAAACCATCCTACTCTCAATTACTATGAATTCTTAAAACTTGAGGCTGTCTTTACTAGAATTTAACCATTTATTTATAAAGAACTAATATTTTTACTTTATGAAGCATAAAGATAGGTGTGAAACTATTTAAAGATCAAGGATATTTGCACTTAGAGTCAAGAATCATTCATAAGGGTTAAAAATCCTTTAAACTTTAATGTAAGAAATATCACAATTGATCAAATTCCCTCCCAACACCAATGGAGCTATTTCTCAATTAATGCTTCTAACTACTTCACATGTTCTCTTAGTGTTGATGAACACTTCTCATTTTAATATCTTGATGGTCCAGGGCATGACTTATAGTTTGTGACAATTTGGGATGTCTGTGGTGGAATAGAAGTAGAGTGTGAGAGTTGTCCATAATATTTTCTTAATTTGGTGGTTAGGAGGCACCAGGGTCCTATATATTTGAAACTTTGTGATATTTATGATCCAAAAACTAACCTAAGTGGATATTAATAATGATACAAAACTAAACTAAGATTTGATAAATAAAATATAAAAAAATGAGGGTAAGACATAAAATAAAATGTGATTGTAGGCTTCCATCTCAAATATCATGACTCTAATTGGTTTGAGCATACATGAACCAATTTATGATGTAAAATAGTATGAAACCAGATTCCATCATAAACTAGACAAGCATCAAAGGAAATATATAAATCACAAGGAAGAACTATATTTACTTTAAATAATTTACTATTATAACATGAATAGCGTGATTACATCCAAATCTAGAGAAAATGAAATGAAGTATACCTAAGATCTTTCGGCTAATTTAGCATAGCACAAATTAACAACCTTATGACAAAAATGTAGATAAAAATACAAATAACCATTTAAACCTAAGACATTCACATGTAATTGAGAGATAGCATTAGTGTTTAACACATTATTCAAATAATCCTTTCATAACTCCTTAGTTGTATTAAAATTCTTTCTTGTATACAATTGCTCAGAGTCCCTCCCTTTGCAAAATGGTAACTCTTTCATATTTATAGAGAACATAGGTGGTGTATAAATTAACTTCTTGAAACATATATATGTAATAAAAGGATAACTATCCTTCATGTAAAGATTACAATACACATGCCCTCCTACATCAAGTTTGACAAATAGAACCAATATATGCTAACAGACTAGCATATATGTATTACAAAAGAATATTCCTTTCATATTACATTAGTGGGTCCTCTTGGTTATATTTACTTAAGGATGTCTTTCACCTTAGTGTTTTTTTTAATCAGCTCAAAATCTACTATAGGTTTCATCAAATAATCATCTTCTTGATCCACCAATGTATTAAATTCTATCACTTTTGGCCATGAATTCTTGGATGCATTATGCCTCTAAAATCTACCTTCCCAAGGTAAGGATGATGTCAAGGACCTTTTTATTATCCTTGATAGATTGTCCTTGGTTCTCTTTGATGTTTTGGATGAGGACATTAACCATTTTCTTGAATTCTTCATCATTTATAAGGCCCGTGGTAGTGGGTTGAGAGGAGTTTGCCAATAAGGTCCCCAATAGTTTCCATTATGTCTATCAAGTCCCTGTCTTATTTCATAAAATTGTTGACACTATTATACCAAGTGCTTAGGTCATATATTTTATCCACTATGACTCTTATGAGGATGTTCAAATTTCCTAGTTTGATGGTTTTGATGTCCTAGACCTATTTTTTAATATGTACATTGATCAATTCAACTATCTGGTCTCTGAAGTCCTACCATTGAATGATTAATGCCTATGACATGTCATCTTGATGGGTCAAGAAACTTAATTTAAGGTTCATAATATTCAATCCTTCAAATATATCAAAAAGATACTTATTCAACATCTTAAATATGTCCTCAAGAAATGAAAATGTAGCTTGTGATTCCATGTCCTGCTTCTCCTTTTTTAGGTTGATGATTCTTTGTTTCATTCCCTTAACTCCAGCCAAGGTCATTGCTGATTAGGACTCAATCAAACTTGATATTTCATTTTTATGGATGAGGTGTTCCCCTACTATTTGCCCTTGCATAGGAGTTAGACCCACAAAAGGCTCCACTCTTTAGAAGGTGAACTCCTTAGTAATTATAGTGGCCTTCTTTTTTGTTAACTTCTCCAACCCAGCTATGTTTGGATTATACTACATAGTGGTTATTGGTTTAGAGAATTTGGGTATCTTTGGGATCTCAATCTAAATACCACTTGATGCTCTAGGATCCTTCATTCATTTTCCACCCTCTTTAGTTACCTCAACAATCCTCCTTTCTTCTTGTTCCTTCATGAGCTCTTTAATCCAAGGTTTGATATCATCATGGGTATCAATACTTGTATCTCTAGTAAGTGCCAATGAATGTGATTAGGATGGAATCTTTTGGATCTTTCCATATATGAACCAATCAGGGATGACAGGTCTATGTATGGGTAACTCATCACTAAAAAAGTTAACTTTTTTGGTAGGATGGGTCTATGTCACTTTTGGCCTTTTGGAGGACCTAGGAAAAAGATCCATCTTTACTTCCCTTTTATTTTGTGAGATAGGGACTAAATACAAAGCTATTTCCATCTTCTTCTACATCTCACCTGCCTAGGGTTTTTTAGCTTGTGCCAACTTAGCTATGGCTTCCTCAATTCCCTTATCCTCCTGATATAACCCGTAAGTCTCTACAATATATTTAAATAATTATTCAACTATTTCATATGGTTCTAGGGAAATCATATCAATTTTATCTACTAGAGAAGGTGGTCTTAGAGGTGGAACTAATGATGAAGGACCTTCTCCAGGCCTTTCTTCCAATTTCATCTCACTAGGTCCTTGAATTTGGAGCACTTGATGTTGTAGTAGTCTTGAAGGTGAACTTGAGGTGGAAGGAAATAGATGATATTGTAATGGGTTCATATGTCAAATTTCTCCAGTTAGCTTCTCTTCTGTTTGTAATCTATGCTCAAGTTTGAAGCCTTGTTGCCTACAATTGGATAACACTTCCTCAAATTTTGTAGCCTTGGTGTATAGATGGTCATATGGGCCAAACCTTTACTCATAGGTCACCTTAGTCAGATACTTAGAATGCAGATGGACAACTTTGTTATTTAGGTCCCATTATTTAAGGTCACCTTTTTGAAAATAGAAGGCATCTCTATGTCTAGACATAACATCCAATTATTTCCATCCATGGATCATGGTTTTTATAATCAAGAATGGAAAAGGATGTAAAATTAATTTCCTCTTCTCTTTACATACATTTTCAATGCCTTGGAAGAGTTGGGAAGTAATTTCCTATATATCCAATTTGATAGGGGCATGTACTATCAATCTATATGGTTGTGCCATGACTCCTTCCATCTTGATGATGGTGCAATCTAGGTAATACCATATGTCACCCATGCATTATACACATTTCTTGATGAGGGGGTGAAATATATGCATGGGTTTCCCTATGATAGTCTTAACCAAAGTAGGATATATGAAATCAAAAATGTATTACATGTGACCCCTATATTTAAAGATATAAAATTTTGAATAATGATGGGATATGGTAATCTTGCTATGAGAGGACCAATTATTGATATCAATAATATGTGTGGAGGTCATAAATGAGTCTAATAGATAGGAGATCATGGTGAATTTTTGGCTGGTCTTCCTTTTTATGCCATAGAATTGTCTTCCCATGTGGATGCTAATCAATTCTCCAATAGGTGGAGTCAACTTCTCTTCCACCATGAAATATATGTAGGAAACCCATTTGGGGTCAACATAGGTTATGGTGGGTGCCCCTAATATCTATTAAATAGGGTCATGATGATTATAATGCATTACCTAAATTGTATAATAGTGATCTTCCCATCATGCTTCCTAGATATGTGGGTTCCCTAGTTTAACTAGGGTGTTAGAATAGTGTCTAAATTATGCTTGGTTTTCAATTCCTTGATGGTGGGGAGGTATATATGAGTCCTTGGGAGTTTATATTATCCCTTAAAAGCTATAGGGGTAATTTATTCTATCCCTTTTGACACATCTTCCCTAACTATCTAATCACCATCAATTCTATAATTAACAAACATAGGTGTAAGGATATCTATGCAATGGAGTACCTCTAGTTTTATAGTTGATTGGTAGAGACTAGACATCTAAATTGTAACCAAGTCATAGAATTTCCTCTTGGTTATTATTATCCTTTATTTGTTATAAGTGAGAGGTTGCATTTCTTCGATAGCAAAGAATATCTCATACCAATTCTTCATTATATTATTGAGTGCCCCAGTGTCCAATTTCATGTCCCCAAAAAGCTTTCCTCATTATCTATAGAAAAATATAATTCTACCTCTTGTTTCCATTATTGCCTAGCTAATACCATGATTCCTTAATTCCCTTGGGTGTATGACTAAATTGTCTTTACTCAGGATGAAATTCAAGCTTGTTTAATGTAACTATGTCTCAACAATCAAGAATTAGGGCTTTATGTTATTCTACTAGGGTTTTTTGGAGCTTTAATGGTAAAGGTGGTAGAATTCATAAATTAATTCATGCCTTAGATCTTATGGATAGCCTCACTTATGTAAATTCTATCTTTTTAAGCATGCCAAATATTTGGATTTGTCATTTAGTCTGTATATGGTACCTACGTGGCCTTTCTCATGAAAATTTCTTTGAAAAATAGCCATTGGTTTTAAAATTATGTCTTTTATCTTTGCTCCATTGGATCAAGATCCCAAAATGAGTGTGAACCATTGATGAATATCTTAGAGGTTTCCTTTGATTGGTTGTTTAAATATTGAATTACCCAGTTACACCAAGTGGTATATTTTTGCTTCTTTAGGATATGACTTTAGTGTCTGGTGTTACAATGAGTGTGTTTCTTTCATGTGTCAAGCTATCAAGCTTTGGTATCTCCAGTTGAAAATTCATCCTTCATTTCTCTCCATTAGATCAAGACCTCTAATTAAGCGTGGTTTGTTAGATCTTGTAAGATGCACACAACTTGATTAATCTAAGGTATTAATATAATTTAGGCCTAAAATATATTACTAAGGTTTATTTATGTTAATAAACACTAAAAAACTTAACCTAAGGTATTTTATGCTAAGTTTTCCATGTTAATATGCTAGGGTCCCTTTCAAAGGGTTTTAAAAATATGCCCCTTTTTCCTAGGCTAAAAATTTAACTAAGGTTAAATTTGATGGCCTTGCTAACATTAAAGATGTCCTAACAGATGTCAAATGATGGGAATGAGACTTTTAAATTTAGTCTTGAGTTTTATTCCATGAGGGTTTATGTTTGAGTCTTGAAGTCATATTGTGTTTACAAACACAATGAATCTTCAATTTGAAATTATGGTTGTAGTCCATATGATCATATCTTAGGGCTTATCGATCAAAGAATTTGCATCATTGGATTGAATTGGTGACACAGTGAGGGACATTAGATTCATGTACTTGTATGTGATTGGCTTTGAACTATCAAGGACTCATTTGTATTCATGCCATTAGATCAAGATTTGATGGTGAATGTGGATCATTGGATCTATAAAAGTGCACAAATTTTAAGTCATTTATTGGTCACATATAGACTTAAGTCAAATGATTAGTCCTAAGTTAATTGTGTGAATAAACATGATGAAATTATAGTTAACATTTATTATGCTAAGCATAAGGTTAAAACATTAATGTGGTCCCCTTCAGACATAAGTAAAAGTTTGGATGAGGCTGAACTTGATGGTCTTGCTAACCTCAAAGACATCCTCACAAGAATCAAATGACGAAAGCAAGATTATCAAATTAAATCATGTAATAACTTTTTCATAGAAAGTGAATTCAATGCATGGCTCTTCCTAGGTGATCTCACACCATTATATTAGACCTCTGGGGATGTGAGAGCCATTAGATCTTTAATTAAATCAAATCATTAAGTTATAAATTGATACGTATAATGGTTTAGACTAAGGTTTTGATCTTAAGATGTTATTTATGTTAATATACACAAAGACATTTAAGATTGAATCTTAAGCTAAACAAAAAGCCTTGGATATAAATGAAAGGGGCCTATGGACTAACAATTAGGCAAGGTTAGGAGGCTAACAAAGGAGGAAAATAATAAAAGGTCTAAGTATGATTTTATATTAAGGTTTGGTCATGTTAGAAACATGATCAAATACTTAATATAAAATTATACTTAAGGTTTTTCAAAAATTAAATATGATTTCTTGTTAAATTTCTCCAACCATTTTTGAATTTAAATCATAGGCTTTCTAATTGGGAACCCTCTCTTCCTCCATGGAACTTGTACTTCATCATCTAAAGATAACCATTGGTAGGGTTAGATTATAAAGCATAATCACAATCAGATATGTAGATGTTCATGTCTCTTCAAGTGGATGATCTTTAAATTCTAATAAAGAATAACCTTTCCAAATCCAATTCAAGGTATAGATGTTTTAAAACATTTACAAGGGTCCCTATTTTGTAGATGCAAAAAATTGGGGTATGTTGGTCCCAACACATTCCCAAGATCTGAAGAATATGATTACTAAATCAAAACTTAGTGGAACTTATTTCATCTTCATGATGCCTCCCAAGCCTAGTGAAACTAATCTATCTTGGTCCACCTCTATTAGGTGCTCCAATAGATCTGGTAGCCATGACACATCCACTATTTACCAAAATTTAAGATGCCCATAAAACCATTAAAAAATATGTATTAGACCTCCATGTCAATTATAATTAAATAAATTATTTTAAATTTTAACAAAAATCACTAATTCTATCCTTAATCTATCCATTTTTGATCAATTTCACCTATTTTTAACCTACTTGACCATTTTAGTAGTTAATCAACCTGGGCCCTAAAGATATTATTTTGGCTAATTTCTTACATTTTAGCACTATATCAGCCACTTAGTAACATACTAAGTTGACCCAATAGTACTATTTTTACCATGTGGACTTAACAAACTAAGTTAACCCTTCCATTTCCCCCTCTTAGTACTTAGTTGATAATCTAGACTAATAAAATAAGTCAACACTAGGGTACTATGTCATCCCTCTATCTAAATAACTAAGTTGACCCATACCTACTAAGTTGGCCATGTTCAAAATTATTTTTCAACCTACTAGGTTGATTGGATCGACTTAGTTGGTTCAAACTACCGACTCTTTAACCCACTTTTAATAAATGCCTTTGACACTTATTACTCTGATTCCTTTCAACCCATTTATCTATTTGGCCTCTAGTTCCCTTAGTGAATTCTTAGGGTTCGTTCCAATTTCTATAATTGGTCTAATTTATATTTTTTTATAAAATACTTAATTTCTAATAAAATACTCAAAACAAATATAAAATTCCCAGTTGTCTACCTTATCGCACTTGTTATGGCCGCTAGGCATCACTCTCATCTCAGCTATCATTTCCTTACCATCTTATCTATTTCAAATTTCATTAGGTTTCTCAAATATCTATTTTTATCTAAAAATAAGTCACACAATAGCAAATTACTTTCTTTTCACCCTATTTAAATTACTATTCACAATTCTTTACCTTTCAAATATTTACCATCAAATTCCTTATTTTGATCATATCTTTGTTTTTACTAACTCATTTTTTGAATCATAAAATGTTTTGGAATTATGACATCTTAGAGAATTTTTTCCACTATTGTATACCTATATTTCAAAAAATTGATTTTTCACTCTTTTTTGCACTAAACTCTATAGGTTCACCTAATGTTCCTCACATTGGATGCCTTCGCATCTCTCACAGTTTCCTTCTTTATCTACAACACTAAGGTAAGTAAAGGCATGTGTTTTTCAATTCTATCCTTTCATTTATCTTACTCACTCCTTATTTTTATTTACTTATAATGAATGTTATGTGTCATCATGTTCTATTACTAAAGCACCATCCCATGTTACGCTTATGTGACACATGATGAGCTTTGAGTGGGGTATATGTATACACAAAATATTTTCAAACTTTTATCAATTAATAATTCTCTTTATCTTGAAATAACTGATCGAGTCTCAATCTCTCTGAGTGCACACCTTAAAGGGTGTACCAAGATATGGTTGGGAATACCATTAGTGCTTTGTAGGATTATTATTCCTTTTGCCACTTGTTATCTACACACTTATCTCCTAAAAACCATTCCCTGAGCTTATTATTCTCTCTTGTATACTCTAATAATTTACCATATTCCATACCCATTTTCCTAACCTAAAACCCCTTTTGATAGTTTATAGTACTAGGTCGACTGGATCAACCTTATACTCTTATTGGTCAAACTCATTTAGGGTCTAGGTCAGCTCTTGGCTGACCTAGCCTATGACCAAGTGAGTTTTTATCAATAATGATACTAGGTCAACTGGGTCAACCCTATCAGCCAAAATTTTTATAAGGTCTTAGGTTTAAATCTACCTATATATACAATATCATTTCATCATTATTTGGAGAAGAGAAGAGGAACTAATATCTATTATGCATCTGGTTATCCACCATTCTACTTGAGGAGCAAGCTTAGGGTTTCATACTTTCTTTAGAGATACATATCTTATCTTTTGGATAAGTATTTTAGATGAATTTATAGGTTATTTATCCTAGAGATAATTTATCCTTATCATCCTTACATGCCACAATAAACTCTTACAAAGCACCATGACTGAGGGAGAGATTGAGGCTCAGTGGGTTTGACTTCCAATATAAGTATTCCTAACGTTGTTCCTCCTTTGTACAAGTAGATAGATATGAATTTGTACTTATCTTACATGCATTAGGATTCCATATACATTGATGTGAATATATGTATCTTATACACATTTAATTTTAGTGTTTATTACCCCCACTCTGTGCCATAAGCTTGGGTGAGCACTAGATTAGATTTATTTGCTTTACTTGTTATTAGTATAGTGAATATGAAAATATGGGAATTAGCTAGGGTTATTACATTATTTTTCTTGACTAGAGGCTTTATAACCCTCCCTAGTATTATTATTGTGGTAAGAGATCCCCTAATTGGGTCTAGTAGATCCCCACATTGGTCATATTCTTGATTATCTAATGCATCTCCAATTGAAAGTGTAAGTAGGATCTATCTTCTTCAATTTAGGTTTGATTTATAGATTTGATGCATTTTTTATTGCATACAATTTTTTTAATTTTTAAATGAGAAATATGAATGTTTTTTTTCAAAATTTAGTCCATTTTTTGGGAATGTATAATGTTTTTTAATTTTATTGTTTTATATTTATTTATAGTGGCACTTTGTATTTTGGGTCTTGGAAAATACACTTTAGCATTTATATTTTATATTTTGCACTATGATAATTCAATATTTTGATAATTGTACATCTATTTAATGGAATTTTACTGTTGGAATTCCCACTTCACATTTTTGTGTTTCAAAATGGTCTTTGAATTTTATGTATTCCAAATAGCAAGATCGCATTTTTTGAATCATGAAAACTTCTTTGGCTTTTTGGTTTTTCAAACTAAACTTCACATTTTGAATCCTTCAAAATGTTCTTCAAAAAATGGTCTTCATCATTTTCACATCATAATTTACACTTTAGATTTTATGCATTTCAAAATACACTTTGGCATTCCCATGTTTATGAAAAGGTCTTTGTAGTTTATGCCTCAAAATGTTCCACTTTGGCATTTACATGTCAAGATTTGTTCTTTGGCATTTACAGATCAAAAAATAGTCTTCAAATTTTTAGTTTTTTAAATTAAACTTTAGACAAACACTTGAGATTGTGCCACATGGCACAATCTCAATGACTTGGATGTACAGAAGGATGACCAGTCTAAACAAAATTCCAAAACAACATGAGCATCCAAGATTGTGACATGAATCATAATCTTGGTAAATTGACTATATGGGAGATCATATTAATAGTATAAGCAACAAGTAGGTTCCCAATGACCCAAACACCTATCATTGACTCATGTCACGTGCACAAATATGAGATAAAATTTGATGGTCATGGACAAATCACCTAGAGATTAAATAAATAGTTCACTATCTAATCAACTACTAACACATGTCATCTCTATCATCTTAGGGGATTTAAATCACATATCTCCTGAGCACTCAATTAGTGTATGATTTTTTTTTATAAGAAATAAGTCACTAAAGATTATTATCTATAAATTCATGGTTTTTAAACCAATTTGAATGACTGTATTATTTTTATTGAAGATATTAGAAAGACTAGGGGCATTTTGATTATTTTTGCACAATTAGATAGATGTGATTTATTTGTAATAAGTTCAACTAATTTTTGATAAGTCTATTTAATTATTTATAAAGCTCAATTTATTTTAGTTGAGGTGAAAGAGGGTTATATTAGAAATTCAAATTATTGTTTATGATATTTTAAAATAATTTGGACTTATTACAAAATACATAATTTAGATATATGTGGTTTAAATACATTATATAGATGCGATTTATTTATAATATGTCTAACTAAATCTTGATACAGTCCAAGTTATGTTTGACAACTTTCAAAAAATTGATTAATAATTGTTTTTTATTATTTTAAATAAGTTGGACTTATTACAAATACATTAGAAAGATCTGATTTATTTATAATAAGTCTAGATAATTCTCTAAAAGTAAAATCAATTATTGATAAAGTCTAATTTATTTTTGATAGTTTTCAAAAAAATGATTATTAATTATTTTTTATTGTTTTAAATAATTTGGGCTTGTTACAAATACATTAGATAGATGTGATTTATTTGTAATAAGTCCAACTAATTCTTGATAGGTCTAATTGATTCTTGATGAAGTCTAATTTATTAATTATAATTTTCAACTACTAATTATTTCTGATCATTTTAAATAATTTGGACTTATTACAAATATAATAGATAGATGTTATTTATTTGTAATAATTCCAACTTAATCTTGATATAGTCCAATTTATTTCAAATAGTTTTCAAAAATTTGGACTCTTGATAAGTCCATATTATCTAAATAGTCCTTAAATGATTTATTATGTGTTTCTATAGATGTACATCTTTGAATAAGCATCCATATAAGTCACCCAACATAATCATATGATAACCAACATAACATCTCATAAACATGGCACAAGTAATAAATGAACACATCATACATAAGAATAATCATTAACAAATGTTAATCAGTGTTAAACATGAGATAATCAAAATAATAAACATAGAATCATATATATATCAAAGAAATATTATATACATGTATATCAGCCTCATAGTACCCAAAAATTAATGTCAATGTATCTCAAATGTCATATAGATAAAATATATATACATATCATGATGGTGTCTTAAAAACACATAAGTATGTTGAAACAACTAGTAAAATGTCATATGTCATAGGCAAAAATAAAGCCAAACTATGCAATAATTATAAAATGCTAAAGTTCTGGTGATCAACTCTAAATCTACATTTCCATGGGACTTATTACTAAAAAGGGTTTTGGTGTCCTTGGTAGTCCTATGGTGGTGGTCATGGATGATGAATAGATTGGCTTGAGGCACTTGTAACATGAGTCTTGGTCCAAAACTAGCCAAATCTACTAACTATCCTTTGTGCATCCTAGACCTCAAAATTCACAAATTACTAATCCCTGGGCATGATATAATCATATGATCACCTCTAATAATAGGCCTCTTCTATAGCCTAAAGGCTCTCTAGAATAATTTGTTAAAATTCAGCCTATTTACTAGCTCTTCAAGCCATCTTCCACTCTCATCTGAGTCTACCCATAGTGGCTAATGCCTGATCTTGCTCGTTAATGGATTGATATTTCTTCTTAGTGATATGGCCATGTATCCACACAATATTGTATATCTCAACCTTCAATCAAGTGTTATTTTTCTGCATCTGAGTCATATCATCATCCCTCATGTCTAGGGTGTCCTAGAAATCAAATAACTAGTGTCGTAACCCTGTAACCTCTTGTACCTAAATAATGATATCCTACTCAAGAATGATAGTGTCCTTACCTATTTTATCCATGATAGAAGGCCCTACCTATCTTAAATCCACCTATGTGGCCAAAGTCCATGCTTGTCCTAAGACCACCCATCTAACTACCACCACTATTGAGCTAGGATCTAATATCATCACATTTGGACCCTCATCATCTCCATATCTTCTACCATCTCCTTCATCAAAACCAATGTCGTCATCATCATCATCATTATCATCATCATCATCATCATCATCATCATCATCATCCCTATCCTCACTCTCTTTCTAGGTGCCACTGCTACTGATCAAGGCCTCATCCTCCATATCCTCGATGTCCATAGGTACTTGGCCCCATTCTCACACTATATTTATTAGCCTTAAAGGGTATACACATACCCACTAATGTATGTATTCTAGAGTAACCACTACATCCATGGATCCTCTTGCATAAGCCTAAATAACCTATGTTATGATTATATATATCATTATGGCCTCACTCCTTAGGATTGTAGAGGCATCCTAGATGAACTCTCATGTCATGTGTGCAAACCACCATGGCCCCTCACATACATCCTATTTAAATTTGAACTACCTAAGTACCTAATTAGGTTGGTACTCATCTATAATATGAGATTATCCCTTAGTAAAAAATCATTTAGTAGTCATGAATCCCATGTACCATTCATCCCTAAACCACTATAATTGATAGATGAGGTAAAAACTCTAAATGAATAACTATGGTGTTATATTTTTGAACATCCAATGATAAAAAGTGATGTCTCCTCTATGCCAATACCTATCATCTCCTATCTGAGACCAACCATATGATATTGGATCCTTAGGATCCCATATCTTATGCATCTCAACTGGTTTCTTGATCACAATATTGTCTTAACTCCAACCATGATAAGTGTACAAGTTTGAATATTATATCCACCTCATTATGCTATCATATACAAATCTTTGTATAATTGCATTAGAATAGTTAGTCCTTAGGAAAAAAATGTTGAGTCTTCAAGCATGCTCCTAATGATGCCACCTAGGCCCATATGGAAATACCAACCACTCTTAATAGGTAGCAAGATTCCACTAACAATAGCTATGAGAAAAGTAACCTCCCAATCAATGAGATTTGTTGGTGATGGATCCCTAGAAGGTAGATAATCCAATCAAATATTTGTATAGGTCTCAATCAAGTCTATATCAACCTTCCCATAAATTATGGGGATACCTTGATAATTACATAGATCATCAATAACTACCTACTACTATGTTGGTGGTGCCTAGAATAATCATTATTTATTCATTGGTATCTTGAGGATACACCAGGTATCCTTAAGTGTGATAGTAGCCTCCCAAATTGGTAAGTAAAAGGTCATTGTATCACAGTGCCAGTGCTCTACTAGTGTACTCAAATATGCATAATCAACCTAGATAATTACCATCCATGACATGTTTTGCAGGTCCAACATCCAAAAAAACTCAACCATGGCCTTAGTATAAATCTATGGGATCCACAAATAGTGTAATCATCTCTTAAGATAGGTAAGAACAACAAATCCCTCTTGTAATCAAAAAAGTTAGTATCAACATAATTAAATGTAACTAACTAAGCTTAAGCTTATATTATTCCATATAATTGACTCTCCTTTAGAGGTTGGACCCATTTTAGGCCCTCAAAATCAATTATTTTAGGCTTTTAGAGTAAAGCCATTATTTTCTCTAGGTCAAAGCTATTGTTTAGATGAATTTTTACACTTTTAGGTGAAAACATCATTTTCATTTTCATGAAAATAGTGACTTCATATAAAAATGGGTGTATTTCCATTTTGGTGATTTCCACCCTTTTTTGGTGTTGTCACCATTTTTAAGAATAATGAATTTGATCAAATTCATAATTTTCCTTAGCAAATCCATCATTTTCCCTACCATGCAAATGGTGAATTCACTAATTTCTGACCTAACAAGTGTAATAAATTCTAATTAATGGAAACTAATGACAAATTTAAGGTTACTTACCAATGCTCCATCATGTGTTGGTTGCATGTGATCCATGACTCATTCTTATACATGTCATTCTATGGGCCATTTTCTATCAATAATACGTGTAAAAAATTAGAGCTCTAATTCTCAAAGGGATAGGGTGAGAATGAATTATTTTTTAATCTATGGGTGAATGCATCGCTATAAATTTGAATTTTTATCCGTAGGGTCTATAGTCCATTTTATGTACTCCAAGAAGTGTATATTTCATGTTTCTAGTTTGTTTTATGTGTTGTTTGATCCTACATGCCTTATTTTTTAGTCATATTACAACTATACTATATTTTTGGGCTTCCCATGAGACTTGTTTAATAATGCAATTTTTCAACCTATATATTGTGTTTGTTCAAACATACATTTTTGAGCTCATATTTAGGTTTAAAATGTGTTATTATCCTTTTCTAACCATCATAAATTGATTTTATATATTTTTCATATAAGCTACACTTGTTAATTTTCCCCATTATGGTAAATTTTTATTTTCAATTGAATAATGATTTATCTTAGCTTTCTATGGCATTCTCATTTTTAATCATTCAATTTATAGGTATGAATGATTATAACTACCTTTGGGAAAATCATTATGTTTTTGACCAATTTAATGATTATAACCACCTATGGTCAATTCAATTTTTTACATCTCATATTAATGATTATAACTGACTTTGGGAAATCATTATTTTTACTTGCTACACCTGCCCTTCTAGGGGAAATTATTGTGTCACTAATTATAACTACCTTTAAGGAAATAAATGTTTCCCATTCCATTCTTGATTATAACTACCTTTGGAAAAATTAATGTTTCATGTTTTGTTCCTGATTATAATTATCTTTAGGCAAATCAATGTTTCACATTTTGTTACATATTATAAATGTGTTTGGGAAAATTAGTATCTATTTTACCACCCTATTGAGGCACTTATCTATGCCACTAATTATAACTACCTTTGGGGAAACTAGTGTCACACTTTTTGTTACTGATTATCACCACCTTTGGGTAAATCAATGCCTATGTATCCACTACCATTTATAACAACTTTAGGCAATTAAGTAATCCCACCCTTGTTTCCACTAAATGATGTCATTTTCTTATTTTCAAGGGAATGTTCAACTACTATATTTTGTCTCCTACTCCCTTGAGGGGCATCAAGTTCTTATCAATCAATTTTTTAGGCATGAACAATTTGAATTAACAAATTTTGCATTCTTTGAAAATACATTATTATACAAGTATCTCTCAACACCTTATCAAATATAGGAAAACTATAGACACTTAATTTTGTGAACTTTTATGCTTAAACCAAGATTCAATTCAATTTCTATCAAACAACATAATTTAAGTCTAGAAATCACCTAAATTGCCAAAAAAAAATTGTGTAAGGGATTTAATTGCCTATAAATGTGATGAGGCTATCTTATTTGACATATTACTTTGTATGTACCAATAACCTAGTTCAATTTTAACCCTAGTCAAATTATGACTTAGTAATTTGACACTTTTGGCCTATCAAGCTATTAATTTATAACATTTAAAAAAATTGTCAAAATCTAAAAAGCACTAAGAAAGATCAATTACATTGAAGATATTAATTAACTTACCTAAACAAAAATTCCAAATCAAATTAGTGAATTTTATTTACCAAAAAATATTTTTTATCCAAATATGGAGTCAAAAGGTCAATGTAGTTAATAAAGTGATTTATTATTTTATAAATATTCCAAAAAAATATGAGTCACAACCTCATGAATATCTAAAGTGGGTTTTCATGCCTAAAAAATATCTGAAACTTAGGTGTCAATATTTCATGAGTGCTTTGACCCAACCCAAGGTTAAACTGACTCAACCTAGGTTAATTTAGACTCAACCCAAGGTTAGACTTTAATCTAACATCCCTAGGGTTAGAGTTAGTTATTTGAGATATAAATATAAGTGCCTACACCATATGCCAACAAAATTCTGTGTGTAAGTTTATTCAGTTGGAATACCTTCTTGAAGATTTTAAGAGTAGTGTTAATGCCCAATTATGCCAAGCTTCAAACCATGCCATAAGTTAATATTGGAGAGATGTTACCACCATAGAAGAGAATTCTATAAGAATAAAATCATCATAGGTTGAACATGAATGTCCTTATGACAATAAGTAAGCATCAAATTTGACAAAACAGGGAAGAAATTTATATTATCTTTATCTTTATTTTAAGATCTTGATTATTATGTTATGCTTACCCTAATTTGTAAGCAAAAGTTTTTAGTCCTAATATATTGTTATTCTTTATTTTTTATCATTTGGACTAATAAGGGACTAATCTACATATTTTTTACTCTTCAAACATCTAAGGTACAAACCTTAGGTTATTAATTCACACTAGGAAGTGGGTTGGTTTCTTGGTATTGAAAGAAACATGCTATAATTGTATTATCCTCTATTAAAGTTGAATATACAACCCTTAAATCATTTTTCATAAATTTTTTATGGTTTAGAAGACTCTTGAATGATTTTAGAGAGACTCAACTTAAACCAACACATATTTTTTGTGATAACAAAGGGACAATAACTTTGTTCAAGAATCCATTTTTCCATGCTAGAACAAATCACATTGAACTCAAACATCATTTTGTTACAGACTTGGTCAATGATAAAAATATTTCTCATTGAGTATGTGAGAAGTGAAGATAAATTCATTGATATTATCACCAAATAATTTCACAAGTATATTGATAGAAGACTCAAAGATGTGATATGAATCTTACATATTTTCATCAAAGGAGGAGTATTGAGTATGATGCCAATATGGGCACTTGAGTTATATTTTTAGACTAAGTATATTTTAGTTTTTTTGGTTTTTTATTAAATATGGGTAAAAGAGGGTTTTAAAGGGATACCATGGCCAAATAAAAAATATAAGTCTAAATAGATAAAAACAAAAATATAAAATAAAATATAGGGATAACAAAGGAAATATCAAAGAGAAACCAGAAGTTAGTGAAACATCATCAAAACACATCAAAAAGATCATAAATAAAAGTGATAGTAACTTAAGGATCATATATGCCTTCAATAGAAATAATAACTTCCATATATTAGTGAACCTCATATATAGTGATGTTGAGGATGGTGTCTTGTTTTTATATAAGGGTGTCCTCTTATCTTTTCTACTTACCTCAAGTTCTTTTGCATGGCCCATTGATATTATCATCCACCAAGATTTTTTTCTTATTGTTTTTTTCTTTTCCTTTAGCTACCTTGGGAGTGTTCAAGCCTCTTACACCTTAGATTTAATATTATTATTCCTTTCTTTTATTTTCACTATCTTTTTGTACATAATTTCATAGAATTGGAGGAGATCTTGGTTATTATTATAGATGGTCTTTGATCTTGAGTTAAATTTAAAAAATGGATTTCTTGGATTTATTGTCATTAACTAGGTATTTGAGAAGGTTGAGTTGAGTGAGGAGGGCATTTTTAAGATTGGAAACTTTATCTATAGGGGTGTCATTCTCAGGGATCTCATTCCCATCTAATTTTATGGGGGTTAATTTGGAGCTACCATACCCTTTATAAATGTAACCTAAGATGGATTAACCTTTATTATTATCTTTTATAATACTTTTAGGCTTGATGTTAATATTGAAATGGGATAGGGTCTCATCATTCTTCCAATCATTGTTTATAGGGATCTCATCATAATTAAGAGAATGGTTGGCCCCATCAGTTGACCCATCCTTATGATATTTATATGTAATGGTCATCTCAACCATGGGGGATCATATTTAATGAGGATAAATTAATGGATTAGAACATTGATTACTCCTAGTAGTTCATAATATTACTCTCAAGATACATGAGTAGGAAAAAATGAAGATTGATGTTGGTGTTGTGCCTAAAATGGCTCAACAAAAGGAAATGATGTAATTAAATGACATAATACTTACCTTAAAGAGTGAGGTAATTAATGAGGTAGAGGAAAATATCATCCCAATGGTAAAGAAGTGTTATTCTAAGGAACTTGACATCAGAGTGATGAATACATTACTTGGCCTTAAAGAAATATTAAACCAACTCATTTTTATTATTTTTATTCTAGAAGGTTTGATCCCCCTATAATTCCATGAAAATGATCAACACAAAGCTAGATTCATAGAACTACAACATGAGCCCTCTCATATGAATGATCCTCTTATTCTAGGACATAAAAAAATCAAGAGTGAGTCAAGGGTTATAGCCATCAATACGTTTGATGAAAGGAGTGAGACCTATATGTTTCAACTTAAGCCAAATTTTGGTGCATTCATTAAGGCTGGTACATGAAAGAGGTTTGACCCTAAATCTGACACCCCCCATTTTCCTCATAGAAATTAAAGCCTCTTTGTTGCCTTTATGAAGAGTTGAATTTAGATTAGTAGAGAACATGAACATAACAAAATTATTTAGATATGGGATGCTATGCCTCTCAAAAAAAAATTATTCATATTATTTAAAAAATTAATAATGGGATAGTGCATACTCATCTTGATAACAACAATCCAACTCAAGGCGAAAGTGGGGTTATCATTAGAAAATGTGTGTAGAGTAGCCATGTTAGACTTGGGCTTGGCGATGTTTAAAGCTTGAAAACTTATTTTTTATGTGTTTTTAAAGGTAATTTAATATATTAATGAATTTAATTATTTTTTTAGTCATTTTTGGACATATTCCAATGATTTTTTAAAAAGTAACTAGAAGTACTAGTTAGATCGAGTTCATTATCGAAGTATTAGAATGAGTTCCCAAGTGGTGGGGCACACTTTTAATGTTAGTTAAGTGAAATTAAAGTAGATTTACGTAAATTACTATTTTTTAGGTAATTTTTATGCCACTTTTGTCTAATTATAGCTTGTGGTAGTCAATTGATAGTGCCTTCTTGCATGATGACCAAAAAACTATCAATTAGTGTTAGTGGTACTCTTATTTATATATTGAGTTTATATTAGTTACTTTAAGTTGAATTAGAGTCTAATTTTAGAAGTCCAATTATAGATTACTTAGTTTTTAATTAAATTTATCTATTTATTTTTTACTTGTGTTTTTTTGAAATAACTTGTCATGCAAGTTATCTCGTAAAAGGCTTGTTTAAAGCCTTATTTATTTAATAAATTTACACACCATAGAAGAGTAGTGCATTAATTTGAATTGATAATATTTTTTTATGTTTTATCACTGATATTATTAGATTTATAAATTAAATAAATATTTCAAATAATTTGGACTTATACCCACTAAAGTGGAGGGGAGAAAAATTTCTCCAATTTTTTTTTCCTGTTTTCCAAATAAACTGGTTTATTTCAAACCATTTGGGCATTGATCATTTCAGATAAATTGGACTATTTAAAATAATTTGGATATATACCCACTAAATTGGAGAGAATAAAATTTTCTCCAAAAATATTTTTTCTATATTCCAAATAAATTAGAGTATTTAAAGCCATTTGGGCATAGATCATTTCAAATATTTTTGTACTATTTTGAATAATTTGGACTTATACCCACTAAAGTGGAGTGGAGAAATTTTTCTTCAAAAATAAGTTTTCTATATTCAAAATAAATTAGACTATTTAAAACTATTTGGGCAAATATCATTTTAAATAAATTAGACTATTTTAAATAATTTTGACTTATACACACTTAACTAGACTAGATAAGATTTTCTCAAAGAATAATTTTTATATATTCAAAATAAATTAGACTATTTCAAACTATTTGGACACAGGTCATTTTGACTAATTTGGACTATTTCAAATATTTTGGACTTATTCTATATTCCAAATAAATTAGACTATTACAAACCATTTGGGTAGAGATTATTTTTAATAATTTAGACTATTCCAAATAATTTAGACTTATACCCATTAAAGTGGAGTGGAGAAAAAATTATCCAAAAATATTTTTTCTATATTCTAAATAAATTGGACCATTTAAAACCATTTGGGAATAGTTCATTTTGAATAAATTAGACTATAAATATATGATATGATGTTAATTATCATCATTATGCCACCAACATCCAAAATTCAAGTCTCAAAATGGAGAGAAATAGAAACCAATGGATAACTTGAGAGATAAAATAGAAATAAGCAACATACATCACAAAGAGAAAGCTAGTAAAACATTACATATTACAGATTAATTTGGATTGTGTTACTTTGCATGTAGGTCTAGGATTAATAGTCACTAAGTCGTTACATTTACTGGGTTTATATATACCATATCCCTACAATGACCACCACCTGTGCCTTAGCATTTTTTGCATCCAAATCATCCACCACACCTCAGCTTGAATAAAAGTTGACCAAATAATGGGCTGCTGATACAAAGGCATTTGAGTCAAATTTACTGATGAAGGGGAGTAGATATGGTAATAGTTCTAACCAAGAATGTGAAAAAGGGGTAGTATGTTGTGTACCCTCCACCATAGCCATGTAATGATCATGCAAGTGAAAATAATGAGCTTACATATCTTAAAATACACTTAGAAGAATTAAACCAAGACAATGTGAACTGTAAAAATGTAGAGTAAGCCCAATTACTACATCAAATCTAGTCATTAATCCAATGAGTCCACCACTAACTTCTTTCTATATAAAGGTCTCTACCACTTGATGAGCTTACTCCCTATTTTGTACCACCCAAAGTAGGTTACTATAAAAACATGATGCCACATCCACATTGGTTTTATTATGCCAAATAACATGAAGGTAATCCTTGCATATAATAGTTTAAATTACCTCTAAAACCTCCATATTTGGAATCTAAAATATCAAAAAAAGTTTATGATCCAAGATAGTATTTTAAAAATACATTTCATGATGATCTACATGAAGTAAAAAAATAAGGGTGATAATGACCAAGATTGACATAAAAAGATACATATTCATAGTAGAGGCAATCCAATTATGGGACAAAATCAAGAATGAATGCAACAATGAGAGACAAGTACTAGTAGTTAATCACTTTAAGTGAGCTGATGCCTCTCATGATAAAACACTTCACACTCAAGGGATTACTATGTAACCATGAAGTTAAATTCCATTTAAACATGTCTAATCTCTAGTATGCCCAAAATTTAATGGAGTAAGTCCAAAAAAATTTTAAAAAATCCCATCAATCATAAGTGATGTCATAGGTCCACCAAAACAAGTCCAAACCACTGATCATATACATTATCCACCACTACATCAGTCACTTGGTCCACCCACCAATTCACAAGGAAATCTTCTTGTTTATTAGCTCACATGAAGCAATATTATGCTAATTTATTTAATCATTTAAGGTTTTACACAAGTTTTATTCCTATTTTTGGTTAAAGGGATAAGATGCCTAAATCAATTAAATCAATTATAGAATTAAGCTATTGATTTGTTATGATTTTGACTTTGTTTGAATTTATATAAATAGAAATAAATAGGGATAAATAGATACTTATCTAAAAATTGACTATTATGGATGATCTAGTTTCTAAATTTTGAGATCTAAGTAGTAGTATGTGTCATCAATAGGCTATTGATATTCATCTATTCATTTGACAATAGTGACCAATTTGGACATTACTGCCATTTATGTGTACTGTACCAAATGTGGCACTAATCTCCACTTTGTGGAACTATTTCAATTTTCAAGGAGTACCTACACCTATATCTATATGTTTTATTCTCTCATGACCAAAACCTATAACTATGTATTATACCTAGAAATCTTGATTTGATGTGTAAACATTAGCTCTCTTTGCAAGTATGATATGTGCAAGAATTAAGTGTGTGTTAATAGGATGGATTGAACATCCTCAACACCCCATTATGTATAGATTTTCCTATATACCAATACTTCTAAGAGGGATCAAGTCTAATGTAGTTCTCCCACCTATTGCTTGATGTATTTACAAGTGAATTCTAGAATGAGACTAGCCTTAGATGCCTTAAATGTGCTTGAGCTTTAAAATGATTGAAAACTAGATTTAGGGATGTCATAAATGGTAATATGAAAAAATTAATATAAAATAGGGATAAAGTACCTTGATATTTCACAACTTTATCTTTGATTTGAATAGATATTGCATCTATTTTCCATCTAGTCAATAAAGGTTGATTAGACTTATATTTATAGGGTTCTATTGCTTATTTGGATAATAAAATGAGATTAGGCCAACCTTAAGAGGGGTACACATTTGAAAAAATATTAATTGGGAAGATTTGGGGCTAAGGAAAATAGTGCCTAGTTGGGGATAGTAGTTCCATATGGATATAGTGTCCTAAATGTGGTGCTAATGTCTTTTTGGCAAACTGCTAAGTAATTTGGATTGGGGTCAGAGATGATAGTTTTGGGACTATGTTGTGATTAGATGTAGGTGATTATGGTCTACTAAATGACTATAAATGTATGTTTAAGGCCCTATAATATGTCTATGTCTAGCCTAAAGATAGGTTAACTAAAGTGACACTCTTATCATATAATTACCACTTTTGGGTGATAATATTTGCTCCTCATTGATGACAATAATTAAACAAAGTGAAATGACTAGTATAAATGAAAAACAAGTGTATCTAGACTTACCTACTAAGTGAAGCCCATATATATGAGTTTGAGTATGTGAATCTAGGTTTATGTATATATAACATGATCTAGAGCAATGTATTATAAAAAAACATGCAAAAATTAGTCCTTATTTAAGAGATAATCAAAATCAAAAGACTATGTTAAAATGAAATAACTATGTAAAGTTAAATAAAGAGAGAGAGAGAGAGAGAGAGAGAGAGAGAGAGAGAGAGAGAGAGAGAGAGAGAGAGAGAGAGGAGGAATGAATACACCTTATTGGGTATGTGAACCAATGCATGAACTTGGCAACAACATGTGTGTGTGTGTGTGTGTGTGTGTGTGTGTGTGTGTGTGTGTGTGTGTGTGTGTGTGTGTGTGTGTGTGTGTGTGTGTGTGTGTGTGTGTGTGTGTGTGTGTGTGAATGTGCATAGTGATCATATCATTGAGTAACTTGAGCTGAGATGATGACTTGCTCAATCATCATATGGGTTGCTCAAGAACTTAATCTAGTTTTGACTCCATCATTTCCCATCCCTACTTGGTGGATCCTAATTTATGTGAATAACTTAGATAAGAATCTAAGTGTGTCAAACCCTCTCATATATATGGATCAAAAACTCAAGTAGTCCATAACTACATCATTACCCCTATGTGAAGTAGATCCATATATAATTATATTGTGAAAAGTTATGAAAATATATAACTAAGTAATCTAATTATGTATTTGGCTCCCTGACCACTTGGATATATTATGTGGTTCTAGGCCACTAGAGAATTCCAATGATTGAAAATGGAGTAATGAATGAATCTAGTGAAAACCTAGAATGTGATAGGATTATATACAATGTAATAGATGGCATAGAGTTTTCCATTCCATCTGATCAACTTATCTAAAGCTAAGTATATATAAACTATGTGCCATGCACATGCCCCCAATCTGGTATATGAGTATACTGAATCTGAGTCAAGCATGTAACTTCTAAATATATATAACTGAACTAAATGTATGAGTGATCATGTCATGCATGATTCTCCCAAATATAAGTAAATGGTATGAATTTGAATTGAAATGATTGAATATAAGCTAAATCTAAACATAATTTCCAAACTTGTGACTATATCTATAAAAATCTATATTGTACTTGGTGTACTATCCTAAATGATCTAGACTATCCTAAATCTAAGGATAATAGATAGTAACACCCTATAATTGACAATAACACCTTGTATCACTAATGTCTTAATGTGGGTGTTAATGACTTCTTAGTCTAATCTCTGTGTGGTTTGAGCTGACTATTGAGTCTCTATTTTATTCTATGTCTACCCTAAGTCTAATGTCTATAATTGAGACTATGTGTTGAAATGTATCTAAAAAAATCAAACTAAGAGCATGATCTCTATGAAAATCCCTATAAATTCCCTCTTTTGATGGTAGTTATGAAATATGTGGAAGAACTACCCTCTAAATAAATAGATCTACAAAATGTTTTAGTTGGTGCACGTGCATGACTTTCCAATATAATGTAACACATAACATCATAATATAAATGTATCTAAGCATAATTAGGAAACATAATATGTATGTTTTAATCTATCATTGAATAAGGGTGTCAAGATAGATGTAATAAATGAATAATAATAGTAAAATCTGATTAACTACCTAGGGGTTGGGGCATGATGTCCATCAAGGCTCCCAAGTAGGAAGGGTAGATGCATGAGGACCCTCATGGCATAAAAAAATGGTGTTTGTAATAAGTAAATACAAGTGTCATGTATAAGCATATAATGAGTAAAATATAAAAACATATGAGGCACATAAAAAGTAAGCCAAGGGGCTACAATACAAGGAACATAGAAACATGTCACTAAATCTAAGAATGAAGACATATAAGGACATGTTCAAATTTCCACATACAAAAACAACAAGTAATTTGGTGTAAAGCCACATATAAGGACATGTTCAAATGTTTGCATATAGAAGCATGAAAAATCATAGACAAGGGACATGGGCACATGACCAAGGCATAAAAATAGAGAAGTGGAATATAATCTAAGGAACAATGACATATGCAAACTCCCTTGAATATGTAAGAAGCACAGTATCACAATCAAGTCTAATCTAGGAATAATAAATGCAATCATGTATAATTATGTGATACAAATCTATGTAGATACTAGGGTGTATATATACTAAAGTTAACTAGTGATAGTTGGCAAAAGCTCTGAGCAATGAATAGAACCATGTAGTCATATAAAATGCAAAATTGGGCTACTTGAGTATGGCTAATGAAACCCAATCCATAGGTCCTCATAGTTGCTTTCAAAACCCTTCTAGGCTTTTATTTCACTACTTCCCACTCATCTACAACCTTCCAGACTTAACCTTTATAGATTTAGGCATCTCTCTCAGGCCTAGATCTATCCCCCTAGGTCTCATTATCTCTAGACAATAGTGCCCAAGTTGGATAGGAGCGCTAAAACCTAGGGTGTCTAATTTTTAGTGTTGTTTTCCAAGTGTGCTTTTGGTCATAATGGTCATATTTTATTGAATCCTTATCCTAATTCATGTTGAATTAATACAAATTAATTTAACCCACAATCATTAAATCCCTTATAAAAGTTCATTCAAAGTCCATTTAGAAGGGTTGGCACTCATTTACAAGAGAGAATCAAGAATACAAGAAATACTACTCAAGCACTCTTCCCTATTCTCTGCATACAACCATGCAATAGTATTTCAAGTTTATTAAAACCTTTAGACCAGTCCCTAGTCATTCCAAGTACATCTAGTTTCACATTCACTTGCATTTTCATCATACTATTTCACCAAGCACTTCAATGGGAGAACTACATATAGCTTGATCCCTCCTTAGAGTATTGGTATGTATGTAATGTGCCCACACACGAGGTGTGAAGTGCGTCTAACATATCCTTAATACACTAACCCCATTTCCCTATTTTATAAATTTCTATTTAATTGCATAAAAGACACAAGCACATGAAAAATCAATGATACAAGGAGTTCCATTGATAACAAGGATATGAAATTTGGTACACAAACTCATACAGACACTACAAATAAAATGCCAAAAAATCATATCTTTATGAGTAGTTTGGACAATAGCAGCAAGACCAATACTACAATTTTATACAGTAGGGTGTCCTATAATTAATGGTCTTATCCAATCAAGAAATGAACTCTAGATCTCAGCTTGTGATAGTGTCCCAATCCTATTCCTCCAGTATCAGATTTTGTCTATGTTGTAATAGCCCAAAATAAGCTAAGTCATATTTTCTCTCACTCATTACTATTTTTAGAAAAGGCAAAAATATAACTTGTTTAAATAAATTAGTGGCTTAATTATTACATATTATTTACTAATTTTATCTACTTAGACCTATTTATTATTTTGGAATTAAACATCTAATTTACCAAAAATAATAAATCATTTGGTGAACCTGACTTACTTCAAATTTCACATAAAAACCCTAGAAACCCTAGGGTAAATTGCTAGTTGATTTTTCCCATAAATTTCTAAATTTTTTCTTGAATATTAAAATCATAAATTCCTTTCAAATTTTAAAATTATGTACTAAAATTTAAAATAAATTTATTTCAAACCCTAGTTGCATCAACTAGCTCCCAGTAATTTTCTAGTAATTTTCCAATCATTTTCTAAATTTTTAGTTACATATTAAAATAAAAAATTCACTTAAAATTTCAAAAATTCATATTAATTTTCAAAAAATATATTTTTCTCAAATCCGTAGTTTCATCTACTAGGTCTCATTAAATCACTAATTTCCCCATAAATTTCTAAATTTTATCTTGCATAATTAGCTTAGAAATTAAATTTCAAAATTCAAAGTATTTTGCAAAAAAATATTTTTGAAAAATCCCTAGTTGCATATATTAGTTCCTATTTGCTTCTTGAGGTATCACCTTACATGTTTGTGCACTTTGTATCCTTTTCATGAAATTTATAGTTATCTATTTTTAGGATCTTATATTTCCTATATTCAATATTTTACTTTTCTAGCACTTGGTCTATAACAAATTATTGCAAAAAATTCAAACACTTCTCAATTTTATTTTCTACTTTAACAATGGCTCAATACACTGGTTTTGATGAAAATGATAAGAGAAAACTTAAAGAACTCTTAACCAAACACCCTAACATGAAAGATGACATGCTTAAAATATTATAAGAGGAACAAAAAATTAAAAACAATGGTCAATCTTCTCAAACCACAGAGCAACCAGTTGAAAATGGCACTGTGAGGGCAACTGTCTCAACAACCCCCTATAGTAGCCCAAATTACCTCTATGCGATTAGTTACAAATAGTACATCCCTATCTCTTGATGTGGTAGCCCTTGTGAAAGAGATAACATCTCTTTAATCTAAGGTGCCACTAGACCTACGTAGGCTTTGGATGTTTTGCTCTTCTGCATACACCATTGGCACATTATATTGCTTCCACACCCTTACCAAAAGGCTTTGTTCAACCTAAGCTTACTCTTTATGATTTCAAGGGTGATCTAGAGACACATTTGAAATATTTTCATGTAGCATGCTTGGATTATGTACCAAATGATTAGTTACTTACCAAGATATTTTCATAGAGTCTAAAAGATTATGATTTACAATGGTTCTGTAGTTTACCAAATTAGTTGATCAATGAATTCAATCCTTTAGTTGACATTTTCCTAGCACATTTCAGTATCAACATTGGTGATAAGGTCTCTTATGCACAAATTGCATAATAGAAACATAAATTCAATGAGCATCTCATAGACTATGTGCTTCAATATAAGACCATCTTGGATAAGATGACTAGCCCCATGGTAGATTAAGAGTTATAGAACAAAGCCTTTTACCAACATTACATGAATCTATTATGTTCAAAATATTCTCTTCCTTTACTGAATTGTGTCATACACTAAAGGAAAGAGAAGTAAAACTCATTTCAATGGGAAAACTCAAGTATACAAGCATCCCAAACAAAAAAACAAGAGTAATAAGAAAGTCCCATACAAGGTCAAAGTCAATGATAATAAGAATTAGAATCAACCAATAGTCAATGTAGCTTTAAAGCCCCCTCAGTGTGTGGTTTCATCAGCACCTCCCCAGAGTGCATTTACCAATCTACCAGTTTCTCTAGCTAGAGTTTTATATAAATTATTAGAATGTAACATCGTCACTATCCCTCCTATTAAGGAATTTGACCTAACAAGGCCTCTTCTATGGGGATATGATCAATAAGCATTGTGATTTTCACAAGGCACCAGGCCACACTAAAAATAGATGTATCAGTTTGGTACATAAGATACATGACTTGATAGATGAAAACCTAATTGATATTAGTATTTCAATTGAGCCTCCATAATCTAAGCCAACATAGGATAAAGCTTTGAAAATATTCTCAGATCTATTTCCATAGCATTATAAGTAAGAGAAAAGGGACATGTCAAGTGTTCATCACACATAATACCATGCACATCCTCCACTAGTTATATACCAGTCACCTTTAGTTGAATCACATCCTTTGAGTGGTATGATAGGTGTGTGTGAGTCCAAATTTCCAACTAGACATTTTATATCCTTCTTAGATTAGGATATTGTCAAGGATAATTCATATTACAATGCACTCTTTATCATAGCACATATTCATAATCAACCCATTCATAGTGTTCTCATCAATAAATGCTCTAGTGTTAACATGTGTACCATTACATTATTATAGCATCTAGGATATTTAGAGTAGGATATAACTTCAATAGATATAGTTATCAATAGATTCAATGGGCACATATAGAGTTCATTGGGTGAGATTTTACTACCTCTATAGACTAGGCCAACACATGTGACCACACATTTCACCATAGTTACCAGTGCAAGAGTTTTTGATATGTTACTTGGTTACCCATGGATTTAGAAAATTTGAGAAGTACCCTCTATAGTTCATAGATGCATGAAATTCATTCATGTTAATTAGGTTATTATAGTTGGTAGAGTTCCATATGAGTTACCACTCCCCACTTCAGAGCCATCTCCTTTGTAGTCACTAGTTCTAGCTTCTCCACCAATTTCAGTTTCCCCACCAGTTATAGTTCTTCCTCTAATACAAATTTAGACATATTTTAGGCATCCATTTATAGTTTAGAGGGTTCATACACCACCACTTTGGTAATCTAGATAGCTTCTAGCTACAGTATTCACACCTAGAATAGTTTCATTGAGATCTCATGTGTATACACATAGAGAACATGTTCATAGAGCTTCTCCTACTTAAATATGGGTCCCTAAGAGCCTTACAATTGCATCCACTTCCCAAAGTTATATAGGGGCCCCACATTTAGTTTCTACTTCAAAAAATTTAAAATATTTACAATGCACACCACTTTTAGAATCATAGTCTCAGCCTTTCCATCATGTTTCATGATCACACACGATACCTTTGTTCGATATAAGATACCATGATATGGATTCTCATTCAAGACTCATTAGTTAGTATCATTTGTTCCTAATATTTATCGTATATAGATTATTTTAAAAAATCCAAAAACATTCAAATATATTAAAAAAACACAAAAACATTTTGATTATATGCATCATCCATGATTTACATTTCTAATACTATGTTAGGACTTATATTTGCTATTTCATGCTGTTGTTTGTCAATTTATCTACATTACCATGCTTCACTTGATCTTATTTGAGTGTGTATAGTGACATCTAGATCCTTGACTACTTCACTCTACCCGTTAAGGGAGCATCCTAATTTTACATTTGAGAACACACATTGATATACATACCCATTAGGGGTATATTCTACATGGCTACACTATACAGGTTATGTCATTCTTACACTACACACTCCAATTTATCATGTTGATGTACATTACTTACTAGATTACAAAGATTACTATATTGACATTTCACTAGTATCTAGCACTTGTGTATCTCTTTAGCATATACCTAGTCTTGTACTAAACATGTCTTGCATACTTTCACTCTTTCTTAGATTAGTTATATGTGATTCTATTTTTCTATTTATTACTTACTTTCTCTTCTTGTTTAATGTAGCTTTTTGGATTGCATTTCTAGTTCTTTCTTATCTCTTATGTGTGCTTTAGGACATTTTTCAATGTCATTTTCTTCTATTCATGTGTGTGTACCTTTGGACATTTGTCAATGTCCCTTACTTGTACTCTTTTATGTGCCTATGGAATTATTCTAATCTCTCTAGTTCTATGGTATTTGTATGCAACATTTCAACATGCCTAGTATATTTTTTTCCAGTATGAATGACATGTGCCCATGTCCCTTTTTTTTCTTGGCCCCTTGCCCACCATTGTATGTTTCTTACTTCTTATGCTTATTGCTTGATTTTTTATCATTATTTTCAAATGCCATGATCCATATCATGCATTTACTTAATTTATTAGATGACATGATGGACATCATGCTCCATCCTTCCTTGATAATAAATAAAAGCTAACCTTTTCAATTATAGTTATGTACATTACACATGATTTTACATTATTATATCTATCTAGGCATGCCCATGTTGATCTAACAATCTCTCAATACAAATATTGTTATATCTCAATATATATTGTCAATTATCATTACTATATCATGTATCTATGCAACATAACACACTTGTAGGGATATATACTTTGAGGGAAGTCATTACAGGGTACTTATTCTTACCCTTAGAAGAAGGGGTAACAAATAAGGGTTTTGTCATAGAGATCAGAGCTTTTAGTGGTAAAAATAGAAATTTTTAGAACACTCAAAATAGAATCCAAACATTAAATCAGGTAGAACAGACCAGGTAGATAATAGAGAATCTAGAAGAGTCATCAGATTTGGCCTTGGATAACAATGCCAAACTTAGACTATAAATATAGATAGTAGGGTGTCCTATTTTTGGCACTCCTATCTTGATAGTAAAAAAATCAGAAATTTGAAAATAAGACAAAAAGGTGAGTTGAGTCATAGGTTTATTAGTACAACATAGTCTAGATTCATCATGTTTCAATACAATTTTTCTTAGAGAATGTAGATTTAGGGGGCATCATGCATGACACAATGTCTCTCACTTTTAGTTTTAGATTAGGTAATTGATATAACTTCCAGATCAAAATCCATGTTCTAGACACTAGTTATTGGGGGCAATGTGGATGACACATTGGTCCTCCTCTCTTTCTAAGTTTAGTTTATTTTTCCTAACCGTTTTCATTAGTTATGTGCCTTACTCCATTTTCAGGTGGTTAGCATCATTTTTTTAAGTTTGGATTTCATACAAGCTTAGATTCTTGAGTACCCAAGTTGGATTCCATATAATCCTATTGCACTAGTTTTAGAGTGGCTTTCATACAAGCCTAGTCTCCATCTTTTGAAATGGCTAAGAGTGGCCTAGTTTCCAACATACAATTAGCTATCCACACCAACATTGTTAGATAATATTACATTCATGGGATTCAGGAGCCATCTTATATGACATCTATTCCATACCAATATCACTTCATAGCTTCACTTCATGAAGCAATGATGGAGCCAAAAGACTAGATAACCATGGTATTCTTGAGCCACCTATTCAGAGGGATTAGACACATAGTCCAAACATCAATTGACACATGCATGATTCATTAGTTTTACTTAGTAGGAAATAATAGAGACAAATGACTAGCTAACTTTTGTATTCTTAAGCCACCTATTTAGAGGGATTGGACACATAGTCCAAACATTAATTAACACATGCATGATTCATTATCTTCACTTAGTAGGTGATGATGGAACAAAGGTCCTACCTTTACATTCTTGAGTCACTTCTATAGAATTAAGCACTCAAATCCATTCATGATATTACTTTTGGTACAACATACACCCAACACAATCTAGCATCACAATAGGTTTTATATTGGTCTATATACTTGGTGAGGTGTATTCATTTCTTTCTCTTCCTCTCTCTTATACCCAACATGTGTAATTTCTTATTTTAGATATATCATATCTAGTAAGGATTGATATTTCATATGTTTTTCATTATAGATTCACACTTCACATCATGCTCTCTCTATGTACATCCAACATCACATAGCTTCATGAGCTTCACCTTCATAGGTAAGTTTAGGTATAATTTCTGTTTTTCCTTTATCCTAGTATTTCACTTTGTTGTATCCCTAAAATAAAGGGGAGGTAAATGTAGTCATATAAAATGTGAAATTTGGTTACTTGAGTATAGCTAATGACACCCAATCCATATATCATCCTACTTGCTTAGATAACCCTTTTAGGTTTTTCTTTCATTGATTCCTAATCATCCACAGTCTTCCAAACTTAACCCTTGAAGACCTGCCTAGCTCTCTTAAGCCTAGATCCATCCCCCTAGGTCTCATTATCTCTAGATAAAAGTGCCCAAGTTGGATAGGAGAGTTGAAACCTAAGGTGTCTAGGTTTTAATGTTGTTGTCCAAGTGTACTTTTGGTCTTAACGGTCATATTTTCTTGAATCCTTATCCTAATTCATGTCAGCCTAACATGAATTCATTTAACCCATGATCATTAATATTCCTATAAAATGTCATTCAAAGTCCATTTAGAAGGGTTGACACTGATTTACAAGAGAGAAGCAAGAATATAAGCAAGACTACTTACGCACTCTTCTTATTCTCTACAGACAACCATCCAATAGTATTTCAAGCTTATTCAAACCTTTACACCAGTCCTTAGTCATTACAAGTACACCCAATTTTGCATTTACTTGTATTTTCATCATACTATTACACCAAGCACTTCAATGGGAGAACTACATATAACTTGATCCCTCCTTAAAGTATTGGTATGTAGGCAGTGTGCCCACACACAAGTTGTGAAGTGCATCTAGTGTATCGTTTACACATTAACCCCTTTTCCTTATTTACTAAAGTTCCATTAAATTGAATAGAAGACACAAGCGCATGAATAATCAACTCTATAAGGAGTTTTAGTGATAACTATGATCTTAAATTTGGTACACAGGCTCATATAAACACTACTAACAAAACCTAAAAAAATCTTCTCTATGAGTAGTTTGAAAAATAATGGCAAGACTAGGACTATAGTGCTGAGAAATAGGGTTTCTTATTTTTGGTGATCCTATCCAATCAAGAAATGAACTCTAAATCTTAGTTTTTGACAATGTCCCAATTATGTTCTAGTATCAAACTCTATCTCTGTCATAATAACTTGAAATAAGCTAAGTCATATTTTATCTCACTCATTACTATTTTTAGAAAAGGAAAAAATACAACTTATTTAAATAAATTAGTGGCTTAATAGAGAAGTGGAATATAATCCAAGGAATAATGGCATATTCAAATTCTCTTAATGATGTAAGAATCATATTAACACAATCAAGTCTAATCTAGGAATAAGAAATGAAAGCATGTATAACTATGTAATACAAATCTATGTAGATGCTAGGGTGTATATATAGTAAAGTTAACTAGTGATAGTTGGCAAAAAATCTAAGCAATGAATAGAACCGATCAATATCAAGATAAATCAATGCATAATTACAATGTATACTATGAAAATATAAAACTTGGTTATAGTAATTATGTATCAGATGCCCCCAAGTGGGTGGATCTATCAATATATAAACTTAGAACACTACAAATGACCTCAATTGGTAGATGATAGTTATTTTGGATTATTATAATGGACCAGAGTCCTATTTGTAATCTACAAGAACTCAACAAGAATAAGTGAAGCATATGTGTAAGGGACTATTTCAAATAATTTAGACTTATCTTTAGTCCAAATGAAAAACAAATATAAATAATACACCTACATTATTCAAAATTTTATAATTCTAAATTCTCTGTAATATAATAAATGGGGAATAAATCCAAATTATTACCATACTCTCCATGTGCAACTTACACAGAACCCAAAAACTATTCATTTCAAAGATTATCTCACATCTAATTTAGGGACATAAGTCTAGATTATCTAAAATAGTCATTTGTATGATAAAACCACCTATACTAGGATAGCTAGCAATATATAATATATGGAAATTACTATAAATGTAAACAAAACAATGCATACAATCTCTAAAATTTTTATATTTTTGAAATATTTAGATGTTTTTATATTTTGACATGTTATATTATTTTTGTTTTTTTTTAGGATAATATATGTACAAGAAAATTAAAATAAACTATGTACAAGGATAAAGGGAGAGAAGGGAGTATGTACAAGGGTAGGAACCATACTAACCAATGATTCTCATGGGAGACTCACTAGCATTGTGGCTTGTGTCAAATATAAGAATGATAATATCTCATGTAGTGTGATTGTTATGATGTAGTTTAATGTTGCTTTAGTATGAATATGAGTATTATTCCTCAATAGAATCATAATATGTGCTTGAGAGAGATCTCTGATACTATGGAGTTGACCTTTCTAAATTGTGTTTTGGAAGATTGATTGTGATTTTTACCTTTGAAATTTTCCATATCATAGACATACTGTGTTGTGGAGGCTCTTTTTCTATAAAATCTTGTTTGAGAATGCTTTTTGGATGAGCATGATTTTTACATTGAAACTGAGGATCTTGATCATTTTGTAACATTTACTATGTAGTTAGATGTTTTGCCTTGATAAACTATATCTGTGACTAATGTACCTTAGGATGTTTAATGAATCCTAAACCTCATTGATCAATGTTATTATTGACCAAATTTAACCCCAAGTTAAATTTGGGTCAACCCCTAATATTTTGAACTTTTAGAGAAAGATGAAAAGGTCTTATGGGGTCTCTTATTGTCCTACAAGTCTCACTTACCCTTTCCCTAGTCCTTGCTGAAACCCATCCTCCTTGTACTAGCTTAGTCAATCAAAGTCAATGTTGGTCAAACCTAGTCAAAATACCAAATTATTTTGGAAATGTCTTAACATGACATTTTATAGGTTTTAATGTGTTTACAAGTAATAAATTGACCACTTGCTAGGTTTTAGGTGTTAAAAGGGTCATTTGGGCACTTCTCTAGCTAATTAATTGACTTATTCAGATGGTCAGAGTTAAAAAATATGTCATCAAGGTGGATATCAACATGGATAAGGTAAAATCACATCATAATCAATTAGGTGACAGTTAGAAGTCTATTATGATAAATAAATGGTAGTTTTTCCTTAAAAATAAGAGTTTCTGGGCACTTGTATAGATTTATCAAGTCCATCATCAATTGAAAACATCTTGGAGTGTTTGTTCAGATCCACATAGGTCATCTTCACTTTTGTTTTTAAAAAAAAATCATATAATATCCATTTCCAACTTCTTTTCCTTCATTTTCCATTGGCAAGCCAAGGAAGGGCTGATTCAATCACTTGGCATGGGCCGTATAGGTATAATTGGGAAGAGTGATTTTGGGGGTGGATATTAATCTAAGTTAAATTAAATTTCATATAAATAGGTTGAAATTTTATGCCTCATCCTTTATGAACAATTAGTTTGACTCTAGGTAGTTTTTTTATGAAATTACATGCAAGAGGAGTATGATTGTGCATATATATATATATTTTTAAGGAATCCATGGAGTTGTGTTATTTTTATGAAGTGTTTTTAAGATTGAATATGCCCTCTCCATGGTTTTCTCATCATGTAACAACCTCTCTCTAAATGCCTTTGAAGGAGATCTCAAAATTTTGCATATTTTCTAAGTTTGTAGTCATGGGTATGGAACCTATGTTTTTGCAATGTGGAAGGAGATATTGAAGATGTATGATATGATTGGGTTCATTTTTTAAAAAAATTATTCATTAGGTACCCTTTTGAAAAATCAAATCAGCATAATCCTCTAAATCCAAATTGTTTAATCTCCTTGTTCACTTCTTAGTCTACTCACAATCAGCTTAAGCATGAGTTCAAGAGATTTATATAGAGGTAAAAAGAGTGGAATACATGGTGGAGTTCATATTGAAGTCTGAACATACCAAAAGGTTCATATTTTTCATGCCATGAGAATTATAATGCTATGCTAAGAGGAATTTTCCTTCAAAACAATGATTGGACTGTATTGGTTCTTTTGTCCCTAAATGTTGTAGATAGAGGTCCTAAGGGTTGTTTTAGACCTCTAAAGATATGCATCCTTGAGGTTTTAAGACCCTTGACTTACCAATATTTTTTTCTCTAGTGATTAAAATACCTATTCCAATTTTTATCTTGAAAGGACAAGAATGAGATCATTTTTGAGACCCTCAAAGATTGCTAGTGAACCACTAAAAGTAGACAGTGTTGTCTATAGGATTGGAAGGAGGCTACCACCTACACTATGAATAAAGGAATATAGACACAATATTTAAAGGGGAAAAAATTCCAAACAAATAAATAATGAGTCCTAATCACTTAGGTCATGAAGAAAAATTGTATTGCATGAAATGAACTTTTAAGCATACCCCCTGTTTGTACATAAGGTAGAGTATACAATGAAGGCAATGTTTCAATGATTGTCATAAAGAGATGGTCTTAAGGATTAAAAATAATAAAATAGGGTCATATTAAAATTAATATTTATCTAAATAAAACCTTAAAAATCCCTATACTTCACTACCATGATCCAAATGATCTTAAATACAACCTACAGGCTTGAGAAAATACACCTACAGTCAGAGGTATTGAGGGTGTGAACTTAGTCAAGAGTGGAAGGAGTTTTTGAACTCAAATAGAGAATTAAAGTGATTTAAATTAATACAATATTATTTTATGAGGACAAAAAAAATGCCTTATAAACTATTTGAAGGCATATTCTCACATGAAAGCCTACAGGTAGGGAAAAAGATGTCTTAGACCTATGGGTTAGTTTGAAACATAGTCCATGTTCAAAGGGTGTGAAAAAGGTATGGGAGTTTGGAAAATTAAAAATTATTACATCAAAAACCATGATATAAAACTTCTTGTGTTCACTACCATGATCGAAATGGCTCTTGATAATCTATATGTGGACTAGGAATATGCACATATAGGCATAAACAGGGTCTCAACCTAGTCAAGGTAGGGGTATCCTCTTCAAAGACCAAAACATGGGATTTATGAATTATTTAAATGTGTATAGGTAATATAATGAATTAATATGTTATATATTATAATAAACATGGAGATAAGGCCCAAAAATAATAAAAAAAGCTTTAACTTAGACCTACAAGCATGTTTTATAGGATGTCTCTGTCCTAAATAGGCTAGTGAGGTGAAATGATGCATTAGTGAAAAAGGAGTGAGATAAACCTTGGGAAAGAGTGTAGGAAAAATAAATTTAGCTTTAAATAATTAGATTTTTTATTTTGTTTCAAAATTCCAAACCAATCTTAAGGCAAATCATTAGACCCCAAACTTAGTTAGCCTTAAGGCCTTACATAGTCCTACACCTAAAGAGGTTTGCCTTGCAAATTTGGAGAGTTGGATGGTATAATGAAGGATTTATAAGATAAAAATTGGTAAATAATACCATTTTTACCTCTAAGACACTCATAAATTGTCAATTTTCCAATGTAAATAGGGAAAACCCTCTCTATTTTGTCTCAGAATAGGGGCAGTTTTAGCTTGTATGGAGATGGCAATTTTGAGGAAAATGATGAAATTGATGACCAGAGGGAAAGAAACAAATAGATTAAGGTTTTATAATATGGAGGGTAAATAACATATTATATAAAACATTTGTATAATCCTTGGAATTAAATAGGGTACCCTACACAAGAAGGGTTACAGTCATGCATAAAGAAAACCCTTAAGCTTAGAAGCAAAACTGAGGGTCATGTACATTTTAAAATTTGAATATGATTCAAATTGACTAATTCAAGTTTTAATAGGTATATTGGAGGTTTCTAATCAATAAATAAGCAAAGGAATCCATTTTAGGGTCAAATTGAGTCTCAAGTAGTAGGCATACCTATTGGCAAGGTTTATGCCTAATGCCAAACATGGGTAAGGTTTCATTTATAGTTATTGAGGGGATATTACAGTGGTTTAGGAATTTTTTTAGGATGATTATAAAATTTTATGATTTTTTTTTGGAAAATAAATCCATAAATAATCCATTCTTGGCTTGAAAACTTCCAAAGACCTCATAAAATGCATAAAATGGTTCAAATGGTCAAGATCAAATGCTCATAACTTTCATAAACTGATGCATGGGACCTAGAGGAATTTAGGATAGTTTGATAAGGTCCCTAATAATCCCTTATTATAATTTTTAATTAATTACAATGTCACATATACATGAAAAAATGTTAAGCGGGATAGTGACTCCAATAGTGACTCCAAAATTCTCTCAAACCTTGTTTTGTGACCTGACGGTGAAAATGAGCCCAAAAGTGCATCCAAATGAATTAATTTTACCATTACTATAAAATATAAGTTTTTTAAAACTCCATTTTGTAAAATACATGTAATTAGATTGTATGTAATCCATATAAATGGATAAAAAATTAGGTTTTATTTACATTTTTTTTTTTAGGTCTTGAAGATGACCACGAGATGCCAATTACTTTGGGAGGTAGATTGGGACTTTAGAAAACCCTAAATGAAATTTTAAGACCTTATAAATACTCAAAATTACCTTTGTTTACTCTCTATGTTTAGTCTATCCAAACTAGCATCTAGAATGACATAGTGGATAAGGTGGAAACTCAAAGTTTGGTGACCTTTTATGATGTTTTTTGTGAATCCAAGAATATGAAGTGGCCTAAAACATGTCAAAATATCCATGATATGTATCATTTTGGGAATATTGAAATATTATAGTGTCAAGTGTCAAGGAATGCCTACTGGAGAGTGATCATGGTTGCAAGGTGATGATGAACTTATGTAGAAAAATTTCATGATGAAGGAAACTCACAATGTAGGTGGAATCATATTTATAACTCCCTCTCCTTATCATACATGAAACAATTGTCCCTAACCTACTTTGAAGTTCTCTTAAAAGCCCATCATGATGGGAGTTTCACAAGAAAGAATGATTGAGAAGATTGTTATGCCACACTTGGAAAAGAGGCTAATTTGGGATGGAATGATGTGAAAATTAGTCTAATAAATCAGTTTACACATAATTCACATGAATTTTAACTAATTTACACCTTTGGATGCTTTTATTTATGTCTCTTCAATTTCTCTTCTCTCTCTCTTTTTCTAAATTCTATAAATGTGAGCCATCTTGGCTATTATAAAGAGACCACAGCTAGTATGCTGAGACCCTAGTAGTATGACATTGAATTTTGTCTTTCAACATTGAATAAAAGTCTGATTTTGAAGTTAAAAACATTTTGTATAAGTGTGTGAGTGATTTATAGTGGAGCTAAGTGATGGTGTCATCCTTACTCCTCTTTATCTTTCATGTTTAAATAAGAGTTCTAATTTTAATAGGTCATGTGAAGTGTATGACTATACTAGGCTCTTCTTCAAGTATGAAATTGTCTCTATGGTGTGAAATATTCCCCTAGATCAGTTATATTGTTGATTATCTAATGTATGCCTACCTTCACATTGAAACACTATGTTAGGATCCTTAAATGCCCATAATTGGCCTTGGAAAGCTTTGTTGCTTAGTAAGAGTGTGATAGTCTATGGGATATGTTTTGGTGTATCAACTCTTTAGTGTAGTTTCCATTTCATGCAAAATCCTAACCATTTTCCCATAAACAAGCATTAGATTAGGTGATAAGCACTTAAAGATGAATCTAGGGAGCTAGCCCTTATAATATAGAGATTCATCTCTCTTACAAGTTCACCCACAACTTGAGAGATGATTCCCTGTTGCATAAAATTGTAGGAATCTCATAGAGTGTTCTAGGGTGCATAATTTTATGATAATAGTTTTGACACACCCAATGGGACTACTGGTTCTAATAGCTTCCATGTTAAGTTGAATGTTGGTCTTGACAAGATCAAGGTTGTAGAAGTGTTTTTAATCCAGCATTTGGTGACTCCAAAAGGTGTGAATATATGGTTTTAGATCAAGTTTTTGACATTATATTTCATGGTTAATAGGAAGAAGAGATGTATAAGAAACATGCTTTCCTAGCCTTTAACACCCAAAATGCAATCAATATTCTTATACATGATCCTATCCTTGCTAATGCCACCAAAATTCTCCCTATCTTTAATGGAAAAGGTCATATTACCCCATCTAAAAACATTAGGAACATCTCAAATTTTTGTAACTTCCAAAATATGACTAAAGTCAACATAGCCATTAGACTACTTTCCAAGTCCCTAAAGAGTAAAGCACTTGATTGGTATAGGACATTAGGAGGTGATTGTATCACTAGTTAGAATGGCTTTGAAGAGTTGTTGGTGAGTAGGTTTGAGAATAAGAGTGATCACACTTCACTAATCCATAAAATGAATGTGATAAAAAGGAATATTAATGAATCCATGGGATATTTCAATGAAACATTTCAAAGAACATGGCATAGGCTACCACCTATCATGAGACCCCCTCCAAGCTTTGTGTTTCCCACTTATCTCAAGGCTATTAGAACTGATGTGGTAGTAATGTTGTAATCAATGGAAGGATTTACTCTACCTGATGCATATGAGATAACTATTGAAGCTAAGAATAGTTTGATACTAGCTAGGAAATTATCCCCAAGAGTTGTTATGCCTTTATTATCTCATATTTGATTTGAAACCCCATGTGTAGATAAAGTTCCTAATACCAATGTCAAGTCTATAATCACTCCAAAGAAGGTGGATAATGCTATAGACAAAGATGAAATGATTAGGTCATTAAAATCTCAACTCAAACAAGCTCAATTACAAGTAAGTACTCCTCCCAATCCCCAATACAATTACTAAAGTCATCAAGTTTTCAATAGGCAACGTAATAGCTATAATACTAATTCCATTCCATCCATAAAGGTTATTGTTATATTCCATGCCAACCTAGTTCAAGAGAGAACATTTGGATCATTGGGGAAAATATCAAGGTTAATTTGTGTATGCTAGTGGAGGAGGTTGTTAAGCCTTAGTAGTAAAAGAAATAGCTATTCCTTGCCTTACATAAAAAGAAAAAAACCTCATGCAAAGGGATACACATGGAGAAGGTAGCAAATAAGGTACCATTCTTGTGAAATTTCAAAGGGAAGAAAACTATGTGAACAAGGTTGACAAAGCACCTAAATAATTTCCATTTAGTACCTCTTCTCTATTGCCTTCACAAACTAAAGATCAGATAATTATTCCTAAGACTCTCTAAGAGTTTGAAGAGGATGCTATATAGATGAGTTCCTTGAACACACTGAAGAAGGATATGATGATATGGAGCAGCCAAAAAAGGTTTTAGGAGAAGAAGACACTCCAATGGTAAGACAAGAAGAAGACCTTGAGTGGACTGGTGAATTGCCATGCTTCATGGAGGATGATGATGACCAACCTGCAACATAAGGTGAAGAAGAGGTACCCACTAGCTAGTATGATGCTCCCTAAGAAGATGGTAAGAATGTTTATGAACTTCAAGCCCATTATATTGACCATGAAGAGTTGGAATTTTGGGATGATCTTGAAATTTTTTTATTGATCTTAGATTATGCATCTCTACTTCATGAAGAGCTTGAGAAGAGTTTTGAAGGAGATGTTGTAGCTAAACCTATTGAAGATCATAAAGCACCTCCACAAGAAGAGAAGGGAAATCATGATTCATCTAGAGAAAATAAATGCATAAGATGGATGGATAATACAAGGTGTCAAGAGAGGTCATAGGTTTTGAAGAACCTCTCCCATGCATTCAACTTCTAAAACCACCAAAGTTTGATGGAGAACTTCCTTTTCAAAATGAATACAACCTTGATGATGAAAATTCATTTGTAATTGAGGTTGGGGTTGAAGATAAATATGAGTTTATAATCAATGAAAAATCACTTGAACTAAGGACTATGGTTGTCATTCAAACCAATCAAGAGGAGTATGTTTCTATTAAACACATGTTTTTGGTTATGAAACCATATGAAGTCATTGCAAGCACCATAAGAAGTAAGCAAGGTGTTGAACAAACAAGGATAAGACCTAAGTGGTAGATTGCACATTCTCCTAGTTCACTTCAAAGAGATGGTATGAAAATATTTCCTTTTGATCCAGGAGGGTCAATTCTTTCTACTTAGTTTGTACACATTAGAGTTGTTTATTTTAGTTGTCTTATGTTTCCTGAGTGCTTTAGAGCACAAGTGTGTTTCCTTTCCTTTATTTGGTGTGTGTTTTATGTGTGTGTGTTAAACATCTTGTTTCCCTTGAGCCAAAGGTCTATCTAATTCAATTAGAGTGCTTATATACATGACTCCATAACCAATGGAAGGATTAGACCACTAGTCTTAGGCATAGCAAGCATGTCACCCTTAGGAATCACCAAGGATGTTGACCAAATTTGACCCTAAGTCAAATTTGGGTCAACTTGTACTATTTTTAACTTTTATATAAAGTATAAAAGGTCTTATAGGGTCTCTTATTGTCCTACATGTCTCACTTAACCTTTCCCTAGTCCTTGTTGAAACCCATCCTCCTAATATTGGCTCAGTTAATCAAAGTCAACATTGGTCAAACCTAGTAAAAGTACCAAATTATTTTTTAAATGTATTAAAATGGTATTTGATAGGTTTTAATGTGTTTATAGGTCATAAATTGACCACTTTCTAGGTTTCAAGTGTTAAAAGGGTCATTTGGCCACTTCTCTAGCTAATTAATTGACTTGTACTAATGGTGGGAGTTAAAAAATGTGAAATCAAGGTGAATATCAACATGGATAAGGTAAAATCATGTCATAATCAGTCAGGTGATAGTTATAAGTTTGTTATGATCATGAAATGGTAGTTTTTCCTTAAAAATAGGAGTTTTTGGGCACTTATATGGATTTCTCAAATATACCATTAGTTGAAAACATGGTGAAGTGTCTCTTCAACTCCACATAGGTCATCTTCCTATTTGGTTTGCATAAAATTGCATAGAAGATCCATTTCCAACTTCTTTTCCTTCATTTTCATTAGCAAACCAAGGAAGGGCAAATTCATTCACTTGGAAAGGGCCATACATGTATAATCAGGAAGAGTGATTATAGGTTTTGATATTAATCTAAGTGAGCTTAAGTTTCATAGAAATAAGTTACAATTTGGTGCCTCCTTTATGAACAGTTAGTTTGACTCCAGGTAGCGTTTTATGAAATTGCATTCAAGAGGGGTATAATTATGCATATATTTGTTATTTTTAGGAATCCAAGGAGTTTTATGAATTTTATGAAGTGTTTTAAATATGTAATAGGCCATATAAATGGTGTTATAATAATCCAATAACCCCTATCTCAACTCCTTTGAAGGAGATTTCAAAATTGTGCTTGTTTTCCAAGTTTACAGTCATGGGTGTGGAACTTATTATTTTTTAACATGGAAGGAGCTCTTGAATATGTATGATATTATTGGTTTAATTTTTAAAAATGTGTATTAATTGGGTTCCCTTATGAAAAATCAGATTATCAAACTCCTCCAAAGCTAAATTGCCTAATCTCCTTGTTCACTACTTAGTATGCTCATAATCAGCTTATGCTTGAGTTAAAAATATTTGTAAAAAGGTGAAAAGAGTGGAATACATGGTGGATTTCATATTTAAGTCCTAAAATAAAAAAGGGTTCATATTTTTCATTCCATGAGAGTTATAATGCTATGCTAAGAGGAATTTTCCTTCAAAACAATGATTGGACTACATTGGTTCTTTTGTCCCTAAAAGTTGTAGATAGAGGTCCTAAGGGTTGTTGTAGACCTATAAATACATGTATCCTTAAGGTTTTATGACCCATGACTTACCAAAATTATTTTCTCTAGTGAGGAGTAGACCTATGCCAATTTGAGCATGAAAGGACAAGAATGAGATCATTTTTTAGACCTTCAATGATTTCTAGTGAACCACTAAAAGTAGACATTGTTGTCTACAAGATTTGGAAGGAGGCTACCACCTACACTATGTATGAAGGAATATATAACTAATATTTCAATGGGAAACAACTAAAAATAAATAAATAATGAGTCCTGAGCACTTAGGTCATGAAGATAAATTATATTGCATGAAATGAACTTGTAAGCCTACCCCCTATCTGTATACAAGGTAGAGTATATAGTAAAGGCAATGTTTCAATGATTAGCAAAAAGAGATGGTGTTGAGGATTATAAATAAGAAAATATGGTCCTATTTTTAGTACTATTTATCTAAATAAAACCTTAGCAAGACCTATACTTTACTACCATCATCCAAATGATCTTAAATACAACCTATAGCGCTGAGAAAATACACCTACAATCAGAGGTATTGAGGGTGTGAACTCAGTCAGGAGTGAAAGGGGTTTTTAAAATAAAGTAGAGCATGAAAATGATTTAAATTATTAAAATTTGATTCTATAAGTAAAATCAAAAGGCATTATACACTCTTTGAATCCATATTCTCACATGAAATCCTACAGGCATGGCAAAAGATGTCTTAGACTTGTGGGTTAGCTTGAAACATAGTCCATGTTTAAAGGGTCTGTAAAAGGTATGGGAGTTTGGTAAAATAAAAATTATAACCTAATTTTTTTATATATAAGCCTTATTACCTTCACCAAAATGATCTAAATGTCCCTTGACAACCTACAGGTGGAATAGGAATATGCATATACAGGCATAAACAGGGTCTCAACCTAGTCAAGGTAGGGGCATCCTCTTTAAAGACCAAAACATGTGATTGATGAATGATTTGAAGATTTATAGGTAATTTAAGGTGTTAATATTGTTTATATACTAATAAAAATGGAGATAAGGCCAAAAAATCATCAAACAACGTTTTAACTCAGACCTATAGGTAGGGTTTATAGGATGTCTCAGTCCTAAACATGCTAGTGAGGTGAAATGATGTATTGGTGAAAAAGGAGGGAGATCAACCTTATAAAATTGTGGAGGACCACTAAATTGAGATTTAAATCATAAGGATAGGTTTTATTTTGTTTAAAAATACCAAACCAAGCTCAAGGAAACTCATTAGACCCCAAATACAGTCAACCTTAAGGCCTTACACAATCCCGCACCTAAAGAGGTCTACCTTGCAAATTTGGAGGGTTGGATGGTCTAATTAAGGATTTATAAGATAAAAATGGGTAAATTTTACCATTTTGACATATAATAAACTCCAAAATGGTCAATTTTCCAAGGTCAATAGGTAAAACCCTCTCTATTTTATCTCAGAGTAGGGGTAGTTTTAGCTTGTATAGAGATGGCAATTTTGAGGAAAATGATAAAATTGGTGACCAGAGGGTAAGAAAGGACTAGATGAATGTTTTATAAGCTATATGGAACCTAAAAAAATATATTAAACCTTGATATAATCCTTGGAATCAAATAGGCTACCCTACACAAGAAGGGTTACAATCATGCATGAAGAAAACCCTTAAGCCTATGAGCCAAACTAAGGGTCATGTGTATTTTTGACTATGTATATGATTTACACTTGAATAATTCATGTTTTCAGAATTAATTTGGATGTTTTTAATCCATAAATAAAAAAATAAATCCATTTAAGGGTCAAATTGAGTCTCAAGTAGTAGGCAGACCTATTGGTAAGGTTTAGGCCTAATGCCAAATAGGGATAAGGTTTCATTTCTAGATCTTGAGGAGATATTAAAGTGGTTTTGGAATTTTTTTGGATTATTATACAAGTTTATAAACAATTTTTTGGAAAATAAATCCATCAATAATTCATTATTGGATTGAAAACTCCAAAATACCTCATAGAATGCATAAAATGGTTCGAATGGTCAAGATCAAATGCTCATAACTTTCATAAACTAATGCATGGGACCTGGAGGAATTTATAGAGTTGTATAAGGTCACTTATATCCATTAGTATAATTTGGAAGGAATTAAAATGTTTCATATTCATGAACAAATGTTAAGAGGGATAGTGACTCCAAAACCCTCTTAAACCCTATTTTGTGCCCTGATGGTGCAAATGAGGCCAAAAGTGCATCTAGATGAACGAATTTGACCATGTGTATAAAAAATAAGTTATTTAAAACCTCATGATGTTAAAATAAATGTAATTTTATTTTATGGAATCCATACAAGTGGATCAAAAATCAAGTTTTATTGACATTTTCTTATTTTTTATAGGTCCTGAAGATGACCATGAGATGATAATTACTTTGGGAGGTATCTTGGACTTGATACAACCCTCCATTCCATTTTTATACCTTTTAAATACTCAAAATTTACTCTATTTTCTCTCTCTATTTAGCCTATCTAAACTGATATCTAGAATGACATAGTGGACAAGGTGGAAACTCAAAGTTTGGTGGCCTTTTATGATGTTTTTGATGAATCCAAGCATATGAAATTTCATAACACATGTAAAAATATCCATAGTATGGATTAGTTGGGGATATTGAAAGATTCTAGTGTTAAGTGTAGAGTAATGCCTATTAGAGAGTGATCATGGTTGCAAGGTGATGATGACCTTATGTAAGAAAATTTCATGATGAAAGAAACTCCCAACGTAGGTGGAATAATATTTATAACTCTCTCTCCTCATCATACATGTAATATTTGTCCCTAACATGCTTTGAAGTGCTCTTGAAAGCCCATCATGAAGGCAGTTTCACAAGAAAGAATGAAAATATTTCTACTTTGAAATGGAATGATGTACAAATCAGTTTCATAACTCCTTTTCCACCTCATTCACATGCATTGTAATTAATCTCCACCTTTGGACACTTGTCCTTGAGTCTCTTAAATTTCTCTTCCCTTTCTTTTCTTCCAAATTCTATAAATGTTAGCCATCTTGGATATTGTAAAGGAGATCAAAGCTAGTATGGCGAGACCCTACTAGTATGACATTGCATTTTTTCTTTCAAAATTAAATACAAGTCTAATTTTAAAGTTAAAAACATTTTGTCTAAGTGTGTGAGTGATGTATAGTGGAGTTAAGTGATGGTGTCATCTTTACTCCTCTTTATCCTTCATGTTTAAGCAAGAGTTCTAATTTTAATAGGTCATGTGAAGTGTATGAAAGTACTAGGCTCTTTTTAAAGTATGCAATTATCTGTATGGTGTGAAATCTACCCCTAGATAAATTATCTTGTTGATTATCCAATGTATGCATACTTCATATTGAAACATTATGTTAGGATACTTAAATGCCTATAATTGGTCTTAGAAAGCTTTATTACTTAGTAAGAGTGTGATAGTCTGTGGGATATGTCTTGGTGTATCACCTCTTTAGTGTAGTTTCCTTTTCATGCAAACTCTTAACCCTTTTCTCATAAACAAGCATTATATTAGGTGATAATCAATTAAATATGAATCTAGGGAGCTATCCCTTATAATCTACAGATTTATCTCTCTTACAAGTCCACCCACAACTTGAGAGATGATTATATGTTGCATCAAATTATAGAAATCTCATAGAGTATCCTAGGGTACACAATTTTATGACAACAATTATCAACTACTAGAATAGGAGATGTGATGCCTTTGGCCTACTTGCCCAATCTTTAACCATGATAGTCAATTTTTTATAGATATTTATGACCAAAATTATACCATATTGAATTTTGATCCTCCTTTTGGAGAGGTAGATTTTATTGATTTATCTATTATTTTTGTACTATTTCTTATTATTATTTTAGAACCTTTCATTGCGCTAAATTATGCTTTGGTAACCATTTTTGTATTATTTCCAAGTTTGAACCTTTTCAAATTGGTATGTGTGCCATTATATGTTGTTTGGATGAACTGTCACTGTGTGAGTCATCTGTATCTATTATCTATTGTATTTGACTTTTCAATGTTATACATGAATTTGTGTGGTGCCCATGCATTTTATGATATGCACAAAAATATATGGATCTTATTATTGGGTATAGAGGAGGTAGGTTGATTAACTTATCTTTAATCATGTCCTGAGTATCTCACTAGAGCTATTATTTGATATTTGAATGTTTTTTGAATCACTAGTTTTAGATTTACTTTATTATGATTTCATGTTATGATATGTAACATTGTTTGACATAAAATTGACTAGTTGAACATATATAAACATGATTTACACTATTGTGACCTAGAGGCCTTTGTCTTTTAAATTGATTTTAAAATGTTCTATTCTTTTCATGTAGTAGTTGATTTTGATTTTTTAAATTGGTAATTATCTTTCTCATATAAATAAGTTGATCACATAAGGTCTCACAAGTGTAAACCCTAGTTATTTCTATTTGAACATGTAGGCACACACCCTATAGGGAAGACGTGTGAATAGGCTAAGTAGGGATATTAGTGATAGTGTTATAGTTTGTTTAATTTTGTGGAGGAATGATATCATAAACTTGGTTAGAGGGAAAGTAGCTATCACCATTAGTGAGATGAAGAGGAGAAGGAGATTATTTCTTGTGCATAAGATATGACATTGAAAATTGAAACATGGTGGTTATTTTATGTGATAAATATGCTATGTGTGTATAGGTTTTATTTAACAAGTTATATATGTGTGGAAAAAATATTATCTTAAGTGTATTTCACATAGAATAAATATAACATGTGAAAGGAAGAATACAACATGAAAGGAATTTTAGTTGATATGAAGCATCATGCATATATATGTCTATATGAGTAAATAAGAATGTATTAATTAATTTTCACATAGAAGAAAGATAACATGCTATGAAATACGATATATATTTCATTTGATAATAAGAATAATCTATACATGTATTTATTTACTTTCTATGTTCATTCTGAATTAAAGGGAACAAGCATGTGAATGAAAGTATTAGACTTTGAAATAAAAAGTGATTGATTTATTTTGTCATTATGATCATAATGATATGAAATAAAAGACATGAATCTAAAATCTAAGTATAAAGAGGAAAGGATATAAACCCTAAGTGTGTCTGGGGTTAAGGTTTTGGAATATAGGGTTTATTTTGTAACTATATAAATTAGATATAAAATAAATTAAAACCCTAATGTAAAATAAATTTTAATTAGCTATATTGTCTAAATAAAATTAGAAAATTAGAAGTATTTAGCCCTAATTTTTTTTCACAAAATTATTATGAATGTAAGCTAGGGTTTGATGTAGTGTTTAAAGTAAGATAGTTTCACCAATTGATTTAACCATTTAGGGATTTACACAATCATAATTCCTATGTTTGGTTAAAGAGGTGAGATGCCTAAATCAGTCAAATAAATTGAAATAATTAAGCTAATGATTTTTTATGATTTTGATTTTGTTTGAATTTCTATAAATAGCAAAAAATAGGGATAAATAGAGGCTTAGATAAAAATTGATTGTTATGGATGATCCAAGTTTTAAATTTCTAGATATGAGTAGTAGTTTATGTCATCAATAGGATGCTAATATTTGTTTATTCATTGGATAGTAGCACCCAATTTAGAAAGTAGCACCATTTATGTGTAGTGTCCTAAATGTGGTGTTATTGTCCCCTTTGTAAGACTATTCCTATTTTTAGGGAGAACCTACACCTGTGTCTGTATGTTCTATTCTTACATGATTAAAACCTATAGATACATATTATACCTAAAAAACTTGATTTGATGTGTAAACCCAAGTTTTATTTGAAAGTATGATATGTGTAAGAATTGAGTGTTTGTTACTATGATGGAATGGACATCTTCAACACCCCACTATGTAGAGAGTTGATTACATACCAATAATCTGAAGAGGGAAAAAGTATGATGTTGTTCTCCCACCTAGTGTTTGATGTATGTGCAAGTGAATGCTAAAATTAGAGTGGCCTTACATTTATTGAATGTGTTTGAGCTTTAAAATGCTTATAAAATAGATTTAGGGCTATTGTAGATGGTAGTATACATAAAGTAAGGTAGAATGGGGATAAAGTACCTTGATTTTGCATTACTTTGTCTTTGATTTTAATAGATTTTGCATCTATTTTCCATCTAGTAAATAGAGTTGGATTAGACTTGTATTTATAGGGTTTTATTGCTTGTTTAGATAATAAAATGAGATTAGACTAATCTTAGGAGGGGCACATGTTTGAAAAATTATTTGTTGTGAAGAGTTAGGGCTAAGGACAGTAATGCCCAATTGGGAACACTATCACCATGTGGTTATAGTGTCCCAAATTTTTCACTAATGTCATTTTGGTAGACTTATAAGTAGTTTGTATTGGGGTTAGAGATGATAGTTTTGGGACTGTGTTGTGACTAGATATAGGTGACTGTGGTCTACTAAATGACTATAAATTTAAGTATAAGGCCCTATAATAGGTATATGGATAGTTTAAGGATAGGTTAACTTAAGAGAAACTATTATAATCAAATTACCACTTTTAGGTGATTACACTAACCAATATTCCATTTCATCAAAGAGAGGCCAAATCAGGTGGAGGATGTTGCTGAGTTGTCAAGCCTTAACATGCCAATTAGGAATCACCTCAAAAATGAGATTGGAATATCATTAAATTATGAAGTATTCAATTATAAATTTTCTTTCAAGTCATATACCCAAGATAACTACTTATACTTCAGCGTCATTGTGGGTTCTATCTGGGAGGTTCACTCATGTGACATGATTGAGATAAATAGAGCAATCCTAAATATTATATCCCACTCTTAAGGCTAATATATTTATTCATACTTATCCATCAAAATTTAATTTAAATAAATAATTAGGGGGGAGTCCAAGGATACCTATCACATGGATGATATAAACCACTATATACCCTTGAGTTATTAATGGGACGTCAACAAACAAATTTAATGAGAGAGAGACTTGAGAATTGTTTATTGTTCATTAGTAAGATCTTCATGAGTAGGTCTCAATATAATAATGATTAAAGTTGGGTAATTTCAAGTTAAATTTATGTATTATCTACTTCCAAGGGGATTATCTTCAAAACTTGACATTCAATACTTTCAAGGCATCTCCTATTATAAATCAAATTGCACGAAATAAGACCAAATTATTACTAAATTAAAATAAATTAATTTGAAAAAAATGGATTAAATTTTAAGTAATTTAAATTTTATTTTTATTAAATTGATTATATTTTTACTAAAATTATAGTTTACAATCAATAAATACACTTGAAAGAATCATATGGTGAAGTTACATCCTTCTAAACAACATTTCACAATTGATGTCATGGATTTTTCTCTCTCTGGAGAATGTGATGATAGATGACATTTTTATTCTCAAATAATTTTCATATTTTTTAATTCCATATCCATTATATCTACTTATCACAACACAACCCATTCACAATTTTTATTTTGTAACACAATTTTGAGAATTACAATCAATGAACACCATGTTGGTAACTGAAAAAGAATCATCTCTAAAGGTCCCTTTAGAAATAACTTCATCCAATTTATTTATATTTATATTTAATGGATTATAATAATTTTTTCCTAAAACAAACATGAAATTATGAACTTGTGTAATACATGGCTTGAAGGAGTAGCATCAAATGATTGTCCTCTATTATTGACCAAAGGCTAATGTAAGAAAAGACTATGTTTCCACCTTTAAAATTTATTTGGAATGATCTAAAATGTAGCATGAAATATTTTACAATATATAATCTTATTTTATTCCCATAACATTCATTTTCATATCTTTTATTTTGTGCACAACAAATAATAAATCACCTAACCCCAAAATTAATAGTTTTTTAGAAGTCAGTTTTAGCTCCTCTAAAATGTTTGTAATTTGTTAAAAAAGAAAGCAATAATTTATTAACAATATTATACTCTAAGGAATATCACATGTCATTTTTATAATAAAATGTTTTACATGTTAGATTGATCATTTATGCACTTTTTATTTGCATTTTATATTTTAACATATTTCATTTCATTTCATGAATTATTTATTTGTATTTCCTTAAATATTATAAATATTCATATAAATATATACAAAAATATATACATGCTCAGGCACATCTAACTATACTCATTATACCATGATGTACAATTTCTATTACCAATTTTGTAACATACATATGCATATACATGTTTATAATGAATCCTCATAACTTTAAGAAAATGTTTTACATGTTAGATTGATCATTTATGCACTTTTTATTTGCATTTTATATTATAACATACAAACATATTTAATTTCATTTCATGAATTTTTTATTTGTATTTCCTTAAATATTATAAATATTCATATAAATATATACGTGCTTAGGCACATGTAACTATACTCATTATATCAGGATGTACAATTTCTATTACCAATTTTGTAACATACATATGCATATACATGTTTATAATGAATCCTCATAACTTGACCATAACAAAAACTTCTTATGCATTTTTAAAAATAGATGTAACTCATCATATTTTGAAACAAAAAAAAATGATTACTTATAAAATCTATTTATGTCATTAAACATATGCACACACACACACACACACACACACACACACACACACACACACACACACACACACACACACACACACACACACACACACACACACACACACACACACACACACACGTGTGTGTGTGTGTGTGTGTGTGTGCGTGCGTGCGTGCGTGCATGCGCGTGTGTCATTTTTCATTAAAATATTCTTAATAAGAAATTTATTCTTCATCAAAATTATCATAATCACAATATTTTTGTCCATTCAAACAAATCATTCTTATATTGATAAAGATCATGTATACTCTAAATACATTTTATTATCTTCAAGACATAGTTTAGTACATATTGAGTTATTTTAAATAGAGAAAATTCAATGTTTATACATTTAAATGGGTAAACAAAACCACATTCAATTTGACAAAATAATAAAATAAACCCATACCTCTAAATCCCAAGCTAATGCACTATATTTTATTGTCTTCTATACTCTCCCATTGATAAAGAAAAATTCATTTATATTGTGTTTAAATAAATAAAGATAATTTATATATTTTGGTATATGAAATTGTAGAATTACACATTCATTAAAAATGGGTTTTCACCCTTTTTGTCTTTTTTATAGATTTTACAATTGCACTCTTTCATTGAACCTTTTGTTTCTTATTCCCTACATGGTATTATATAATGTAGTAACTAAAAAGTTTCATCATCATTTGATTTGATATTTGTATTTAAAAAAAGTTTCTTGTTGTATAGTTTTATCTTGTTTTATTTTCATAGAGGCTTCAAGCTACATAGTTATGTCTTGGGTTTGTTGGAGACACAAAGTTGTAGAGCTATGTTGTGAACTATTTTAATTGAGACATAAATAGATGAAAAAATATTTTATTAGTATTATAAATAATTGATAAATAAAAAATTCCATAATTGAAAAAATATTCATGATCTTATCTTAACTTCTTGAACTTGAAATTTGTCATGTTCATTGATTTGATTTTTTATTATTATTGTTTCTTCACTTGCATTCAATTCCATTATTGTTACACACCAAAATATTACTAAGATGTTAGGTTTTAAAAATAAAGTATACACATAGAAATATTGTTAAGATGTTTTATTTGAAAAATAAAGCATGATTATAAAATAAATTAAAAATGCTATGCACCTAGTAGTGATTGAATTAGTTTTTATGGTGTTGGTTTCCATGAATCTGTCACACTTTTGAAATTTAAAATTAAATTTTTTTTGTTCTTCAATTTATATAATGTAAGATAAATTATTTTTCATTTTTATACAAGCACATATTGATTCAGATCTTGTATATATTCCTATCACATCACATGTATCTGAATAGTCCCAAAAGAAGTTATCTAATTCATTTTTGAATGGCCTTACTATTTTGCATGAACCAATCATTTGAAAATTTGGTACATCTTTACTAATATTAACACCTTCCTATAATTTAATTTATTATGAATGGAGGATGAAATACTCAAGCTAAAAATGAGTGAAATCTTGAGAAAAAATGATATGTATAATATGAGTCCAATTGAATCCATCACTATCTGGACCCCAAAGTGTGACACTCATATTTTGCATATAATGGAAATTACCAACACACAAATTTACAAAGGATATATCAATGTTAGATAAATGGTCAAGTTTTTGAATAATTAATACATTGAAATCCTCAATAATAATTTTATTAATCAATGATTGAAGAAATAGGAAAAGATTTTCTTCCTTAAAATATTCAATTACATTCAAAATATCAATAATCATAAAATCAACATTCACACCAACAATGAACAATGCACTAAAATATTATAAAATGGATGGCCAAAGACATGGGGGGCTATAATGGTAGCTAAACATTTATGTATCTATCTCAGGAAGCTAACCTCCATCACTATCTAGATATTTTCTCAATATGCTTATTGAATCTAGAGATAATGCTTCCTATCTTTTTTTAATTTTTTGAAATACTTTCATTCTAAACATACAAATCTTTAAAACTTTTTGAAAAAATTATATAATGCTCCATTACTTCTTTAGGTGTCATTTTTTTTGTTAGAAGTGTTAGATCATGATTAGTGAATAGTATACATTTTTTGATAATATGTTACTTTCTAGCTTCATTTTTTTTGCACCAAGTGTCCATGCCATTGCACTTAGGGGTTTTTAAGAAGGAAATAGACCCTTTTCCTATAAATATGTTAGTTACATATTTTTTTGTGTAAAATCCCTTGAATATTTCTTAGTACTATTGTAGTAATCAGATTTAAATCTTGTTTATGTGAACTAGGTAAAGTACCACTTTTAAATAAATCAAATGCCTTATCAAAACAATCTCAAATGGGTTGTTTCATGAGAATAATGTATTTCTCTCCTATATTTATTGTGTTGAGTAGTTCATTTGTGTGAATAAGTATCTATCTTATTCATGCATGTCCTCTATCTTTTTCCTTCTATTTCAATATTATTCTAACCTCTTAGTTGGATAAGGTCACATGTAGGTCAAAATATTTCTATAAATGAAGCCTTATAAATTAATTTATTTGATTCATTACATTGGATACATATTTTATGAACAATAAATAATAGATTAACCATTTTTAGAAATCTTGCCCCTCTAAGAGAACATGTTTTTCTCAATGATAGTGAATTGTATTCTTTGTCTGAAAGAATTCTCTATTGTACTATAATTATGTGTTGACCATATATAATTTTGAACCTTATGATTTTTTTCTCCATCATATCTTCAAGGACTTATTTTGATTTGATAATACATTGAGGGTTATTAAATTGAAAGCAATTAACAAAACATCCTTTATTGGAACCTCATTATGTTTTATGAATGAATGAATTATAAAATTTACCCCTCTTTGATTCAGATTTATTATTTTGATTTTAACATCCCCCAATTCATAGAGCTATATAAGAATGTTTAAGGCATAATTTATAGAATAAATATACCATGTAGAGAATTCACTATGTGTCTAATTAAAATTTTATGCCAACAAAAGTGTATCAACCTTTTGTTTGATCTTATATTTCTCTACTGGTGTGAGTAATTGTATATCCTTTTTCAAATATGCATATAAATATGTTTCCTTGTATTATTTTCTTAAATGTTTTTTCTATCATGATTTCAGGGTATCTTAAATGCATATTTACATGGTGGAAAGTAGAAGAAGTTGGTGCCCCTTGTTCATATTTTTATTTCAACATATTTTGTATTCTAAGGACCATATTGTCTCTATCTATCAACCCAAACATTTTAAGGTTGTCATATCTATTCAAATGAAACCCAAAAGTTTCATAAGAATGAGAAATATTGATTTTTGTCAATTCCATTTTATTGGGTGTAAATTTATTAAAATTAGTTATAACATGATAGATAATTCCTTCTTATCTATTCCATACTTACAGTTGGAATTAAATGGTATATTTAAGTTAATCCTTATCATAGGTAAGGATTATTCCAATTTGAGAATATTCTTTTCAAGATATATTAATAAACAAAGAAATATTTGCATGTATATTTGTTGGGCTAAACAACTCAAAATACTAATCAACAATAGGAATTTTTTCACCACCATAAAATGGAATATGGAAATGTGGATTTAATTTTAGTTTTGTTAGTTTAAATGGTACTATATACAATTTTTTTTAGATTCAGGTCTTCTTCTACCTTTTAAGTGTAGGAATTTATTTCTTGCCTAAAGGCATTCTACAAAGCCATTAAAATTATTTAAATATTAATTTTTTTCTAAAATCTAAGTTGCATATTACATCACTTATGAAATTATTTGTGATTAACTAGTGATTATTTGTATATTAGCAAATGTGAATTCTCATCTACAATAAAAAATACATATTAAATATTCATAATATATACACTAACTCATACATAAACTAAAAATGTATGACCAAATCAAAAATAAATTATATTTATAGAAATGTAGATATCAATCAATAGGGATTGCTTAAAATGTGACCATTCATTTCTAACATATTAGGCACTTAATAATCATATCATAAAAGTATAACACCATACTTTATTAGGGTTACAACTTAGTGAGCTAGATGTAATTAAAAAAAAAGTCACTACTGATCTATACTTTGCATTAATAAGCATGTTGAAGGTTTCAAATAGGAGATACCTTCAATGTATTATTAAATTTATGACAAGGCCTGTGAAGAAATATCCTAGCCAAAGTAGGACTAACTAGAGCAAAGTGGAGGAAATTTTAAATACATGTATTAAATGTGTCAAGGATTTTAAGTAAATAAACATACCAACCAATATAAGTTTATAGGTAAAGGAGTTTATGAACATTTATTTTGAAGAAGAAAGAATAAGGGGAAGTATGTTTCAAATATTCAACTTAAAGGGTCCGAGGTGAGGTGATAAAACATTGGAAAAATTTGGATGATCTCCTATCCAAGGCTTCATAATTTTAAAAAGGATAATCCATTTCTTGCATGTGATATGATTAATCAATACTCATCATGACCTATGATATGATGTATAAAGTATGATGCATATAAATCAACAAAAAATTATTACACATGCTATAAACCATGGGAAGATCTAGGACATTTCATTCAATAAATCCCTGACATTCAACAATACGAGCCAAAATATTGATTATAATATAATTTTCTCTAACTTGGTTAAGCTTAAAAATACTATCAAAACCACCACCAAGACCCAAGAACATAAATACCAACAAAATAAAAAACCTTACAACTATTCCTATATCATAATTTTAGAGAATTTAGTGCTGGTCTTAAGCCAAAATACTAAAGGATATTTAATCAAATCCATGCACATTGCCACTACACAATAACTATTGAATTATCTTTAATTGAAACTACTAAAAGCCCCTTGTATGAAATGGTCTCAATGAGTCACTGAGTGAGGTTCAATGTACCTAGAGCAGGTTAAATAAAACTTGGGGAAGTGTGCTCACCCATTCTTTATAGGAGTGGGTGAAAATATTCCTTTTAGGAGAGCATTGAAATGGACTAAAAATCTTATACCTATCCTACAGTTAATTGTTATGTCAAAACACCCATCAATAGGTACCTTTAAGGTGTCTCCTAGGAGATACCTTTCAAATATGCACAAGAGTGATTTTTTCCTTTTGTGCATCTCCTAGGAGATACCTTCAAGTTACCCATGAATGTATTAAAAGGGTATTTAAAGGCCCTTTAAGGAATATCCTAGGAGATATTTCTAAGGGTATTATAAATAGTCATGCATTTAAGGGGATGTTGAATGTATCTTCTAGTAGTTATTGTTTCTAACTATTTTCATTTTTCTACATTCAAAAGAGATGAAAGAAACTAAAGTAATGGACAAGGGTTAGATGATACCTAGATGAGGTCTGCGCACCATATCCAGACGACTGAAGGGACTCCTCTTTGGCTGTGGAAGATGACACCTGCAAAAGAAAGAGAATTAAACAAGAAAATTGTTAGATAGGTAGGTGGTGGACTGCCAAGCAATGCTTGATCCCATAAGTGCAAAGGCTTTCTGGAAGGGTGACAGTCCACTGGTTGATAAAAAGTAGAATGTTGCTAGAAAAGGAAATGATAAAGGACTGAACAAAAGAAATAGAAACAAATGCATATCTATATGTGTCAATCTATCTTCCATAGTCACCAGCATCAGTGGTTCTATCGGCGTTAGTTATTAGGTGTCTGACATCAGTTAGTCTACCAATGTTGGTGGGGGCAATGGGCCTAGTGGCTGGCGTTGATCAGGGCAATGAGGCTTTGGATGAGTCTCAAGTCAATTTTTGATTGATGGGATAGTCTGTGGTAGTCTGAGAGTCTATGCAGGGTTTTGCAAGACAAAGAGTGTGGCCTGAAAGAAGGACCAGATGAAGGATAGGGATGTGTTGCTAGAAAAGGGGTATGGGTAGGAGAAGGGCCTCTTAGCCTCTCTGTGAAGGAAGTCAGGACTAGTCTAGTTGAAAGTTAGGTCTGGGTTGATAATATGGCTTTGGATGAATCTCAGGGCCATTTGTGGTTAGCAAAGTAGTTTGGGGTGTTTGGGGGAGTCTTTAGTGGCTTGTGCTAGGTTTGCATGGCAGAAAGTGTGGCTAAAAAGGGACCGAATGGATGACAGGGTCAAAAAGAGAGATAAAGGTGAGAGAAGGCTTTTCAGCCTCTCTAAAAAGAATAGACTAGGTTGTGTCAAGAATGCTTGGAAATGTATAGTAATCTGATTGTTAATGTATTTAAAAAGATAGTAAAATAAGACCAATACAAATACTTAGCTATGGGTGGAGAGGCAGAGGTGCAGGTGGTCTGTTTCTGTTATCACTGATGTTGGAGGTGTCGTGTAATCTTCAATCTGGTGTAGAATGACTAGAGCAGAACCTCTGAGCCTAGAGAGTGTTATTGAAATGTTGATACCCAGAAGAAGTTGAGGAGCAAGAAAGCTTGAACTCTGGAGTAAGAGGATTCACATTCGCAAGAGACTGGAAATGGAAGAAGAAAATTTAGTTTTAAAGGAACTATCATCATTAAAACTACCGATGTCGGCTGAATAATGATCGATGTTGATAGCTGAAGAATGGGAAAAGAGGCTATTTTTAGCCTTTTTGCCCATTCTTCCAACTACTAGGTCTAACTATCATTGGAAAATGGTCCAAGGTAGATTAAAGGAATGTGAGAGGCTAATGGGAGAGTTAAAATGGGGTTTAAGTAATTAAGATTTGGCATGGGGTGATGTGTCAAGGGGATTATTAATTTAAAATAGTTAATTTATTTTAAATTAATAAATGTGTGGGTTAGGAACGTTTAGGGGGTGGACTAAGGAGACCAAGGGATAGACATGATTTTGGTGTCTACATTTGCCTATTTTTGTCTTGTTGGTTGTTCTGGATGAACTGAAAGACAAAAATAGGAGTTGGTTGCCCCAGGTATGGGATGAGATGTTCCCCGCTCAAAGTGGGAGTCGAGGGAAGGGAACTTGAGATCAGGTGTTGATTTGATAGAGAGTGGATGAAAATGGTGAAGGTTAGGGTGTGAACACTGTAAAGGGTGGGATTGTGTGTATACCACACCACGTGATAGGTAGGTCAAATTGTCGTGGTCAAAGGTCAAAGAGTGCTAAAATTGAAATAATCGGGCCCCAACATTTAGTCATAGCTGATTGGGTTAAACAATCCAAGCTGTAGCTCCAATGCTCATCATGTTCCAGGTATCTCAGGCTTAGGAAGTGCTCTTGGAAACACAAAAATGTCACAAGTAGTGTGGATCAACTTGCTCACAATCCAATACTTGTGGGGGTCATGGACAATTTTGCTAACCATTCGTGAGGTAGTAAGGGCAAAAATAACCAAGGCAAAGTTGTCTTGGAAGTGGTCATGGTCTGAGGAGATAGTCACGATCTCCAAGGTCATTGGTTGAGGATGGACAAAGTAATGGTCGAGCTAACCTTAGAAGACCCCATGTCAATTGAGTGCTACCTACATAGCCCCTGTTGTTAGGGCCTTAGGCCAATGTAGTTCTCCCAAAAAGGGAGGAAGAGGGTTGGTTATGGATTGGTTTGGATGAGGTTAAGTCATGGGTAGAGGTCGAAATGGTTTTTCCATCAGATAGATGAACAAACAAATGTGGTCAAGCTAACCCCAGAAGAGGTCATGTCATCAGAGTGCTACCTACATAGCCCCTATTGGAAGGGCCTCAGACCAATGTAGTTTAGACTAAAGACTCAAAGTGGTCGATAGGTGGTTTGGTCATGATGATGGTTTAACATGTCCCATATGTCTGATGGTTCATGCTTGAAATGATGAGGGTTAAGATGATGTTACAACCTTTTCCATATGGTGTAATGGTGTATTCTGTAACATTGGTCGGGGTTTTTCATCCCTAAAAAGTGTCCATATTGGGTGATGGATGTATGATAAAAATGAAATGAGTCTATTTATGCTTCAGCAAGTAATGGTTTATGCTTGACATAAATTGTGTGGTTGATAGTTTCCATGTGTATTGGTGTCCATAGAAACTAGTGTGAATAGGTTATGATAATGTGAGTGGTTGATAAAAGTTTGGGTTGGGTTGGTTGGAAAATGATTTGGTTGAATGTGACCAAAGGTAAGGAGGAAGTGTAAGGCAATGTGCCCATTCATTGACAAGATCCATAATGATAGCATAGGTAGGGGGTTTTTAGAAACAAAATCTCTATTCATGCATTATGTCATTGACCATTGGGTGTGTTGGAGAGGTAATCAAATCACTTTGGCATTAAAATGAGCTCGAAATCCCTTGAGTAGGTGATGTGATATGTGAGGAGAGGGTAACCCTTTTTAGTAGGGATAACTTTGCCCCTTTTTATAGGAGACCCTGAGACGACTACAAATCAAGTCCATGACCCCCTTTTTTTTGGTAGACTGATCAATGTGGGAAGTCTACATAGAGATGTCATTGTGCTTTGGGGTCATTTGTGAAGTTGATCAATGCGGGAAGCTTCTGAGAGAGTGTTGTTTTGTAGCAAGATGTTAGTCATAGCTATCCTTCGAGGGAGTGGTCTATATTTTTGCTTTATATATATAAAATAATTGTGAATAGCTATCCTTCGAGGGAGCAGTCTATTAGTTATAGCAATGATAGTGTAGCTGTCCTTTAAGGGAGTAGTCTACCATTAGAGTTTATGACCTTTTGATATTTGGACATCTTGATGTATTTTTGACAAAATTTTGAGTCATGGACAAGATTATAGAAGTTCAAGGGCTCCCTTTTATTAGGACAAAGCATTCCTACTTGATAAAAGGGTTACAAAAGGTTTGTTTTAGGGGAATAAGGTTGAAAGAAATGAGGATTAAGAGGATAGGGATTGCTCAAGGGACAAGCTCAAGTTAAATGTCAAGTGAGCGAGTACTCGACTAATAGTAGAATGGTCATAGATGCAAGGCATTAAGAGGCTCAGGTTCTAGTCGGCCTTCAAGAGAAGATAGACAATAAGTCCCTGATCTATACTTGTGTGTGATGATGTAAGGTCTGAGCCAATTAGGAGCAAATTTGCCTCATTTACTCCATTCCATATTTGTTATGTGTTGGTTCTCTTTAAGGATGAGGTCTCTGATGTTGAAATCTCATTCTCTCAAATTTTTGTTATAGGCTCGTTTGATGCAATTTTGATAGACATGGAGATGGTTGAGGGTAGTAAGATGACGTTCATCAAGTAACTCAAGTTGAGCTAAGTGATCTTGATGAAAGTCATCATTAGAAAGAATGTCATGCAAAGAGATGCAAAGAGATGAGATATATACTTCAAGAGGTAGGACAGCCTCTATTTTGTACACTAGAGAGAAAGGTGTAGCACCTATAGGGGTCTGGATGCTAGTGCGGTAGGCCCACAAAGAGAAGGGAATGTGAATGTGCCAATCCCTTCCAGTGTCGTTGACCACCGTCATGAGAATTTTAGTTAAGATTTTGTTGGAAGCCTCAGCCTACCCATTTGCTTGTGGGTAATAAGGTGAAGAAAAGCTGAGTTTGATGCCAAATGAGTCACAAAGTTTTTAGATAGCTTTGTTTTTGAATGACTTACCGTTATCGGTGATGATTTTGTGGGGTACACCAAAATGACAGATGATGTAGGTGTTGATGAAGTCGACAATTTTGTCAGCTTTTATGGAGATGAGAGGAATAGCTTCCACCCATTTAGTGAAATACTCGGTGGTAGTGATAATGGACTGATGATGAAGAGATGAATGAGGGTTAATCTCACCGATGAGATCTAAGCCCCATTGTGAAAAAGGCTAAAAATCTTGAGTGACTTATAAGGCATGGCTAGGGAGGTGAAGCAAGTTAGCGTGCTGCTGGAACTTGATGCAATGCTGAGCATAGTCGCTATAGTCTTGATGAAGAGTAGGCCAATAATAGCCCAGGTGAAGGATGCACTTGGTAACTAAGTTACCACTAAAGTGTCTACCACAAATCTTGTCATGGACCTATTTAATGGCATTAAATGCTTTAGTGGAGGTTAGACAGCAAAGAAGGAGGCCATCAAAACCTCTTTTGTAGAGAAGACCCCTTAGCATAGTATATCAAGCCATGCATTTAATGAAAGCCCATCGTGCATTGCTAGAGAGATCGAAAGGGATGATAGAATGAGCCAAGTAGTCCACAAGTTGTTTAGACCACACATCCTATGGACTAGAGTCTATAGTGTTGATGAGGTTGATGTTAGTGGAAATGTATGAAGGCAATGGCACATGATGTATCATGATGCAAATTCTTGATGAAGATGATGAAGAGGGAATATGTGAGGCGAGAGAAGCCATGGTGTCAGCAAACTTATTCATAGATCGAGGAATAGTCTGCAAGAGGTAATGGTCGAAAGATGTTAGAAGGGTGTCAACACGATGCTTGTACCTTTGCAAAATTTCATTTTTACAAAGATATGAACCATTGATTTGATTGACGACAAGTTGTGAGTCACCAAAGATGTTGATGGTCTTGATGCTTAAAGAAAGGGCAGTTTGAAGTCCCAAAATTAAGGCTTTATATTCAGCCATATTATTGGTACATTCAAAGTCAAGCTTGAAAGATAGGGGCATGGGCTCACCCTCATGTGGGATGAGAATGAACCCCGCACCCCCATCGAGTTGACATTTGGAGCCATCAAAGAACATCATCATTTGGTATAATGTGTCATCAGTCGAGAGAGTAGCGATCGATTCGTCAGGAAACTTGCACTGAAAAGGTTGATTGTCAGGTAGAGGGGCATTTGCCAGTTGGTTAGTGATTGTTTTCCCCTTGATGGACTTTTGCTGGATGAATTCTAAGTCAAACTCAGCAAGAAGCATGAACCAACGAGCCATACAATAGTTTTGGTATGGCTTGGAATGCATGTATTTAAGAGGGTCAGTGTGAGTGATGATAAAGGTTTTGTGATTGAGAAGATAATGATGGAGCTTGGTAGTGGAAAATACTAACGCCAAACAAAGTTTCTCAGTATGAGTATACCGAGTTTCATAGTCGATCAGTGTTTGGCTTATGTAGTAGACTGCTTGCTCATGGTGTTGCTTGTCTCGGTGCATGATCATGGCACCTAATGAATGGTTGGTTGCTAAGATGTAGAGGTAGAAGGGTTGGTCATCTTTAGGTGGAGTGAGGACTGGTGGTGAGATAAGGTAGCGCTTAAGGGATTCAAAATCCTTTTGACAGTCCTTATCCCACTTAAAGGAGATGTCCTTCTTAAGGAGGTGATGAAGGGTTGGCAGCAGTCAAAGAGCTGTGAGATGAAGTGATGGATGGATTGGAGCTTCCCTTGCAGATTGCAAAGTTGCTTGAGATTGGTTGGGGGTGGCATTTTGAGTATAGCCTAGATTTTAGTGGGATCTATCTCAATGCCACAGAGAGAAATGATGAACCCCAGGAGCTTTCCTGAGAGGACCCTGAAGACACATTTCTTGGGGTTAAGGCAAACATTGTACTAAAGAAGGTGAGAGAAGATGATCTTGAGGATGGTTAAATGGCCACAACGAAGCTTAGACTTGCCAAGCAGGTCATCCACATGGTCCTCCATGATTTTATGGAGGAGATCATGAAAAATGTAAGTCATGGCATGTTGGTATGTGGTGCCTGCATTCTTTAGGCCAAAAGGCATGACCCTATAGTAGAAATTCCCCCATGGGATGATGAAGGTAGTCTTGTGTTGATCTTCTGGTGCAATCAAGATTTGGTTATATCCTGAGAACCCATACATGAGTGATAGCATCTCATGACCGTCTGTGAGATCAATAAGTTAGTCAATGTTGGGAAGAGGAAAATCATATTTGGGATAGGCTAGGTTAAGGTCACGATAGTCTATGCATATTCAGATCCCCCCAGTTGCTTTGGTGATAGGGATGATGTTAGATACCCACTACACATAATAAATGGGCTAGATGAAAGAGACAAAGAGAAGATGTTGAAGCTCCTCTTTGACAAGGAGCGCAATGCGAGGATGCATCTTGTGAAGATTTTGCCTAATAGGCTTAGCCTCTAGGTTTGTGATAATGTTATGAGTGGTAATGTTAGGGTTGATGCCATGTATGTCACTATAGGTCCAAGCAAAGGCCTTGCTATGGTCTAAAATAAATGTGGTATAGTTGATCTGCTCTTGGGTGTCCAAAGATTGACCAATCTTTAAGACATGAGGAACATCAGAAGATGAAAGGTTAATGTCAATGGTCGATTCATTTAACATAACTTGCATCTCAGAAGGGAGGGAGTGTTGAATGAAGGAGTCCTCACACCCATGTAGGTGAGAATGGCATCATCGTCTACGTAGTGGACAGTGTTGATGGTTGCTAAGTCATCATCTATCATGTTGGGATAAACAAGAGGGAGAGACCTTGGTACCCCTTTTAGTTGATAGGTTAGGGGTTCCAAGCGGATGGTGTTTATGCAAAAAAAAACTAGGAGGGATGGAAACCACCGAATCTATAGGTGAAGATGGGGGAATAGGTGATCTTGGCAGAGATTGGTCTATGATGGGTTTAGGACAAAGGTTTGCAGAAGCCTTGGTGGGTTCTTGGAAACCTAGACCATATTGTTTCTTGGCATTATTGTCATTAGGTGGTTCGATGGGCTGATGGGAGCCTTGTTCATAGCACCCGAAGCCAAAACCCTTCCATGCACACCTATAAAGGTAGGTATGAGCAAAAGTGGGGTTGTCAAGAAAGGAGAAGTCAGATGTGAATGGTTGAGGTGAGGAGAAAGGATTCCCGTCAGTAGGAGCTTGATATAGCCCCCCATAAATGAGGTTTGTTCACAAGTTAGGAGGACCATAAGGGATGACCATTCTGATCCAATGGTCATAACTTAGACTATGATGAAGTTGTCCATAGTCTTGTAGAGTCTGAAACATGTCTAAGGTAAGTAAGTGATATTCCCCAAGTGAATGTCATTGGAAGATATCTTCCATGGGGTCCTTGGTTATTGCTTGAGAAGGTGAGGTAAGGGTGACCACCGTTTGCATACCGGTTGAAGTTTTTGTGGATGGAGGTGGTGTTTGGGTTGGTGTCTTGAGAGGAATGAGAATGTCATTTGGTCGATAGGTCATGTTACAAGTCTTGAAAGGGGATGGGTCAGTAGGAATGACATGGACTTGCCCGTCGTGTTCAAATTTGACACAACAGTGAAGTGTAGAAGGAACACAAGCCATGGCATAGATCCAAGGTCGTCTTAATAGCATGTTATATTGGAACTCTCCCTTGAAGATGTAGAAGAGCTTTGGGACTGTGTGCAGGCCACACGAATATGGAGGATGACAATGCCAATGGTGGTAGCAGTGGTGTCATTAAAGGATCAAAAGATTGCATCAATTTTTGATATGTAATTCTTAGGGAGGGCCAATTGATCAAAGGCATGGGTAGAAATGATATTAATACTCACGCTTCCATCAATCATAACTCACTTAATGCGGGTTTGATCAACATAGGCTGTGATGAAAAGAGTAGCATCCTGATCTTCTGAATTAGAGGTAGGAATTTTAGAATTGTTGAAAGTGATAGAGGCGATGGGGGATAAAGAATGGACTAGGGCAGCGAGTGGTCAGGGGTCTTCGGGTTGGACCTCTACTACCTGTAAGGCTCTAATTAGAGCTTGACAATGTTGGGGTGAGCTTTGGATGAAGTCATACAAGGTCATCTTCACGGGTGTTTGGTGAAGCTATTTTAACATAGAGTCATGGATTGCCCCTAAAGAAGAGGGTTGGGATGCACCCAGGATGGAAATTTTGGGCTTTGGTGGTTGAGGTGGCTAGATAAAAGGGTAGGTCCAAGGAATATAAACTTTTTCTTTTGCCTTATCCTTTTGTGACCTAGTGGTTATGTGGATGGCATTAATTTTGAAGAGAGGGGGCAAAAGAGGTGAAGGGACCGTAGTCTATTGATGAGATGCCAATGATGATGAAGAGGTTTGAGAGATACAGGAAGATGTTAGAGGTCTATCGATAGTATCCTCAAAGAAAAGGGTGTCTTTCTCCATGTATTGGCGAATGACAACCTTGAGGGCACAACAATTCTCAGTATCATGTCCTGGTGTGCGATGATATAGACAAATCTTAGTATCATCGAACCAAGATGGCTTTCACCTGAGAGGTTGGAATGGTTTGATAGGTAGAAGGGTTATGCTAGAGGTTTGTAAAAGTCAGCATAATATCAAAGCGTATGAACCCACTAAGGGGTCCATGCTTGTTGATGCATGAGGTGTCGATGAATTTTTCTTGGGGGGTGTTGAAGGAGGATTCCATACCACCTTTTGGGTTGGTGGTGTGGGCACATGTGGAGATGACACTCTCTTTGTGAGAGGTGCTAAATTTTTTAGAGGTGGTAGACTCGTGGTAGGTAAAGGAAGTAGTGGCAGTAACTTGTTTTGGTTAGGGGTTGGAGTAGGGAGCACTCCTATCATGGTAGAAGGATGAGGGCCCAAAATAGAGGGCAAAGGTGATGGTGATGGTGGAGTAAGAGTTCATCGCCATGGTTTAGCAGCCATCTTTGATTTGGTTTGAAGACCACTATTGGGTGAGGCAAGGTTCAAGTCTACCTTCACTTGCGGGTGAGTGAGTTTAGTGACTTGATGGGTTTTGATATGGTGGATGAGGGTTTATGTTCTGATGTGGATGGTTGAGGTTTTGAAGGCTTAGAAGTAGAAGTCTTGTCTTTGTTGGAGGCTTTGGGAGATTTTGTCACGGGATGGTCAATAATAGGAGATGAGATGGGACGGGCAAGGTGAGGAGCTTTGAGTTGCTCCCATAATGCCACCTATTCCAATTTCCTCAATTTTAGAAGTTCTAGTTTCTCCATTAATCGAGAGAATGGTTGGGAAGATGTCAGATGAGGCTTTGGTCTTTCAAAAGATGTGGATGGTTGTAGGGCCAAAAATGTGTTAGGTGTAGCAATCTCGAACCCAAGGTGTGGGGGAGTCATAACTGGATTGTCTTTGGTCAAAGAAGGTGGAGAGACAGGTTCTTCTCTTGGTGGAGAATGAACTGGAGAATGTGGCTCCTCAAGAGGATAGAGGGTAGGGATGATTGCACCTTCTACTTACGGTTGAGGAGTAAGAAGGGTAGGGTCCTCCATTGGTAGCAAGAAGGAGGAAGGCGGGGCTAGTGGTGTTGGCATGGTCAAGGCATCCTCCAATATAAGAGAGGTCGATGGAGAACTAATGGGAGAAGAGGGTTCATCCACATGTGATAGACTGATGGGCAAACTAACATCTTGAGACTGTGAGAAAGGTTGGTCAAGCATGAGAGGCGAGACCGTGTTGACTGTGCATATATTATGTTCTTGGGAGTCATTAGTCATGGTCTACACATTGTTTTGGCTAGGAGGATGGTTAGGAAAGGGTTGTCTAAAGATGTTGATGTTTTGTTTGGGTGGCACATTTGGGTTGTCTAAGACAAGGTCACCTTTATCAAGCATGTCTTGAATGATATTCTTGAGAGTCTTATAGTTACATGTGTCATGTCCTTTGACATGGTGATAATTGCAAAAGTCATTCTCCCTATACCACATATGGATGGCACATGAGGGATAAAATTGAGGGGGTGGTCAAATTTGGGGGAGATTGAGAACTCCTTGTTTTACAAGTTTATCCAACACTGATGCATAAGATTCTCCTAGTGGAGTATACTAACGTTGCACATATCTTTGCTGGAATTGTTTGGTGATGTAGTCTGATGTGGAAGGCTGAGATTGGTTATTTGTGGTTGAAGACGATGGTCTAATGACTATAGTATTAGCTGATGCCTTAGATTTGGAATTAGAAGAAGAAGGTTTAGAGGAAGAGTCATTGGACTTGGTGTTGGGGTTTTTACTCCACAATTTGACTTTATTTTCCTCGATGGCACATAGTTTAAGCTTCCTAGCCATCGTGAAAGCTTCGTCAAAGTTGTAGAATGTTTGGACTCAGAGAGTGGAGGAAATATGTTTGGCACACACCTGAGAGAAGAGTTTGATGAGCTCAAGTTAGGGAAAAGAAAAGGAGAGCTGGTTGATTAGGCCTCTCCAACGGGCAACAAAGTCAGCTATGGATTTGTCATCAAACTGTCTGATGGAGTATAGGTCTATGATGGAGACCTTTTTGGTGATATTGATCAAGAAGTGGTCAAGGAAAATTTGGGCCAATTGGGTGAATGTGAAAAGAGAGTGTCTGGTGAGAGAGTTGTACCAATCGAGGGTAGCACCAGAAAGTGACATGGGGAATGTGTGTAGTAGTAATGCATCATCATGTGCTATAAGATAACAAAATGCTCATAGGTGCTACTGTGGGTCTTTCTTACTCTAGAAGTGAGTAAACTTAGGAAGCTCCCATTGACTGGGATATGGCCAGATTGGGACAGAGGGATGGATGGGTTCATTACAAATTTGGTCATATGACAGGACATTTCTTGAGCCTAAAACTAAGGTCTCAAGATTAGACATTTTGTTGATTAGCATTTTTATTAGATCAACTGAAAAATTGGTAGATGGGGCACCTCTTATGTTGTAAGGCACTTGGAAGGTGCTAAAAGAGGCATATGATGTAGTTAGTTGCGCTTGTATAGGTGCAACGTATTGATAACTAGTCATAAGGACAGAAGTGGAGGCCAAGGGTGGTTATGTCATGAAGGTAGAAGGCATGACTAGGCTTGATGTTGCCATAGGTGGTTGGATTGTAGCAACATTAGCCAATGGATGAGTATCCACCCTGGTTTTGATGGGGGTGAGAGTAGGCGGGATGGAGACAACTAGATTTTGGAAAGGGGCAAAATTTTGTTGAATAGTCTGCAGTTGATGGGGGGTTAAAACACCAATGGAAGTAGGCCTAGAGATAGAAGGAGAAGCCACACTTAGAAGGTTAGTCATGGGCTGGTTATTAGTCGAGTTGATGGCTTGGGTGTCTATGGGCTGGATTACAGATGCTGTGGATATGGCTATTGTCTCAACTAAAGAGGTTGGCATCCCATAAATTGGGTTGCCTAAGGAGTCTCGCATTTGACTTCATGTGAGATAGTGTTGAAGGGCCTTGAAATTGAGTTCAAGGAACCTTTTGAAGTCTTGGTCCCCCTCAAGGACAATGGGAGGTTGAGTTGGGGTCGATTGGGTAGGAGTTCGTTCGGTCTTTGAATGATACTCCATTAGAGGACTGGTTATGGAAGGCAAAGGCGGGAGCGGTTGTTGCCTCGTGTGGTCAAAAAGAGTCTTGGTTTGACTACGTGTCAAAACCATTCAAGGCAAGAAAGGGTTCAAGTTCTAGAAACTATGTTTTTTAGTCTCAAAAAACTAGAATGGGTGTTGGCCAGCAAGAAAGTTGGGTTTTAAGCCTACTGTTTTGGATTAAAGATTGTGACAGTGACCGACATTGATAGAAAAATTGATGCCGGTGAAATAGGTTGCTGATGTCAGTCAGATAACCAATTTTGGTGAAGAAAGGTTGATGACGTCGGTGGTAAAACCGATGTCGGCTACTATGTTCTCCAGAAACTCAAAAAATATGAGAGTTTTTGGAAGAAAGAAGAAAATGTCCTCACTAGCTCAAAAAACTAGATAAAGATAGAAAAGAAGATGAAGACAAGAAGACCCTAATGTTAATTCCTAAGAATAAGTTTTAGAGTCTTGTTGGCTTATGCCTTAGAGTGTGTTTGGGAAGTTGGCTTGTACAACGGGTCCTAGAAGAAGCAATCTAAGGTTGGTTTTAGGTTAGTTTCAGTGCTCAAGATCTATGTTAGGTTCCGTACATGGCTTGGTGCTAGGAGTTTACTCCCCTCACTTCACGAACCCAGAGCCGAGTTGGGCCACTTAGCCAATATATACTTCCCCTAGAGTTTATCCTCTACCAGAGAATAGAGTGGGCTTTCCCCTTGGTAGTGAAGTCCAAGTGGGATTGCTGGGATGGGTAAGGTATTCGCTAGGTGATGAAATCCTAGTTGGGCCTTGTCTCAGGTATGTTTTAATGTTTAGTTTGTACAAGTGGTTTGGATGTGTAACATGAGTGGCCTACGCTTAATTCATAATACGATGTTAATTACTAGATGTGTGGACTAAATATGTATTTAATCAGAAATGAGATGCAATAGATTTTAAGCCCAAATTGAAATGTGTGTTTGTATGCAGACAAGTGGATAAAAGGTTAAAGAGTATGATTTTGACTAGTCTAAGATGCAAGAAATAAAGAAGGGTTCTTTTTAACCTTGCTAATGGTGTCTTTCGAAAGAGATAGAAGAAAAGAGTGCAAGAAGAGACCTAATGCACCTATATGAAAAGTATGCTTAGAAGAAAAAAGTATGAACCCAAGGAGAATTCTTAGTGTCCCACTGGGCGTGCCAGAATGTTTCTAATTGTTTTTGTTTTTCTACATTCAAAAGAGATGAAAGAAACTAAAGTAATGGACAAGGGTTAGATGATACCTAGATGAGGTCTGCGCACTATATCCAGACGACTGAAGGGACTCCTCTTTAGCTGTGGAGGATGACACCTGCAAAAGAAAGAGACTTAAATGAGAAAATTGTTAGATAGGTAGGTGGTGGACTGCTAAGCAATGCTTGATCTTAGAAGTGCAAAGGCTTTTGGAAGGGTGACAGTCCACTGGTTGATAAAAAGCAGAATCTTGCTAGAAAAGGAAATGATAAAGGACTGAACAAAAGAAATAGAAACAAATGCATACCTATATGTGGCAATCTATCTTCCACAACCACTAGCATCAGTGGTTCTGCCAACGTCGATTGGTAGGTCTCCAACGTTGCTTAGTGTACTGACATCAGTGGTGGCAATGGACCTGGTGGCTAGCATCGGTTGGGGCAATGAGGCTTTGGACGAGTCTCAGGTTAGTCTGTGGTTGATGGGATAGTTTGTGGTAGTCTGAGAGTTTGTGTTGGGTTTTGTAGGATAGAGAGTGTGGCCTGAAAGAAGGACCAGATGAAGGACAGGGATGTGTTGCCAAAAAAGCGGTATGGGTAGGAAAAGGGCCTCTCAGCCTCTCCAGGAAGGAAGTTAGGACTGGTCTGGTTAAAAGTCAGGTCTGGGTTGATAATATGGCTTTAGATGAATCTCAGGGCTATTTGTGGTTAGCAAAGTAGTTTGGGGTGTCTGTTGGAGTCTTTAGTGGCTTATACTAGGTTTGCAGGGCAAAGAGTGTGGCTAAAAAGGGACCAAATGGATGATAGGGTCAAAAAGAGAGATAAAGGTGAGAGAAGGCTTTTCAGCCTCTCTGAAAAGAATAGACTGGGTTGTGTCAAGAATGCTTGGAAATGTATAGTAATCTGATTGCTAATGTATTTAAAAAGATAGTAAAATAAGACCAATACAAATACTTAGCTGTGGGTGGAGATGCAGAGGTGCAGGTGGTCTGTTTCCATTGTCATTGATGCTGGAGGTGTCATGCAATCTTCAATCTGGTGTAGAATGACTGGAGTAGAACCTCTGAGCCTGGAGAGTGCTATTGCAATGTTGATACCTACAAGAAGTTGAGGAGCGAGAAATCTTGAAGTCTGGAGCAAGAGGATTCACGTTCGCAAGAGACTAGCAATGGAAGTAGAAAATGTAGTTTTAAAGGAACCATCATCAGCAAAACTGTTGATGTCAGCTGAATAATGACTGACGTTCACTGCTGAAGAATGGGAAAAGAGGCTATTTTTAGCCTTTTTGCCCATTCTTCCAATTGCCAGGTCTAACTATCATTGGAAAATGGTCTAAGGAAGATGAAAGGAATGTGAGAGGCTAATGGGAGAGTTAAAATGGGGTTTAAGTAATTAAGATTTGGCATGGGGTGATGTGTTAAGGGGTTATTAATTTAAAATAGTTAATTTATTTTAAATTAATAAATGTGTGGGTTAGGAATGTTTAGGGGGTGGACCAAGGACACCAAGGGATAGACACGATTTTGGTGTCTACAATTACCTTCAACATGCACACAAGTGGGATTTTCCTTCACCTTGAAGCTATTACTTGAAGGGCCTTGTAATAATTTCAAGGGTACCTTCAAGGTATCTTCTAAGAGATACATTAAAGCTATCCATGAATGTATTACATAGGTTTCAAACATTATTTGATAAAGTTAAATGGCTTTGCACCCCATATTTTGATTCTCCCATATCCCCAAAATTATGACACTTGCCATCCCTTCATTAAAATGGGATCATAGAAGATAGCTTGAAGGGCATTGTCATACATTTTAGGGTACATTGAAGGTATCTCCTAGGAGATACCTTTAACATGCAGAAGAGTAGAATTTTCCTTCACCTTGAAGGCACTAATGGGTGATACCTTGAAGAACATTGTAATTCCTTCAAGGTATCCCATAGGAGATATATTTCAAAAATACACAATGTTGGATTCAAATTATATCTCCTAAGAGATACCTTCAAGTTACCCATGAAGGTATTAAAAAGGTAACATAATTTTTAATTGTTACACACTCCTACACTTTGAGGACCTACCTTGAATATTTTGTTTGGAAATTTTACTCAATGAGTCCCTCAAATGCATTTTAGTATTCATCACTCCAAACTCTATTTATCCCACAATAAGTTAGTTATTAAACATTTTCCTTTAGAATATTTTTCCAAAATAGATTATTTAATAATTTAGGGTATGAGACTCAAATTTATATTCACCAGGTGTTAGAATTATTCAAAACTTAATATTCAACCACTATTCTTCAAGGACTAGGCCTCTAGTTTTACACTTTGATTTATCTAGGTCTTTAAAAATATTTATTTAACACTTTTGCTTAGTAGGTCCCTCCAACACATTTATGTCTTTAGTGATTTTGCTCATTGAAAGAGTTTTTCATGATTTGGTGTTCAACAAAAATGTTCAAAAAATTTGTTTGGGATGCTCAAAAATAATGTTATACCTTGACTCCAAACTTACAACTATCAAAATATTAATTACTTGGTAAACTAAAGCTGAAGAAGAAATAAAGTGACACTTAATAAAGGGCAATGATGTGGCAGTCCTATTAAAAGTCAATAGTTCTTATGTGGAATAGCCACCAAATGAGGTGGTAAAGTTTGTATTAAACAAAACAAATTAATTTATAAACATTAGACATTAATGGTGCACAAATTATAAATCAATGTCAAAGCTATATCAAAGTATTTGGAATGATGATGTGATAAATTGATCTCAAAATAACTTATGAATTCACTTATTATCCTATGATAGAGACCTAACCACTAGTGTCATGTACTTAAGAACATAATTAGGAGAGATAAATGATTGAATTATAAACCATTACCAACATAAATAAAAAATAATGGCATCCTCATCTAGGGCATTTTGGGGAACTCTCCCTCCTTCATGGTTCTCCATTAAGGATTCTATTGGGTGCACAAACACACTCTTTGAACCTAATATATTGAATAATGACTATAATAAATATTCATTATTATGGGATTTCATATGATAGGTTGACATGAATACACATGAAGAGAACCTAAATCTATCCTAATACCAATTGGCCACGGACCTCTTCCTATTCACAAGGAAAGGGCTACACTTCATAGCTACAAAGCTAGAAGTCATGCCTTATATCGACCTCCTACAAGACTTGTTCTTCATAGGGAATATATTAGGAGGAACATACCTACATCACCTTGATCATAATATGGTCTCAACATGCATTTATAGTGATGCATTTCAAATGTACCTCTCTCTTCCCATCCTAGATGCCACCTATGATCTATATAGAATAGTGGCATGAAAGATAGAGAAGTCTATTGAGAAGGTGATTAGTATTTAGATACTCCTCCTAGAGACAATAAAATTTAAATACAAGAATCCCACCCCAATAACAAAATTTATAATGAGAATTCATATTGGTAAGGCCTTGGAAAATAGGATATTTGGATACCCTATCATTAAATTCCTACAACTAGAATGGGTTTCACTACTGGATTTGTTGAGGACATTAGAATTGACCTTTTCTATAGGAGAAGTGATTTAAGCAAGGTTATGAGAATAAAATCTACATAAAGATAAGAGGTCTCTAAGAGGCCACTTTTACATGATGTCTTACTTTCTCAACATAGTTCTAGGTATGGTCAACATCATCAATGACTCACTTTGGATCCTCCCTCCAAACCATATAAAGAATAGGATATGTGAATCTTATTTTATCATGTTTATATATATATATATATATATATATATATATATATGCATACACTCATAATATTATGCACATTTTTAGTATGTTTACCATAGGTATGGATGGCCATCCATGAGTCCATTTTTTTATGATATCAAAGAGTATCACTGATACACTGATGATTAGGAGGAAACTATCGGTTATAACCTCCCTACATAGTCATCATGGTGATTAACCATAAGGTTCAACCCCTAAGAATCCCCAAGCATGTCTCAAAAAATTTGGTAGAGTAGAAAATAACCTACTAGATATGGTGGATCAAAGATAAGGATATGTATAAGAAGAAGAAAGCTTACCTTTATGGCTCACACTTAATGATTGGAAGAATGTGCTACACCAATAGGATGCACTTCTATGAGGTTAAAAGATATAGAGAATATTACTCCTTTTATTTATTACTACATAAGGATTAGGATCCCCATGGACAAGTGAAAAACAACATTAAGGGTCTATCTATTGAATATCAACATGAGAACTATGATAATGACTTCTTATTCCTTAATGCTCATAGTAATGATAAAGCATTATAAAGGGAAGGATCATTTTAAATGAAGGAGGACATTATAAATATCATTTAAGGGGAGCCTTACCTTTCCATAAAGGAGGCATGAACTAGACTCCCATTGAATGAAGGATGGGACACAACTAATTTTATTAATAGTAGACTTGATCATCTAGTAGGTAAATAAGGGAAATATTCTTAGATAATCTGTGCAACATTTAAGGAAGTGAATAAAGAACCAAGGGTCATAAATACCTCATTGCGAGGAAAGAAATATGAGCCCATCTACTCCTCAAAATTTAAGAGATCTTATTAATGTGTAGTTTCATCATCACCAAATATTTATTTTTTGGTTAAATCAACCACACAATCAGCTCCTTCTATAGCTCTAAAGACCACCCTTTGTTATACAAGGAAGATACAACCTCAATCCTTTCCCCAAATCCCAACCATAGGGGGACCTTCAATGGAGATATCTACATACAAGACAATAAGAGAGGATATTTGTGATGAGGAGGTATAATTAAAAAGAGAAGTATTAAGCCTCAAAGACTCAAAGGGAAAAGTACCATTGCATCAGTAGACATCAGGTGAGCCAATACCCTATCCAATTTCTATCACTCCTATTATTTCCCATGTTTCTATTCTTATAATTAGTTTATTTATTACCATTTCATTCACCCCTCCTAGTTATCCTCTCTTGGTTATAAAGGTGGAGGTTGATCCCTCCTCTACCCTTGTATCCCATACTTCCTTAATTTCTATTCCTCTAATTTCTCTTCCAACATCCACTCCTATTATTCCTACTATAGTCCCTTCCACAACTCCTCTACCCCTAAAAAAACCAAGATAAAAAACACAAAGAAGGTGAAGGGAGTAACATAAACTCCCAAATTACATGTTAATTTTACACATTTAAGTCTACCAATTACCCTTATAAGTCCTTAATAAGAGAAAACTATGATAACCACTTAGAACGCTGAGATGAATATAAGGCCAATAAACATAGTCCATCCACTACCATAGTATGGTGGAGTGGACTAGTCTAATATAATATAAACCTAACTCCCTAATCCCCTCCTAGAGAAAAATTTTAAGCAAACATAAAGTGAGATAATGGTTGAAACTACAACCTCAAACACTCAACCCATGGACCCAACCTAGCTAGTCTTCTTATAATGGGAAACAAACATGTCATTCAAGGCCTACAAAAGATGGAATATTGTGATTATTGAATTTCCCACCATGATTATAGTTTTAAATAAATCCATAGGGAGTGTTTAGAGTGTGAGGAAGAGGTAAATGGAACATGACACTAGTGGAGCAATCATTCTAGAATAAAGAGAAGAAATGTTCACTTTGACCAAGAGGAAAGATAATAAACTAGGGTAATTCCCCTATATATAAGATTTCAAATCCTACATGGAAACACATAAATATGTTTTATGAGAAATACATGAATGGACATAAATTTCATGAAGATATATAGAACAATAACTAAATAAACTAATAGAATAACAACAAATTGTTCATGTTCTAACACAAAATCAAATGGATGGTAAGAAAATAACATACAAATTTCACCCTACCATTTAGATCATTAGTGTAATGAGGGAATAATTATCAACCCACATAGTATATAACACCAAATTATTTAATTATTTTAATATAGATCAAAATAAACTCAAATTCTTTTTTCTTTTTACAATTGGCAAGTCATATGCACATTTGAACCTGATGGCATCATTAGAGGTTACTTATGCCATAAACATAGTGGACATCAGAACATAAGAGATCAAAAATTGGGATAAAGTAGTTGAGGTAGTAATTTTTAAGTATTTAAAATATGAGACCCACTCCTATAAAATTTTGGATGATCTAATAATTTATTAGGACAAGGATTCAATAGGAAGACTCATTGGTAGGGCTAATTTTTATTAGCTCATGTAGTAAGTTCTAGATAATTTCAAACAATACAAACAAGGGAAGACCATAAAATAAATAAAGGTAGAGATAAATTTTAATATAAATAATGTCACTAAATTTGAGATATTTAGATCTATCTTCAAGACTATCAAAGTTAAACATGTAAGTCTCTTGGAGCAAGTGAATAGGGTGCAATGCATCCACTCCTTAAAATAGATATAATCAAATATAAATATGAGATTAGGAACAAGAAATATTAGGATTTGGAATAAAATAATAATTCCAGCATAATAATTCCAAATTTAATGTAATCATCCATTTTAGTTCCTCCAACAACCCCATCATCCATGCAAGCACCTAGTCAACCTTAAGAAGAAGTCTAATTTTGTATGTATACATACACAATTTACTCATAGTTTATTTATGGTTAGAATATACATGTAAATTTAAATAAACTATTTTAATCATGCACACATTTCATTGCAAATTTGACATAAATTTAATTAGACACAAGCATGCAAAAACATGTAATTTTGAGACTAAAATTAGAACCAAGGTTCTACCAATAACATGTAACTCTAAGTTTACATAAACTTGTAAGATTAGGTTTCCCCTCCCCAAGTATATATATTAATGTAATTTAACATTTAAAATGGTTTTAATATATTATAAATACAATAAGAAGTCAATTTTGGTTGTCATGCAATTGTGTTAGTGTTTTCTCCTTCCACTTATGTGATTTTAAGTTTTATTTTTTGGTTCTTATAATACAATAATTTGAAGTGTACAAAAGTTATGGATAGATCCTGATTTTATTAATCAATGAATGTTAGCTATAGATGTGAAATAAATAGTTAATATTAGTATGTTTTATTAAAAAATTGGTTCAGACCATGTTTTTATTCATAGTGTGTATAAATTCTTTCTATTGGTATAGTTTTCTAAGTGTGTGTCATAGCTACCCTAGATGGCTTCTTGGTCCAAGCTATAAGCATAAAATATAGGGTGTGAAATAAATAATCTAAAAGAATAAGACTTCAATCAAGACCATCAAGTTTCCTATATCATCCCTTCTCAAACTTCATAACTATGTTTACCTATAAATGTGCAATAGCTGTAAGTAGTAAGCATTAATTTTGACAACATTTATCCACTAAGAAACTAACCTAGGAAATGATGCTTTGAGATCACATAACCTTATTTTATACTTTATTATTCCCTCCTTTTTAAGTTTACTTAAATGATATCTACCCACTCTAGATTAGATATCACCCATCCATCTCACCCACTTAGCTTTAATTTCTCCACTAGGATTCATTTCACTACAAGTGAGCCCAGTTAACAACCTACATGCTCTACTTGATATTCCACCACAAGGTTGTTTAACCTATACCTAAAAATAATTACATGGAGTGTATTTCACCTCCAATAAGATCCTAAATCATTATATTCTACCTCATTTAAACTTTGGTTAGTGCATAAGACCCATATCAATAGAAAGTGGAATTTTCCTTCACCTTAAAGGCACTACTTTAAGGGCCTTATAAAACCTTAAATTTATCTCTTAGGAGACACCTTCAAGTTAAAAAAAAATGTATTATATATATTTCAACATTATTAAATAAAGTTAAAAGGATTTTCACACCATATTTTGATACTCTTAAATCCCCAAAAGTATGAAACTTGGAATCCCTTTGTTAAAATAGGCTTGCAAAAGATACCTTAAAAGGTGTTGTCATACATTCAAGGGGATGTTGAAGGTATCTCCTAGGAGATTCATTCAAAATTAATAGGAGTGGAATTTTCCTTCACATTTAAGGCAATACTATGTGATACCTTAAAGGGCCTTAAAATATCTTCAAGTGTACCTTCAAAGTATCTCCTAGGAGATACCTTTCAAAAATTGTACAATAATAGATTCAAGGTATCTCCTCAGAGATACCTTAAAGTTACCCATGAAGTTATTAAAAGGAAACCTAAGTTTTATGTGGTTTATAAGGTATTATGAAGACATAAAAAAATTATTAGTTCATCAATAAGGTTTAAAGTTAAGAGGTTTTACACCTTATATTTTGGTACTCTTAGATTCTTAAATGTATGACACTTGGAATCCATTCATTAAAATGGGCTCACATGAAATTAAATATCTCTTTGGTATATTGTTTAATGCCCCAAACTTCCATTATCTCTAGACCTATGATATCTCAACATGTGGCATGATCTCATCAACTCATTACCATTTAAGGTTCAAGTGCAGTGAAAGGTATGACGCTGAATATTAATAAGGAATTGACCCCTGTCATCATACAAAAGAACCACCCCCAAGTATGTGGTAATAATAATTAACACCTATCTTGAATTAAATGATAAAATATTCAAAGATAATGAAGGTTTTCTATATGGTAGGTAATTGAACCCACTAAAGTTGACTAGTATTTTCATAATGAGATAGTCATTTAAACTAAAATTTCATTATCTCCATCAATGGTGCATGAATACATTAAATGTTTAAATCTTGTGAATTATATATGTAAAATATACATCAAAGAGGATTTCACTTGGCCATTAATCTCAAGTGAACACTGTATATGTTATCTCTCATATGTTTAGAAGCCTTAATTCCTTAGAGTTATTTGTGAATTTGAACTAGTCTTTTTTGATAAAACTAGATGCATATATCTAGTTTAGTAATGGAATCAACTTCCAAATAATTCAATGTCCCTTATTTTTATGATTTCATTAGCTAACTAAGTATACCAATATAGTGTTTTATAGAATTAATTTAGATTTCAAATTCCACCATTATTATACACTATAGGATAAGGTAGAGTCAATAATGTCATAATCAACTCATGACATAATTACACCAGCCCACAAGTAGTACATTGATGATTCACTTCCCATCAAGGTGTAAGGTCTTCATCAAGTACCTGACAAACCAAAGGTAATGACATGCATAGACCTTTTAAGAATTTTCTTCATGGCACTTTTGTTGGTGATTTCTTATATATTAGGTAAAATAAGAAAGTGTTTGTGTAAATTTTAGGTAGGGATTTTGAGAGTATCTTAGGTTACCTTCCCTTGAAACAACCTAAAATCAAAACTCATCTAATGTCTAGTTTGAAAAAAACACTATAGATAGGAAATTAAAATAGTGACTTTTCAAGGGCTAGAAATTGAATCATAAATGGGGCATTACATCTAATTGCATAATTAAATTTAGGCTCAGGGTTAGGATAGAAATGTATCTATTGAATAGACTATATGGATTGCTGAGTATTGCATATGTTTAGGTTGATTGGGTTCCATTATTGGACATTTTTTTGACCTTTGATCAATTGGTTGCATTAGGATAAATGATTTATGCTATACTGAATTCCCAAATCTTCTATCTAGACCAAAGGCCATTAGATGTTAGTTTTTACATGATGTCCTTTTTTATGGATGCTATTATGAGAACTATTTAAAAAAGCTATGGTGAGTTGTGGCAATCCTTAGAAGAATATGTGGCTAGCATAATTGGTAAAGATCAATATTTTATGTTCATTCATAGATATAGGTATGAAATTAAAAAAATATGTAATTAAGATTAACCTCAAATATATCATGAAATGCATGGGAAATATATGTCCAAGTTGTTCATGAACATTTTGAATATAGTTCACAAATGGGGAGACTACTAGTTCTATCCAGATGTTACTATCATTCAGATTCAAGGGATAAGGACTTCTCCATTATTTCTACCACACCATGTTTTGAATAAGATTGTTGAATAAGAAATAGATTTTTAGGTTTATAATAATATTGATAAGGAACTAGGTTAGAGGCATCTGGATTATTATTTTAAGACTCCCATTAGAATTGGACAAATGTAGTATGTGATTAGATCATATTTCAACTAGACCAACAAAATTATGGATAATTAAAATATGAAATTGGCACCATTCAGATAATGGGATCCAAGGAAAAGGTTAGAGGATACCTTTAACATCTTTAGGATAATAATAAGGTGCTTGTTTTTTATGGGCATGAGGAGTATGACCATAATCCCATCTTCTATAATGTACCTGATGACTTAGTCATATGAAAGAATATAAAGGATAATTCAATGTCCATGGTATAGGTTTAGGCATTAAAATATATTATCCTGGTCACTAAGGAAGAATCTAAGAAGGAATTGAATCACTAGTGGGCACCATCCCATCCTCATGGCTCTCAACAATAGGACCAACCTCCTTCTCCTATACAAGAGCCTACATATGAGCAACCAACTAAATTTGATGTCTAAAGAGAATATTATACTTAGCTCAAAAGGTATATTCTGAAGGGTGTTATAAGTCTCTAAGTCCCTTCCTTGATAATAGCTCTTAACACCTAAGTTTTAGGCATAACAACTATAAGAGATAGGTTGGTAGCTTCTCTAGGTGAAGAAAGGAAGAGTAGTTTTATGATGACTCTTTTGCCCCCTTAATAAATGTGACCCAAGTTAGTCTTCCAAATTTATTGTAAGCTTATTTATCTTTTTTTTTAACTATTCTTGATTCTCCCACATATACTATATATAGGCCTTCATCACTTATATCCATTGGTGAAGACTCAAGGTACCTATACCATTTCGCCTCCACACACCTTTAACCTACCTCCATAATAACTATTACCATGTATTCATCACCATCTCCTATGATGCCTCCCACCACTATTATTCTTTCATCTATGCCACCTTCCATTCCACCTTCCACTCCCCTCATCATCACCTACTAGAGGAATCCCAAGGATTCTCTCACTCTTTCTAAGAGAAAGTCATTTTAAGAAAGACAAATTTTGGTTTATCTACTATTTATGAGTCTCTTGAGAGGGAAAAGTAAGAGGAAGCTAGGAAATAAAATGAAGGAAAAACTCAGGTAGGGTTGATTGTGGAAGAATAAATAAAATTAATATCATTACTTAATTACTTGGATGATGAATATGAATAGGATACTTCTAAGGAAATAAAATAATTAGAGCAAGGAAATATTGAAGAGACTCACCTAGATGATGAAGAGGAAAAATTTAAGAAAGCCAAAGCCTAGAGTCTAGGATAGCAACAAGTCCTCATAGAAAAACCAAGCCAAAGGATTGTTGAGTTAGTCTCTTATACTTTTTCTTCATATATCAATGTTTAAATCCTATATTTAAGTTTGAATTTTGTTATATCTCAAGGTTTTGTATTAATTCCTCCTAATGATTTATAAATTCTTACCCTCAGTCAAATATGACCCCAGAGAAGAGGGTTTATTTTGAGGACTAGATAATTGTGTCTATTTATGATCCTTAGAGCTAACCTATTTCAAAAATAAAGTTGGATCAAATATGAGTGGCCAATCCATAGGTCTCAAAAATATCCTAAACCATAATGATAGTGAAGATAACCCTTGGTTTGGTCAGGTATATAGATAAATTCTCACCAAGAAGAGAGTCATCTCTAGGGAAGATAATTACCCACCAAACTCTCCTATTTCCCACTCAAATTAATACTTCCAAAGTACCTCCATTAATTACACCTCATCCTATGACTCCACATTATTCATCTCAAGACCTAACTCTAATTGAAGAAACAAGAGTTATCATCATTACCAAATGGGTGAAAGAGATGCAGGAAGCTAGGGATGAAAGACAAAATATAATTATAATTAAATTACCCACAATCTCTACATGGTTTGATAAGAAGAGTGGGATAATTTAGAGGGTGATGAAGAGAAATGTAGTACACCTTGATATAAGTGAGGAAATTGAGCTTGAGCAAAGAGAAAATATTTTTCCTCTTTCAAAAAAATTGAGGAAGAACCTAGGTGACCTTAAAAAATATATTGATAACTTTAATGATTTTATTGATTATACATGGGAAACCTTGAAGGAAATACAATATAGTACTAAAAAGGTATTTAGAAGGTAGAAACAAATTCATATCATCTAGGCCCCTAAATAAATTATTGATGATGTTCATAATGAAACCAATAAGCTATACAATATTTTGTATAGTATGTGGGCCTCTAGAGTAGCTACTTAGCCTAAACAGTTTATATCACCAAGATATGGAAACAAATGTAAGAATTAGATAAGAGGTTGATTTTATTGATTTTGTATTCAAGGAATAGTTTCAACCATTTGAATTTAATGTATGTTATGGATGCGGATTAGTTCTTAAATTATGTCATTGCTAAAATAGATGTCTCTCTTAGTTGACATAATCATATGAAGGCACTATTGGGACTCTTCACCAAATATGAGAGCAAGGCCTTAGAAATTTTAGGAAATATGAGGGTCACTTAAGTGAAAACTCTTATTTGTGAGTTACTCAATAGGCTTAATTTTTGGAACCTCCTTCATGCATCAATAAACAATGCTAAGGATGTGGAGGAAACCATGTACAGAACCAATGAGGAAGTTATACACCTAGTTAGTTTTGCTAAGAATAGAGTAACTGTTGAAAATTTTGACCCTATAGGTCAAATTACCACCTTTGTTATTCAAAAATTTGTATATCATGCTAGTTTGTCTTATGAGTCAATTGTTGGTCTTGAAAATTCATTTAAATAATGAATCATTAATAAGCCTTTTTAAGGCATTAATTTTGGTTTTTAGAGGATTTTTTGTGAAAAAAACATCATGAAGGCTTCTTTGGGTCCAAAAAGGAGCATTTTCATAAATTTCAAGGGGTTCTTTTCCTTCTAAAAAGGTCCATCTTCAAAATGTTCCTAAGATTCATCTAAAATAAGTCCAAATGGATATTATTATTTTATAAAAGGTTTTTTCAAATAGTTTTGAAGGTCCTTTTCAATAAGTCCAAAGATATGAACTCCTTCAAAAAAATTGTCTGAAGGAAATGCCGTAGAGCAGCCAAAACAATTCCTTCAAATAAATTATTTGAAGGAAATAAATGAACAAAAATATAAAGGAATGGACTTTACAAATTTTCAAAGGGGTCATTTTGTATTTGGGAAAGTCCATTGCAAAAAACATGAAAGGTGAGACAACTTTTCCAAAGGTGTTTTTTTAATTTTTTAAGGACCGAAACAACTTTTTTAAAGGGTAAGTGGACCATTAAAAGTTTTCCAAAGGGAAATGGACCATTTCAAAATTACCGAATTGTCTATTTTTATAATTTTGGAATGTTCATTTCCAAAAGTACGAAGGGCATTTTGATGAAGCCAAAGGGTCGCTTAATTTTTCCAAAGAGTCATTTCTTTTGAAAAAGTGACAGTAAAAAAGTTTGAAGGGTTTTTTTATTTGGTAAGGTCCTTTGTAAGTTTTTTCAAGCCCTTTTCAAAAACACCAAAGGGTATATTATAATAATCCAAGAGGTCTATTTTGAAAACCTGAAGGTCTAGATGCAAAATCCTGAAGGGCTTGTCAAAAAGTCTGAAGGGTAGTTTGAAAAACCCAAAGGGAAATTTAAAAAAGTTATAAGTACATGAATTCCTTTAGACTTTTTGTCCAAAGTAATTTTCCATTGAAAGAGAATCCCAAAATATTTCCTTCAATATTTTTGTCCAAAGGAAATGAAGAGAGGAAACTCTGAAATAATTCCTTCAAACTTTTTGTTTGAAGGAAATAAACAAAAAGAGTTCCTTTGGACTTTTTATCCAAAGGAAATAAATAAAAAGAATTGCTTCAGACTTTTTATCTAAAGGAAATAAACAAGGAGATAAGCCATAGACAAAAATTTGAAGGCCAAAAAATCTAAGATAATTCCTTTGGGGAAATTGTCTAAAGGAAAAGTCGGAAAGAAAAGCGTATAAATAAATTAATCTTAGACAAATTATCTGTAAGAAATAGATAGCAAATTGTTCTAGAGGAAAGTCCATAGGAATAGATAGAAATAGAGGATTTGAATATAAGGAGCCTAAATAAAATGGTCCATAGTAATCATCCAAAAAAATAAGGGTAAAGGAATATAAGGTTACCTAGTGCAAACTGAAGGACCAATTAGTCAGGGATATGTGGCATAAACACATTCAACTAGTGGGATTTCAATAGCCAATCAGTAGAAGACAATGAGGACTTTCCCTTTTGACTCAGACCAATGCATTTTATAGAATACATGAAAAACATGCAAAGTGGCCCAAGAAAGATTAGATACATCTAGGTGGATCATGAACATGCAAAAAAAAGACATGTAGCTACCTTCAAGCATGGCTCTCTCAATTCAAAAAAAGGATACTCGAATACATGAAGGACTCAAGGAGTTTAGTGTTAGAATAAGCTAACAAGGAGTTCAATATAAGGTTCTACACCATGTATTTAATGTTCCCTTGGAGTTTCCATGCATCTCTCACTCATCAAGATCCTTTTCCATACAAGCAAAGGATATTTATAGTTGATTAATCAAAGCTTCAATTGACTATTTGTTGAAGTCATGCTTATTTCCTAGTCATCTCATGCATTTAATGATCTAACTCAACTTCAAGTTCAATTAAGAGGCATATTCCTTTGAATATTGTGGCATTTATTTTCATGAAAGATAGTTTGAATTTTCAAAGTTGGGCCCACCATCTTTTTCAATGCCAAAGAGCTTCTCTTGTAGGATGGAAGATAAAAAGATATGATCAGAATGCTTAGTTATCTTTTGATAGCTAAAATTAGACATGTGAGATGTGGGAGTTGATCTCCTCTTCTATTTTTAGTTCCAACATCTTGGCTTTTATGTTTTTTTTCTATATAAGTTGGCTTTTTCAACCATTTTAAAGATATTAATCCCTATTTTGGCAAGATTAGACTCTACCAAAATTTGAGTTTTGTAAACTTTTTAGATAAATAGAAGGACTATTTTAGATTCCAAGATGCTGTTATAGTGTATTTATGTTAGTGATTTACATATATAATAGAATGTTCTTCCTTGTCAAGTCTTGATTCTTACCTAGTTACTAGTTGATCAGATTATGCAGGTCATGTTCTATGTTTGATATATTTTGGCTAAAGTTATAGTCAATGTAAGTGGCTAGTTAGTGCCTTGAATCAGGCCTATTCCATCATTTTCCTCAAGCTTTGATCACTAGATAAAACTTTTTCATGAAATACTGATGCATAAGAGTCAATTGAAGTTGAAATTTTAGTCTTTTTCTTATCTAATCAATGTTTTTAGGAGTTCAAATTGAGTGGATGAACCAAAATATATGTGTATCACCATCATTAGATAGGATTTTTTCCTTAGATTTTCCTTTTTACCTTTTCCTGGTAGTTTGTAGCATAGATTAGAGATCCTAATTGATACACCAAAGGGAGATAGCCCTTAGAATCTAGAGATTCAATCTACCGATTAGGCCACCCATATCCTAGGATTATTTTTTTGTTTCAATAAACTATGAAGGCCTAAAACTACCTTTACAAGGGTGCAAGTCTGATTGACAACATTTTTTAGCATGCCTGGTGGGACCCTTTGGAGCTAGTCTTGATGAATTGTAGTTGCAGTAGTGTCCTTCATGAAGTATTTTATTATTCCAAGCTCAAGTAATTACTTCTAATGGTCTAGGAATAGTTTCCATGGAGGTCTATTTTTATTGCATTATCATGAATGAGTTTTGATGGATATATATGAAGATAATTCCTATGCTATGTTTCCTTATCAGCCATATGATGAATCATACCAGCCTTGTCTCCAATAAATAATGGATGAGATAGAGCTCAAAGTACTAGCATATGCAAGAAAACTTTGTTAAAGTTTTTAGTATGAAGAAGCGAATGTTTTTTTTTTCAAAACCTACATAATGATCTAGAAAATATAAATGAGTTATGTATTTTTGTATTAGAGAAGATTGAGTCTTCAGAGAGGCAATGAATTGAATTGAACCAATTTTCTCAAGAGAGTTCTTGTCTTCCTTATTCTCATGAAATTCTTAACCATGCTCAGTGTGTGCCAATAGAACTTCCTATTTGGAGTCAAGAGCAAAATTATATGCCCATTAAAGAGAATAAACCTTATTTTCATCCCCTTTCTTAACCAATCATCCTTCAAGTTCAAGTTGTCCATGAAGATGAGGAGGTTTTAGAGATTGATGAGGTAATGGCCAAGTTGAAGGAACACAATGTAGAGGTATTTAAGAGTTTCTCTTTCCATCCTCTCCAAAATTCCCTAAATGATTCCATCACCATCCATATCCTAAAATATGATCATGATCAACATCCCATGCTTCATTTTCCCTCTCAAAAAAATGAATTTCATCACCCTCCCACCATCTCCCTTCTTTAGGTGGAGTATGTTCTCTGTAGGATCAAAAAAGGGGTTATAGCTACAAGTCAAGTTTTTACAGAGTGTGAAGAGGATGCTTAAAGTGTATATGAGGAATATTTTCTCATTGATACTTCACTTGAGGTTTTAGTTGAGAATGAGAAGGTTGATCTTTATGTAAAGGAACTCCAAGAGGAGTTGGTATAAATTGAAGTCATAAATGAGTTAGAGATATCTCCTATTGAGAAGGGTCAAGATAAATTTCAAGATAATCCTATTCAAATTGATCAAAATGAGTAATAATAAGATGATTGTAAATTGTACCTTGAATCTCTATAGGAAAATAAAGAGCTTTGTATGGATTTGTTGCCTATTGAAGAACATGTTTATGAGAAATTTGATCAAGAATCACCTATTCAAGATCATAATATAGATTGGGTTGCCTATTCAAATATCTTTGAAGAGCTATATGAACTCGTAAAGTTGATAAGAAGGATGAGGTCACTCAAAGACAATACATATATGAGATACCACTTGACAAGGTTGTAGATGACAAGTAGTATGAAAAAGATCTGAAAGTACTAAATGAGTTTGTCTTTGTTGGTGACTAGTTTGTTGTTGATGACTCATTTGAGGAGATACTAATAGAGTTGGTGAGTAAGAAAAATGCCTAATCAAAGGTTATGATTAATAAACTTCCTACCTTGCAAATTGTACTATCTCTTGGAGTGAGTGAGTTTATGAATTTCCCTTTTGATCTAGTTGGATCATGCTTTGTTAGGGTTAGTTTGTTTGTTTTCCTCCAAGTGTTGTTTAAGCACATTAGTTTTTGTTTGCACATTTTCTTTGTTTAGTTAGTTTTCCTATTTTGTGTGTTTCCCTTCTTATTTTAGAAGATGAAGGTTGCCTCATGCCAGGTCAAAGGAGAGTTTGTATCATGGATCTAATTTGTCATTATTTTATGAGTTCAAATATCATGTAAATGGTCTAGTTCTCAAGCATAGCAGGCATGCTTCCTAGTTGAGTCACCAAAATGTTGACAATTTTGACCTTGCAGGTCAAATTACCACCCTTGTTATTTGAAACTTTGCATATCATGCTAGTTTGTCTTATGAGTAAGTTATTAGTCCTAAAAATTCCTTGAAATAATGAATGATTAATAATATTTTTTAAGGCATTCTCTTTGGTTTTCAGAGGTTTTTTTGTGAGAAAAGCATCATGGAGGCTTCTTTGGGTCCAAAAAGGGGCATTTTCATAAAGTTCAAGGGGTTTTTTTTCCTTCTAAAAAGGTCCATCTTCAAAAGGTTCTTGAGAGTCATCTACAATAAGTCTGAAGGGCTATTATTATTTTAGAATTTTTCTTTTTCAAATAGTTTTGAAGGTCCTTTTAAATAAGTATGAAGATATGAATTCTTTTGAACAAATTATCCAAAGGAAAGGCCCAAGGAGAGAAGCCAAAACAATTCCTTTGGCCAAATTATCTAAATCAAATAAATAAACAAAAATCCAAAGGAAAGGACTTTAAATTTTTTTCAAAGGGTCATTTACTCTTTGAGAATGTTCATTTCAAAAAACTCAAAAGGTGAGACAACTTTTTTGAAGGTGCTTTTTAAATTTTATGAGGACTGAAGCAACTTTTCCAAAGGGTAAGTAGACCATTATATTTTTTCTAAAGGGTGAAAGACCATTTCAAAATTGATGAACGATCCATTTTTAGAGTTCTAAAAGGTTCATTTCCAAAATTTTGAAGGGCATTTTCATGAATCTAAAGGGTCACTTAATTGTTTTGAAGGGTCATTTCTTTTGGGAAAGTGACAATCAAAAAGTTTGAATGGTCTTTTTCTTTAGGAAAGTCCTTTGCATGTTTTTCAAAGCCCTTTTCAAAAAATTTGAAGTGCACATTTCAATAATCTAAGAGGTCCATTTCAAAAACCTAAAGGTCTAGATGCAAAATACTAAAGGGCTTATAAAAATCTTGAAGGGTAGTTTCAAAAACCTAAAGGGCAATTTTTAAAAGTTCTGAGTACATGAATTCCTTTAGATTTTTTGTCTAAAGGAATTTTCCATTGAAAGAGAGCCTAAAAAAATTCATTCAAACTTTTTGTTTGAAGGAAATGAAGAGAGGAAAATACAAAAGAATTCTTTCATACTTTTTGTCCAAAGGAAATAATCAAATAGAATTCCTTCAAACTTTTTGTGTGAAGGAAATAAAGAAAAAGAATAACTTCAAAATTTTTGTCTGAAGGAAATAAACAAGGAGATAAGCCATAGAAAAAAATTTGAAGGCCAAATATTTGAGACAATTCCTTTGGGGAAATTGTCTGAAGGAAAATTTATAAAGAAAAGTGCATATGGAAATTAGTCTACAACAAGTTGTCTAAAAGAAATAGATAGGAAATTATTCGAGAGGAAAGTCCATGGGAATAGACAAAAATAGAGGGTCTGAATACAAGGATCCTAGACAATAAACCCACATTAATCAACCAAAACAAAGAAGGGTAAAGTAAATATAAGGTTACTTAGTGTAAATTTGAAGGACCAATTAGTTAGGGACAGGTGGCATAAGCACATTCAACTAGTGGGATTTCAATAGCCAATCAGTAGAGGACAATGAGGACTTTCCATTTTGACTCAGACCAACATGTCTTATAGAATACATGTAGAACATGCAAAGTGGCCCAAGCAATATTAGATGCATCTAGGTGGAGTAATAACATGCAAAAAATAAAGACATGTATTTACCTTCAAGTACGTCTCTCTCAGTTCCAAAAAAGGAGACTCAAATGCATGAAGGGATCAAGAAGTTTAGCATTGGAATAAACTAACAAGGAGTTCAATCTAAGTTTCTACACCATGTATTTGATGTTCCCTTGGAGTTTCCATGCACCTCTCACTCATCAAGGTTCTTTTTTATACAAGTAAAGGCTATCTATAATTGATTAGTCAAATCTTCAATTCACTATTTTTTGAAATCATTATTATCTCCTAGTCATCTCATGTATTCAATGATCCAACTCAGATTCAAATTCAATCAAGAGGCATATTCTTTTAAAGATGATGGCACAGATTGTCATGCAAGATAGTTTGACTTTTTAAACTCAGGCCCACCATCCTTTTTAATGCCAAAGATCTTTTCATTCAGGATAAAAGACAAAAAGATATGATCATAAGGCTTAGTTATCTTTTGATAGTTAAAATTGGACTTTGGAGATGTGGGAGTTGATCTCATCTTCTATTTTTAGTGCCAACCTCTTAGATTTTGTGTGTTTTTTCTATATAAATTGGCTTTTCTAGCCATTTTAAAGATATCAATCCCTCTTTTGGCAAGATCAAACTCTACAAAAATTTGATTTTTGTGACCTTTTTAGATAAATAGAAGGAATATTTTAATATTATAGGATGCTATTATAGTGTATTTATGTTAGTGGTTTACATCTGTGATAGAATTTTCTTCCTTTTCAAGTCTTAATTCTTACCTAGTTACTAGTTGATCATATTATGCAGGTTATTTTCTATGTTTGATGTCTTTTAGCTAAAGTTTGAATTAGGCATATTCCATCATTTTCCTCAAATTTTGATCATCATATAAAACCTTTTCATGAAATATTTATGCATAAGAGTCAATTGGAGTTGAAGTTCAATCTTTTTCTTATCTAATAAGTGTTTTTAGGAGCACAAATTTAGTGGATGAACCAAAATATAGGTGTATCACCATCGTTAAATAGGATTTTTTCCTTCAAGTTTCCCTTTTCTTGAATTTTTTTTGCATAGAGTAGAGATCATAATTGATAAACCAAAGGGAGATAACCCTTAGAATCTAGAGATTCAATCCATCAATTAGGCCACCCACAGCCTAGGATTGTTTCCTTATTTCAATAGACTGTGAAGGCCTGAAATTACCTTCATAAGATTACAAGTCTAATTGAAAATAGTAACTAAGGTTGAAGCCTCATTAGCTAGTTTTAAGATCTTAGAAGAAGATCAAGGTTAGTTAATACTTGAAGCACATAGAATTGTTAAGCCTTCCTTACTCAATTTTTATATTATAAATAAAGAATTTGAGATAGTGGCACATTATTGGACCAACTTAAAGAAAAAAGAAAGATTCAAATTTAATTTTAGTTACTAAACCAACTATAAGTGTTGTTATAATATCTCAAGACTCTTTGTATTTTGGGTTTACAATAATGCAAACTCTTATAGGTCTAGTGTTCATTTCACCCATACTTACTCTTAAAACAATTTTAGTTTCTTATTTAACTTCTCAAGCTAGTGGTGTTACATCAACACCATGATTTAAAATGATTATATATGTGCATGCATGTTTAAGGTGGAAATTTAATCTCTAATATATTTATTCTACATACATATTTTATTTTTATAGAGAGTCTAAGTTTAGACACTTCTATTGTGCATGCATATTTTGCATGATCTTGATCCTATGGCTATATTTTTGGACTTGTAATTTTAGGAGAAGCTTGAAGATATGAGGACTCCCCATCCTAAGCTTATAAATACATGTAACCTCTTAGCCCAAAAGAGAGGAGAATTTTATTTCTTTAGACTAATAGGAAGTTCCAAAGAGTTATGTTTGATTATGTGCAAATCTTGATTCTTATCTAGTTATGTGGATTACTTGAGATATTCTATTATTATGGTAACTTAGGGATTAAATTTATGTATGAGTTATTAATTTTAAATACAATAATTTGTTTTAAGCTTTATATAATTTGAATACCTTTTTCATGCTAATCATTATCCCTCTTGAAGATATGCAATAATAATCTAACAATTGGGCAACCTTTAACTTTGCATGTCTAAGTATACCATATTTGATTATTGGTGTGATATAACAAATTTGAAACTTTAAATTTTCCACATTCTCATTCTACACTTTGGCAATTAGAACTGGGCATTTTCCATTTATGCATCAAGAAATTTGTTATTAGGAATTTTCATATCAACAAATGGTCTTTGGGTTTTCTATTTTTAAAATTAAAATTTGTTCAAGTCTTGTAATCTTACCTAAGTTCAAGTGTTGGTTTTGAAGTTTTTTATCCTAGGCTATCCATAGGCCTTCTTTTCTTCCCTACTCTTCCCACCTTTTTTCATTTTTTTTTACAAGATCCTACCCACCTTAGTTAAAATCATCATCTTTCCACCTAATAAGAATAGATCTAGGTTCATTTATAATGAGTCCATTCATGGTAAACAATTTGTATCACTCATAAATATCCACCAATAGTTTGTTATAAAATTAAATACCCTATAAATCATGAATTTGAGTGATCTAAATTATTTATCCTAAAAATTTAGAGGCTACCTTGTAAAATATTATGGGGGTGTGCATAAAATACACATCAATAAAATCCATATTTATAACTTTTAGTCTACATGGAATTATTAAACTTGATGCACTAAATTTGTAAGGGAAGCCAACCCATCTATGGAGGTTTAGATCAAAGAGCCTTAGGTCCCACACTTTGGAGCTAATCCCATTGTCTTTAAAAATAAATTTTATTGTTATGGGTGTAAAATTTGAGAGATAAGAGTATCTCCTAGGAGATACCTTGAAGGGTATTGTTATACATTCGAGGGGATGTTTAAGGTATCTACTAGGTGATACCTTCAACATACACATGAGTGAAGTTTTTCTTCACCTTGAAAGAACTACTAGGTGATAACTTGAAGGGAATTATAATAAATTCAAGGTATCTCTTAGGATATACCTTTCAAACATGCTCAAGAGTGTATTTCTACTTCAAGGTATCTCCCAGGAGACACCTTCAAGTTACCCATGAAGATATTACAAGGCCCTTGAAGACATCTCCTAGGAGATACCTCAAAACGTGATGTTGTACATTCAAGGGGAAGTTTAAAGTATCTCTAAATATGCACATGAGTTTAATTTTCCTTCACCTTAAAATCATTATTAGGTGATAAATCAAAAGACCTTGTAATACCATCAAGGTATCTCCTAAGAGATACCTTTTAAATATGCACCAAAGTAGAATTCTCTTTCAAGGTATCTCCTAGGATATACCTTAAAGTTACCCATAAAGGTATTATAAGGTCCTTGAATGAATCTCATAGGAGATACCTTGAAGGGAATTGTCATACATTCAAGGGGATGTTTAAGGTATTTCCTAAGAGATACCTTCAACATGCACATGAGTGGAATTTTACTTCACCTTCAAGTAACTACTAGTGATACCTTAAAATTCCTTATAATACCTTCAAGGGTACCTTCAAAGTATCTCCTAGGAGATATCTTGAATGTAATTGCACATTTATACTATGTTTCAATGACTAGACTAACCATACTAATGATGAATCTGAGTGTTTTTTACTTGAACATGTAGGTGAACATTATAATTGAGTTGTAGTAAAACATTGAGTGAGCTTGAGGAAGTAACCTTGTAGAAAATCCTTTGTAGAATTCTATAACCTTTCGTTACCTTATTACCATGTTAATATAAACTAGGTAGGATTACATACTTTATTATAAATTGAAGATAAACCTTAAGATGTTTATAAAGTTAGAATCAAAACTATTGTATTGTGTGATAATTTAGATTGGTATCTCTTGCTATTATTATTTTTACAAAATCATGCTACACTATCTCACTGCATTGTTTTCTTTTGTTAGAGTATTACCATATTAATTATTAACATCCTTCAAAAATCATACAAGACTTTATATATAATACCATATCATTTTATTTAATGTTGAAACTAAGTTATTGATGACAAGAAATAATAATGATATAGAGATGAAATGAAATGATAAATGGATATTTTAAAAAGATAAATTGATTCATATATTGTAATTTGATAAAATTGGGAAAATTATCAATAATATGTAAGTTTTGGCATCAAAAGAGATTTCCTATTTAAAATGAATGAATGTGACTAGTTGAGCCATATAAACTAATCTAATTACTATTTCAATCAATAGGTCTAATCAAGGGACTTTATGCACTCAACCTTGTTAATATTTGAAGGGAAATTTTGATTTAATTATCATAATGTGATGATAAATTCATATATCCTATTAAACATGGTGAGAATACATTCAAATTATCTAGTTAATTGTATTATATACATGTCAAAATATAAAATAATAACTTTAGACAACTCTGACTTAACAACATTAAATATGAAAACATTATGGATCTAGTTTACTATATACTACTTTACTAGCCTACAATATATATTTAGAAACATATCATTTCATTTCATTAAAATCATCGATCAAATGTATATGTAAATTACCAAATTTATAATTATTAAATTAATCCTTGGTTATTAGATGGCTGAGGTAGTAGATCATGCATTAAGTTGGGAAAGAATCTTATCTTTGGATAAGATATATCTTCAAAAATTAAGGGATTTTGATTCATTAGTAGTTTAGAATTATATCCTCACTCAGGATCTACTGGATAACTTTAGTTTTATGGGCCCTTCCCATTGTAGTCTTTTCAAATCTAAGGAATAAATTGCCAATCACCTAATTTATTCTTTCCCCTTTATTACTTGGTATTGGACATGGTTATGTTGTAAGCTTAAATGGTCTTTGGTTAGGAAATAATCATAATTCAATCCATTTTTCTCTTATCCAATTGGGTATTGTAAAAATTCTCTTTTTGGACTTTAGAGAGTTAGTCTAGCTATTTTGGTGTGCAAAATTTGGAAGGAGAGAAATCAAAGTATTTTTGAAGTTAAGCAGAGATCTCTTGCTTCAATTTTAAAAGAGCTAGAGGTTGTTATCTCAGAGGTCATTTCTACTTAGATGAAACATAGAAATATTTTTAGTTTGGTGTGGATATGATAATGTGTGCACAATGGAGGTTGATTATTTATCCAATCATTAATGGATTAATAGTAAATTTAGGTAAAAGTATGAGAAAAGATAAATCTTATTAGCTCCCCCCTCCTCTAGGGTGATTTAAAATGAATTTTGATCAAGCCTTGAGAGGTAATTTTGGGTGCTTCTATAGTAAGTTGTATAATAAGGGATTTTAGTGTCTCTCTCATTAGATCTATCTCTAAAGAACTCTTAGATGACTAAAATAATGAAGCTGAAGCACAAGCTCTTATTAGAGGGATTGAGTTGGTGATGAAGTGAAAAATTGAGAAGCTTCTAATTGAAGGAGATTCTCAAATCCTAATTTTTGATCTAAAAAAAAGGTTAATAACCTATTATAAATTGGAGAACACTTTGTTTAAACCCTAGTAAATCCCAAATAGCCTTTTATTTTGGGATTACAAACATTGTTTTAGGGGAGCTAATTTAGTTGCAAACCTCTTAAATTTTTTTGGTATAGATCAAATGCATGAAATTAAAATGGATAATCAACATTAATTGTGGGAAGATTTTTATGGAATTTCATCCATAAACATTGGTCGTTAATCTTCATCATTATTCCCCATATGATTATCACTTATGGATTTATTTATTTTATTTTTTTTAAGCTATCCCATTTACCCATGGGAAGGGGAATTCTAAAATAATGGCCTTGATCATGTGTATTGAGTTGGAGACTAGCCTTATATAATAAGGTAGTTCTTGGTGTTAGCTTGACATAGCTCCAACACATGCATTCTACTCTTGGCTAGTCTGGCATGAGTGTTTTCTAGGTCATGGCTAGTGATTAATCAGGACAAATCACAGTGTTACTATGGTGTTAGGGGTTCAATGGTTATAGGTGGTAGTTTGGTTAGGGAGATGGCCTTCAAAGGGTATATTTATAGGACAATGATAAAGAATTTATTTTGGTCTTTGATATAGGAGATATTGTAGGTTATTTTGGGGGAATATTATTTTATCAAAAGCCCCTCTAAAAGGATAAATTTAGTTATGGAATCAATGTTTGATATAAAATTCTAGTTCTTTTTCCTAATAAGGAAGTGGTAGTTAAAATGGTTGAGTTCTTCATGGATCTATACCATCATCAGGGCTTGTTGGAGGATATCAACATGGTAGACTCTAGTCCTTTTCCTAATTTTATGTTTTATGGTTCAGATAGATTTGGGTTGGTGTTTTTATCAACATTTAGAGTTATTAAATCAAGGTTTATTGCTCTCACAGGTTTCATGGAATAAATGCATAATAAAGTTTGTGATTATACATCTTTGACAGGGTATTTTATGTTTTTCCTTCCCATGGCTCTAATCAAGATTCCAATTCATGAGCTAGAATTATGGAAGGGTGTCAAGCACAATAGGGAGTACGTAGAGGATATTAAGTTCTTATCTAAGCTAGTGGATCAAGGAAAGGGCAAAACACCTCCTTGGATGGTTAGGGTTCCCCGAAGGTGGTGATCTTGGCAATGCAAGGGAGGCTAGATAACAATCAAGTCATAGTCTTTATTGGTGGCATAAAACATAGGCTAGTGAGGTGATGGATAGGGGTCTATATGGTGAGTAATATTCAAAGTCTAGTGTCTCCCTTGTTATAATAGTAGTAGAGGATGATAAAGAAGGAAATATTTGAATCTTGTGGGTTTTTGGTTTTTAGCATTTGGTGATTGCCTTTTTGGTTTATCTATTTTTTTGGTAGTATATCGCATGGTGTTATTGGCCCTTATGGTATCTAAGTTTTTTGTAGTAATCAATTTTTTGGCCCTCCAACTTGGCTTTAGATTTACCTTAGTTCTAATTAAGATGTCAGATAAATATTTTGTAAATTTTTGAGTTGAACATTTCTTTTTGTATACTTTTTTAATATATTCTTTGGGCAGGGGATCCATTGAACCCTAGTAATTATCTAAAAAACTTAAGACTTCACTTGTAAGAATTGGTTGGTAAGGCTAATTGAATAGGATTTTGAGATTTGACAGGAACATAAAATATATTAATTATCCTAAAATATTAATTTCTATGATCATGTAAATGGTGTCAATAAAATCTCACCACATCCAATGTAATCTCATGCATTAAAAATATAAATTTAATTATGAATAAATGCTATAATTACTTAGTTTAAATTATTTGGTCCTTAATATCACCATATTCCAATTGGAAAGGGCATTTGGACATAAATGGGTCTTTTTGAGGTTATATGCTAGTACTTTTGGTTGGTTTGGGTGATTATCTATAATTTTTCAGATCTAAAACTATTCAATATATTGGTTACTAATATTATTTGATTATAGTTATTAAAAAATGTTAGCTTTACCATAACATTAACCATTTTGGTCTTTATTTATTTTACACACACAAGGAAATAATAGTAATTAATAGTAGTAAGTATCAAACAATATTAATCTCTATGATTTCATTATCTCAACCATTTCATAACAATAATCTATGTCTATTCCAATCTCACCAATTTCATAACATAAGGTAGTAAACAATGTATAAAAGGTCCATGTCAAGACAAACAAATCACACATTTTAAATACAATAAAAAAATGAATTAAATAGATTAAATACCTAGTAATAAGGATCTAAAAATATGGCATTATAAAATGGGGTCATTGCTTCCACCCCTAGTGCCATAGTACACCTAACAATCTATAAAAGAAAAAATTTCAGCCTTTTAATGTGAGAGAAAATAAATGCAAGAGTAAATAATGGAAAGATAAAATATTTAAACTTAACCCTAATTTATAAATGATCAAGAATTTTTAAATATAATATATTTAAATATATATTATATAATATATAATATTAATTATAATATATATAAATTTATATTATATAATATATAGTATTATATTACATTATTTAATATATATTCCCTATACCTATAGAGGTTGATATGAGTAAACCTTTTCCATGTGTATATGATACATTTGCTTTACATATCCCATCTTACCAATACATACATACATGATACATACACACACACAAAGACACACATAGAGTATTAGTTATTATATAAATATTGTATAATATATATCATAATATTCTTAGATATTAAACATTAATTATAATATATAGTTTATAAATCAATAATTATAAATCAATATTATATATTATATATTTCAATATAATATATTTGAATTTATAATTTATAATATATAATATAGATTATCATAATATTATATTACATTATTTAATATATATTCCCTACATCTATAGAGGTTGATATGAGTAAACCTCTGCTATGGGGATATGATGAGAATGCATATTGTAACCTACAACATGGCCATAGGCATTCCACTAATGGATGTAAAATTACAAAAGTTTAAATATAGAAATAAAAGTAAAATTATCATCATGGAACTTTGGAATCAATGCTAATGATTTATAAATAATAGTCTCTTGCATAATAAGTGGAGTTTCATCCATATATTTTGGAGATGTAATATTAATGGTATATTTAGGAGAAATAAGTGATGGTGGTATACATGAGAATGGATCATCACTAGGCATAGTAGGAATACCTGGAATAGATGGTGTTTTTGTAACATATATGTCCACTTCAAATTTATACCCAATTTCTAAACCCAAAATTCCTCTTGGTTGCTTCTAAAAATTTTAGCACCATTGTAACAAAAAAAATTCTCCATTATAATCACCAAGACAAACCTTGATTATCCATAGCTGAACTCCCTATCCAACAAATACATATGCCCCCTAATCAAAACCAAGAGAGTTTCCATTTTGACATAAAAATTGTGTTAAAAAGCTATCTCTTTACATAAAGAATGCAAGACATCGTAGACTAAAGCATTGAATGATGATTCATATCTAGATAGGTTTATACCCATAATTAATTTAGATGAACTATATATATTAATATAGATAATAAATATATAGTATATATTATAAATTTTAGTATAATATATTTTAATTTATAATTTATAATATATAACATTATAATATTATATTACATTATTTAATATATATTCACTATGCCTATGGAGGTTGATATGAGTAAACGTCTTATATGAGGATATGATAATAATGCATATTGTGATTTTCATCATGGCCATAGGCATTTGACTAACAAATTCAAAATTATAAAAGTTCAAATATAAAAATAGAAGTAAAATTATCATCATTAAACTTTGGAATTAATTGTAATGATTTAAAAATAATAGGCTCTTACATTATAAGTGTAGTTTCATCCACATATTTTGGAGATGTAACATTAATAATATCTTTAGGAGAAATAAGGGGTGGCGGTATACATGAGAATGCATCATCACTAGGAATAGTAGGCATACATGGGATAGATGGTGTCTTTGAAACATTTATGTCTACTTCAAATTTATATCCAATTTATAAACCCAAAATTTCTCTTGGCCGCTTCTAATTTTTTTAGTGCCATTGTATCTAAAGAAATTTATCCATTGAAATCACCAAAAAAAACCCTAGTTAGCCACAATTGAGCTCCTTATTTATCGAATACATATGCCTCCTGATCAAAACCAAGGGAGTTACATTTTTAATGTAGAGAATGTGTTAAGAGGCTATATATTTAGATGAAAAATTCAAGACATCATAGACTAAATAATTTCATGGCGATTTAGATCTTGTTAAGTTTTCACCCATAATTACTTTAGATGAACTATATATGTTAATATTGTTTATAAATCAATATTATATATTATATATTTTAGTATAATATATTTAAATTTATAATATATAATATTATAATATTATATTACATTATTTAGTATATATTCCATACATGTATAGAGATTGACATGAGTAATGCTCTTCCACGGGGATATGATGAGAATGCATATTGTGATTTGCAACATTACCATAGGCATTCCACCAATAGATGCAAAATTACATAAGTTCAAATATGAAAATAGAAGTAAAGTTATCATCATGAAACTTTGGAACCAATGGTAATGATTTAGAAATAATAGGATCTTTCATAATAAGTGGAGTTTCATCCACATTTTTTGGAGATTTAACATTAATATTATCTTTAGGAGAAACAGGTGGTGGTAGTATACTTGATAATGCATAATCACTAGGCATAGTAGGCATACATAGAATATATTTTGTCTTCATAACATATATGTCTAATTCAAATTTATATCCAATTTCAAAACCCAAAATTTCTATTTGTCGCTTCTAATTGTTTAAGCGCAATTGTAGCAAAAGAAATTTCTTCATTGCAATTACTAAGACAAACCCTGATCAACCACAATTGAGTTCCTTATCTAGTGAATACAAATGCCCCTTGATCAAAACCAAGGGAGTTACAATTTTGACATAGAGATTGTGATAAGAGGCTATATATTTACATGAAAATGCAACGCATTATAGACTAAAACATTGCATCGTAATTCAAATCCAATAAGTTTACACCCATAATTAATTTAAATTAACTATATATATTAAAATAAATTATAAATTAATATTATATATTTTAATATAATATATTTAAATTTATATTATACATTATTATAATATTATATTTCATTATTTAATATATATTCCCTACACCTATGAGGTTGATATGAGTAAACCTCTTCTACAAGGATATGATGAGAATGCATATTTTGATTTGTAACATGGTCGTACGCATTCCACTAATAGATTCAAAATTAAAATTAATCACTTTACAATTACTTGTTTTACAATTACTCATGGGTTTGGAGTAATTAGGTTTAACTATCAATTTAAACTCTTTCACTTTACATAACCCATCTTACCAATATATACATAATACATACATACATGTGTGTCTATGTTTAATATTAGTTATTCTATAAATATTGTACTATATATATCATAATATTTTAGATATTAAATATTAATTCTATAATATATATGTTAAATTATATGGTTTATAAATCAATATTATATATTTCATTATAATATATTTAAATTTATATTATATAATATATGATATTATATTAGATTATTTATTATTTTTTTAGTATATATCTTAGATAAATATTATATATTTTAATATAATATATATAAATATCATTTGATATTAAATATATCATTTACCTTTTAATTCAACTTGACTACTCCCAAGGTGCATTTGTGTTCAATTAAAATAGGAAGGAGTCCCCAAAAAATTTGAAATTAAAATTTACTTTACAAAATGGGGTCCATATAATTTCAACACATTTTTAATAGGAACATAAATCAATAAACATGTCTGACTAGATACATATTTTGAGTTTTTTTTAACATACACTATAGGGCGTTGATAGATTGGAACAAAGCATGTTGTAGAGTGATTGAAGTATTAACCATATTTGTTACTATCATTTCTACAGATCCTTATTTTTAGGTATTTAATATTAATAGTATTTAATTTTTTTTACTTTATCTAAAATGTGTGATTTTTTAATGTTGAGTTGGCCCTTTTATTCATTGTTTAGTGATTTATATTATGAAATCATTAAGATTCATACACGTGGATTATTATTATGAAATGGTTAAGATAATTAAATGATGAAATTTACTAGGGTTTTTTAGCACTTAATGATATTGATTATTATTTATTTCCTTGTGTGTCAAAAACCAATAGGGATCCAAATGGTGAATGTTAGGGTAAAGCTGACATTTTTAATAACTGTAATTAAATAATCTTAGTAACCAATATATTTAATAGTATCAGATCTAAAAAATTATAGATAATCACTTAGACCAAAAAAGGACTAGCTTATAACCTGAAAAAGACCCATTAATGTCTAAATGCTCTTTCCACTCAAAATATGGTGAGATTAAGGACCAAATAATTTAAACAAAGTAATTATAATGTTGATTCATAATTAAATGTTTATGTTTAATGCATTATTTTTTTAGATATAATGAAATTCACTTGAAATCATTTACATGTTCATAAAAATTAATACTTTAAGATATTTAATATAGTTTATATTCTCATCAAATGTAAAAATCCTATTCAAGTAGCCTCATTGGTGGAGAAAATCCCTAGTAGTTACATCATAAGAAATAAATACCTATTTAATTACTCTCTAACATTCATAATTATTGATTTAGAGTGTGTTAAGTTAATGTGAGATTAATATGGTGATATTCAAGAAATTAATCTTGTGTTAAGGTGTCAATGTCGAATATCAAGATCATGTTAAATTAATGAGAAAAAGATTAAAATGGTGACATTCAAGATATTAATATTGTGCTAAGGTGTCAATTATGGTATGACTTAGAATTTAATAAAGGGTTCATTCATGAATGGATATGTCATCATTTAGGAGTGATAATGTTACCTATTTTTTACATATAAATAGTCTATATACTATCTTTATTTTGACATTAGTTTTATTATCCAACTACAAAGGACAAAACATAAAATAAAATGACAATCAACTTTGAGATAAATCTGATGCATTGGGGATTGATATCAAAGTACACATGAAGATAAACCTACCATAATGGTAGGGTTATTTTGGCTACACTAAATCTCCACTCCGTGGGATTAATAGTGAGTTTATTCTTCTTAGTGAGTGTATTTTATATCCAATAATTACTCTTTTAGGAAGTATACTTTTCACTTAAAAAAATATTAATTTTGAGGAAATTGTGATAATATTCATGATGTTAGGGTGGATCTAGAGTTTACACTATTGTAAAATCTGATGCTAAAAATTTTGATGATTAAAATTAGATTTTGAAGCTCGACATGGGAAAGTTGAAGCTATACATGGGAAATTTGAAGCCTAAGATAATATGGTTAGAAAATCTATTAAATAAAAGTTGATATTGTGTAAATTTCAGTTCTAAATTATTTTTTAATATACTTGAATATTATATTAGTAGTATGCAATCTCCCTAAATTTTTAATACAATATATTTTGGTACATTTAGTGACCCTAGCTCCACATTGTATTGAATTTAACTATTTTTTTAATAATTTACTTACTACACATTTAACTTGTATTTGGAAATTGAAGTTTTAATTTCATATAATCCCTAAAATGTTATTAAAAATTTTAGCTAGTCATTAAGCATAATTTGGCCCTAATTTAATATTTCTCACAATGATTTCACAGATTAGAAATTTGATGGTTAAAAAATAAAAATTATAGATGTTAATTATGATTTATGTAATGTTGTAATATAAATTACATAAAATTGTATTACATATTTACTTGACACTTACATTGGTTAAAATGTCTTGGTTTTTATTTCTATCTTTTTTGTTCCCATGATTGAAGCATAACTATTTCATATAAGTGTTCCATATTTTTCAAGGATGTTATTTAATTATAAATGATAACCAATGTAATGTTTGAGCAAGTATTAGAATATAAGTGTGCATTAAAATATGGGAGTGTTCCATATCTTATATATTTCATGTCGATTGACACACAAAGATGCACATTAATAAGGACACAAAAGGGTAGATAGGGCATAAAATAAAGACATGCCGATGGGTCAACTCCTATGATAAAGGTAGTTGTAGGCATAATTTATTTTTTTCATGCCAATATGGATATTTTGGTATGCTTAATAAACATTATATACTTATATGTCTAAATTTATTTGCCTATATGGCCCATTTTTATATCTATATACTCTCACTTTTTGTTGATCTCCCTTTTGTAACATGCACAAAGTCAATCACTGTTGAGTCACACCTAGCTTTGACATCATATGGCCTTCCACCATTAGACTATGCACATGATTGACATGCTCTTCAAAATTATACTGACAACAAAATAATTTAAAATTATTTTTAAAAAAAGAGATGTAAAAAATATTTATACATTTTAATTTAATTTGTGGTATCGTAGGATAATAACCCCTATTTTTGGTGTGAGCAACACATTATTAATTATGTTTATGGGAAAAATACATAGAAATATATGAAATTTCATAAAAAAATGTATTAATAGGAGTGATCCTAGGGTTGGCCTTGGTAGTAGCAAACCCTACTATGATGCCCAATACAGGCAAGCTTAGAGCACCCTCAAGCACACTCAAGTGCATTTTTCCAAAGCATGTGCACAATACTTCTGAGTCATAGAGTGTATAAGGGAAAAATGGTGGTGTGTGACATGTTTTAATTTCATAGGGTCTAAAATTTGATATGCATTTAAATTTCACAAGAACCATGATCAAGTGCCTATCAAATTTGAGACAAAATGAGATGTTTATGTGACAAATGTCACTAAATTGTGCATTCATGATTTTTATAGACTCAATGTGTGAAATTGGTCTGTAGAGATGAGATTGAAGTATTAAAAAATGGATAATCAGTGTTCAAATAATTATTAAAATAATAAATTCACCCTCAATCAATAGAAATTGCATTTCATACAAATAGTATTTTTCTCCACTAAGAGTGTTTTATTTATTCTTTCTGAATATCTTTGTGCATTAACTTAGTATAGCCATAACTCAATTGTCCCCCACACACCAAAGTTATATAAAAACCATTTAAATAATCATTTCAATAAACATTGAAGGTATTAAAAGTCCTTTCAAGGTATCTCTTAGGAGATATCTTGAAATAAAATTCTAGTCATGTGCATGTTCAATGTATCTACTAAGAGAACCCTTGAAGATACTACAAGACCCTTTAGGGTATCTACTAGAAGATACCTTAAAGAACATAATATTACCTTGAAGAGTAACTTGAAGGTAGCTCCTAAGATATATCTTTTAAACATGCATAATATTAACCTTGGAGGTATTACAAGGCCCTTTAAGGTATCTCCTAGGAGATACATTGAAATATAATTCTAATCATGTGCATGTTCAAGGTATCTAATAGGAGAAACCTTGAAGGTACTACAATGACCTTCAAGGTATCTCCTACGAGATACATTGAAATAAAATTCCAATCATGTGCATGTTTAATGTATATACTAGGAGAAACCTTGGAGGTAATACAAAATCCTTAAAGGTATATCCTATAAGATACCTTGAAGAATATTATAGTACCTTCAAGGGTACCTTAAAAGTATCTCCTAAGAGATACCTTTAAAATATGCATAAGGGTAATTTTAAGGGCCTTGTAATATCTTCAAGGTTACCCTTTTGCATGTTTTAAAGGTATCTCTTAGGAAATACCTTTAACGTCCCATTGAATGTATGACAATGCCCTTCGAGGTATCTCTTAGGATATGAATTCAAAGGCCTTGTAATTTCTTCATGGGTAACTTTAAGGTATCTCCTAGGAGCTACTTTGAAGGAAAAATCAACTCTTGTTCATGTTTTAAAGGTATATCATAAGAGACACCTAAAAGGTACATTTGAAGGTATTAAAAGGCTCTTAAAGGTATCACCCAATAGTACCTTTAATTAGATACCTTCTTAACATACATTAGGGTAACCTTGAAGGTATTAAAAGGAATTTAAAGGTATCACCCAGTAGTGCCTTCAAACATACTTTGAAGGGCCTTGTATTACCTTCAAGGGTACCCTTATGCATGTTTGAAAGGTATCTCATAAGAGATACCACTAATGTACCCTTGAATGTATGACAATGAACTTTGAGATATCTCTTAGGAAATTAATTCAAGTTCCTTATAATACCTTCATGGAAAACTTGATGATATCTCCTAGTAGTTACTTTAAATTAAAATTCCACTCTTATTTATGTTTGAAAGGTATATCTTAGAAGATATCTCGAGGCTACCTTTGAAGGTATAAAAAGGCCTTTAAAGGTATATAACAATAGTTTTTTCAAATATAAAATTTTCAAACATGCATAAGGGTACCCTTAAAGGTATTATAAGGCCATTTAAGGTATTACCTAGAAGTTCTTTCAGGGAGACACCTTTCAAACATTAATAAAGGTACCTATTGACTAATTTGACCACAAGTCAAATTAGGTCAACCCCTTATGAAATTTAAACTTGTCATAGGGGTCCCTAGGGTGTTAAATGTGTCTTATGGTCTTTGATAATGTAAAACATATGTTTTTCTTTATCATATTTGTCTAAAGTTAATCCTATGTCATCTATGGTCACCTTTATGGGCCATTTAATGAATTTGTAGAATTTCCATGGCAAGATAAATGTTTCAAAATAATAGTTAACTTCCCACATGTTATACATGTTACATATGGTAGTTTTGAATGACAATTATAGGTTTAACATTAAAAATAAGAAGATTAGGTATTTTTAGGTAGTTTCAAGTAGATGTATAATCTATATAACACATTTGGCACATGGGATAACTTTAGTAGTGTATATTGGATTCCAAAAATATAATTCCATGCTTCATCAACTTTGATAGACCTAAAAATGAGCAAAACTAACCTTTCTTTCCTATCAATCTCTTGGACAAGTCAAAAAGTTCAACAAGTTTCATACTGGTATGAATAAGAGGAGGTGAGTGAAATGAAATTATTTTTGTGGGTGATAATAATCTTTATATACTAAAAATTCATGGTAATATTTATAGGTTTGGTGGATTATGCCTCATGAACCATTTCTAAGAGTGTTATTGACTCTTTTTTGCCCACACATCCACATGGCCTTCAATTTTATTCTCCATTTAGAATTTTTTATGGAAATAAAGTGGTATTCATGTTCTTAGAGAGTGTGAAAATCCTTATAATAATATTATTAGTTTGGTTACACATTTGGAGGTCAATAAATGATCAAGATCATCTCTTTTGCTAGTGAGGGATTCCATTACTAGTCTACAGACATGTTTTGATAGTAGCAAAGTTCCTTCCTCTTGAATTGGTATTTAGGACAAAGGTAATATGTTTTTCTAACATCTATAATCATGAAGATAAATTTTAATTTGGAAGTTTTGGTCTCAATATTGTACTATATGGAGTGAAATGACCAAGACATAAGTACTATTAGAAAGCCCTATGACTGTCACCTACAGTTAAGTAACAGGAAGCCTTTGTCACTCATGTTGATGAAGAAATGAGTTATTAAGATTATAGATAGGATTATAAAGTGAAAAAATTAGGATTGAGTTATTCCAAATGTTAGAGATGGTTATTAAAACAAATTCAACACATATAGTTCAAAGAATATCTTCATTTACAAGTAGCTCTAATAGTGATTTTATGCCAACACCATAGGGGTCTGAGTAGTGTGATATGAAGGTGTTTGAGATAAATATATACCTTAAATCAGGTATGGAAAAAATTAAATAATAATTTGTGATAATGGTGAAGTCATAAGATAGAAAATAAACTTGATTCCATGATCATAGGTTGATAAAGTTGTAATTGGGACAACTTACCTTAACCTATTTGAGCCAAGTTTTGCTCATACACTTGGTATTTCCATGGTGAGGTTAATTTAGGTCTAGTAGTTTCCACCTTGTATCCTAATAATAGGGTAAAATTATTGAAATAATAAGATGTTTTTTTTATCAAGAAAGTGTTGTACCTAACACACCCCTTTTCCCATAGGGAAATGGTGACCCACTTTTTTTAGATTAGTGTCTTGATTTTGAGCTCTCTTCTATGTGTTTATGAAACTTATGGAAATAAATCATGATTTGGATTTTAATATTTTGGAAATGAAGAATTGATATTATTCATTCATAGACTAAATCCTTTTAATATTATCATTTTTTGTTATTTTGGGCTTTATGTTTTGGGACTTATGTTTTTGGGGACTATCTTTGCTTTCCTTTTAGGACGTACCCTATGTTTTCTCTACCATTTATGATTTTTTCCATAGATAAATTGTTGTGGAATTAATTTTATCTGATAAATTATTTTGGACTTAATTTTATCAAATAAATTATTGCAGACATTTTTTTTAAATAATTCCCCTGATGGAATTGGTCTACATGATTTTCACCACAAACATTTTGTCTAATGTATTTGACATCACCTTTTGGACCCTATGAACCTACCCTTAGACCCTTTTAATATTTCATTTTAGTATTTATGAAGTAAATTCTTAAGGATTTTTTTCATGGACAAAATACCCTATGAAGTGGATCCTTCAGATTGTGCTATACTACCCTTTGATATTTTGAAATTATCCTTTGAGACTTTTGGAGTGCCCTTTTTGATTTTAAAACCTACCCTTAATATTTTGTGAAAGTGTCCTTTAGTATTTATTATTGTGGCCATTTTTTCAAACAAATTCCTTTGAGACTTTTATAATAACCCTTTTTCCCCATGGGACTTATCCTTCAGAACATTATCCCGCACCTTAGCCTTTTATTTTAGAAATTTTGTCTAAGATAATTGACCCTTAGAGAGAATTATTATATAAATTTTGAATAAAAAATTCCCTAAAATGATGAATTCCATTTATAATCCATTAACTTACCCTTCAAACATTTTAAAAGTGACCTTTCAACATTTGAAGTAGCCATTTACCCTTCGGTACTTTTGTATTGGACCCTTTACCCTATGGGACTTATCCTTTTAAACTTTATCCTAGCCCATTTACCATACCAAGCCTACCCTTTGGGATATTTTTCCCAACCTCTTTGCATTTATAAAAATTTCCCTTTAACCTTTTTGTAATGAACCCTTTGTTATGGACATACCCTTTAGGGTTTTTCTTTCCCAAGCCTTCTTCCCTTTTCAATGTGACTATGTACCCATTGGGATAATTTTCATAGCCCTTTACCCAATAAAAAATACCGTATGAAATAGACCCTCTAGGCATTTTTCCATGAATTATACCTTTTGTACCTAAGACACATGCCCTTTAGAACCATTGGAATGACCCTTAGTTGTATGAAAGTGCCCTTATAGAAAATAAAAGTGCCTTTAAGGTAAATTGAATGTGCCTTGTGGGAATTTTATAATAGCCTTTTTGCCTTATGATCTTACACCTTAGGACTTTTATCTTACACCTTTACCCTAGATCATTTCCTTTAGACCTTTTATTTTGAAAATTTTTTCTAACACAGAAGTCTCAAAACAATTCCTCCTAAAATAATTAGTCAGTGGGAATTTTACCAAGAGAACTACTAGCCTCACCATACTTAGACAAAATAAATCTAAAAATATTTCCCATAAATATTTTTAAAACCCCTACCAACCTAAGCTAACAAAGTTTGAATTATATAGGAAATAGAAGTGAATTGAATGTTGCACATTTATGTGGCATGAATTACTATTCAATGTAGAATCCTATATAGGAAATTTGTAGCTATTGAAGTTATCATTACTTTCAAACTATCTTACATTAAAATTATCATACTTTCTTCCAGTGACAAAGATCCCTAACTACTATCACAAGGACACTACAAGTAAAAAAACTACTAAGCTAGATCTAAATTATTTTCACAACATACATAACACAAAGAAGAAGACTTCAAGTAGCAAAGAGAATATACACACATAATGGCATCTTTATCTAGGGTGTTTTGAGGGGAAAATATGCCATCCCCATATTCAATCAAGAAATCCATAGAGCTCATAGATACAATCTTTGACTCTTTAATATTTGGAAATAGGTACTACAACTATTCATAATTATGAGACATCATTGATTCTATGGATACATTTTCACTAGAAGATGAGATGACACTTGTAGATAGACTATTTGTCAAGGAAATTTTGGCCTTAAAATGACAAATATTAAATTTTGTTGCTACTAAATTAGAATTAATGATATGTATTGAGCTTTTGTGGAATTTTTTTTTCTCAAGAAAGATATCATAAGATTCTTTCTTGTATCAATCAAGTAATAATATAGTGGTTACATGCATATCAGGGGCTGAATTCTAAAGGTATTTATCTTTGATTAACATGATTATTTTGAAAAACACAGTGGTGTAGTTTGGTGATGAAATTTCCATTAAGAAGGTACTCTCCTCATGGATACTCCCAAATCAAACTATTGCATGGAAAGGGAAGAAGCCAAAAGGAGAAGTTTCAATCAATAAATTTATAATGAGGATTCATATTGGCATGACTCTCCTCAATCAACTATATGGTATGTTAGGTATTCATTTTGTCAATTTAGACTGGGTGACATTATTTTATATGATTCTCACCCATGATGCTACATATGCCCTAGGTGAAATAATCATCTTTCACTTGAGAGAGAAAATAATCCATAAGGATATGTGTCCCATGCCTTTGGGAAATTTATACATGATGTCTTAGATGCTAGATGTAGTCGTGGGTACTTATTATAGAGATCTTGGGTAATTATGGACCCCATCCATAGATTATGAAAATAATAGGATTTATGACCATTATCTATCCATTCACATATATGCATATACTAAAAACATGGTCAAGATTTTAGAGGATGTCTATCCCCAAGTATGGCAAACCATTAATGGATCATCTATGCCTATACATGGTAATAATATCATAAATAATTTGTATGGTAAAGGAAACTATTGACACTACCTAAAATTCATAGTAATGAGGGGAACACGGTTAATCCCTTGTGTCTTCCTAAGTAGGTTCTAGACAAGTTGGTGGAACAAGAAATTGCTTCCAACTATGGTGGAGTACTAAGGAGGATTTATCCATGCAGAAGAAAACCTTATTCTTTATCCACCATGTAATAATTGGAAGGATGGTTTATACAATGAGGAAGCATTTTATGAAAGTAGGTGGTAAATGCAAGAGTTATCTATTCCTCATACTTATTCATAGAGATTAGGATCCTTATGGGTAAGTTAAAAAGAATATACATGGATTTAAAATACCTTAGGACATGTACTATATCCATATTTTGTATTTATTAATGCAAAATATGATGAGGATGTTTTAGAGAGAGCCATAATTGTTGAGTTAAAGGAAGATCATTCGTGTATGATCCAAGATGATCCCATGTTTAATATTAGAGAATTGGATAGTAGGAAAGCTATGTGTACAAGGGATGGAATCATTCTAAGTTTTAGAGTGGATAGTTTGAGGAAAAATATAAGCACCAAGTAGGTCCCTCATATCAATCCCTCCCATTAAAACTAAAAATTGTAAAGAAATAGCTCGAGCTACCTGAGCTCAATTCTAGTAGAGGAACACAAGTAGGGGATCCCATCATCTAAAAATATAATGAGGAAGGAGGAACACTAGAACAACCAACTATGGGCACCACTCAAGTATCTACTATTATGACCTAGGTATAAATTTATAGATTTGTTGACATAGAAAAATCATAATCATTGGCATGAACATCCCAAAGCTCCCCCACATAATTGAAGATCCCTCTAATTTATAAGAGGAAGATTTTGACTCCTATAGGTAGTCCTATAGTGGAACCAACACAAGGTTTTCTTGATACATCTCATGAAGGAGAGGTTTTAATAATCAAAGACATTAAAGATGAATCTGATGAGGAAGTAGAGTTAGACGCAACCGAGGCCATGAGCCTCCAAGTAGGTTATATATCACCAAATTATCTAAGTACCTAGCCTCTTGTGATTTTTCCTTTATCTTCTATACCAATATTTAGACAAGTTTCAAGTTTTTTTGTGCTAGGATCACCCCAAGTGGAAATCCCTACTTCTACATCCATTGACCCCTCCATTATGGCCACTACCATTTGTCCCTCTATTTCCACTTCCATGACACTCACACTACCTACCTCCTTTATCCTTACAAGCATTTCTACTATAATATCCCTCAAGAAGAAGAAGGTGACTAGGAAGGTGTAGACTACTTTAGCCACCTCATTATTTCATGTTCATTCCACCCAAGTTCCCCTTCCAATGACATTCACATCTTCCATAAAAGAAACCATAGTATCAAGTATTGGTAGGGGAAGGAATTCCAAGCCCTAAGTAATCAAATTCCACCCACTCCCTTAATTTGAAAGAGTAGATTAGTCCAAAATTATATGGCCTTCCCTATTTGACATCCTTATCAGGTGCCAAAAGAAATAATAGGTTTAAGAAGAGGTTGTTTTAATAAACTTAGATGCATCTAATTTGGACATCCCTCCATCAACAATTGAATTGAAAATTAAATCTTCCCAAATTCCAAGCTTCAAAATCATCGAGCTTTCCTCAATTTCCAATCTTTTTGATTCCTCATCTAGAAGTAGAGAGTGAGAAAGAGTAAGATTAAGGATAAAAAATGTACTAAAATCATCCTTAAGGAATGAAAATAAGTGTTCTCCCTCATAAAGAGGTAGAATAGGCAATTAGGGTAGTCTTCATATGTTGAAAATCTTATAGACCTGGCATAAGCACATAAGGATCCAATATTTTCTATCCACAAAGGAAAATATTTAGCTCATCAAGAGCTTGAGGCTGAACGGCATACACTAAAGGCTAAGGTGGAGAAACTAAAGGAGTAGGGAAATATAGTACATATTCTTGTAGGTATAGAAGATGAGATACAAGAGGCAAATTTTAGGTGTTACAACTCTTTTGAGGCTATGGAGTTCATGAAGGCTGAGATGGCCCCTCATGTGATCAAATCTAATTGACTATTTAATTCCTTGATAGATGATATCACTGAGTTAAATATGTTAGTTGAATATACCGAAAACTCTCTATATAGTCATCTTGACCTCATGATAATAATAGAGGTATTTAATGCCTTAAATTTGGTCATCATCAAGAAGGAAGATGCAAAATAATGGCTACAATTAGTTGGGGCTTTAGTCCCTAAGTATAAGGTGCATGAGGCCCAACTCCAAATTTTTCATGGATTAAAATTATCTAAAGTGAAGGATTCCATTGGTAAATTGATTAGTAGGAATAATTTTGATAAACTTATTCAAGAAGTAGTGGATAATTTCAAATAGGGCTTATAGGGTCTAACAATTGAAGAAATAGAATCAAAATTGAGTAAGGCCCAAAAGAAGGTAATTGAGGTCAAACTTTTCAAAAATAAGTTATAGATAACCAAGGATGAACATGTAAAGATCCTTAGGTAGGTTAAAAGAATTCATCGATTGCCACTGCTAAATTTGAATATTATACGGTAGCAACATGATGTAGCACATAAAGTTTATGAGGAGAATGAAGTGAAGAAAAAGAAAAATTCTAGTGGTGTATCGACTTCTACAACTGCCACTTCAATATCCATGCCAACCAAGTGCATGAAACATTCCATACAACTAAGCCTTGATAGGATAAGATTTCATGCATGCATAAGTTTGTAACAGTGAATGTATTTAGAATTTATTTATAGTTTGAAACTTTTATTGTAAAATTTTACTCTTTATATTTTGTACACATGCACATGTTACATAGTTTTGTAAAGTTTAACTTATTTATTTTAATAACTATAAGTTTTATTTTATATGATTTTAGTTTGTGTTTAGAGCTACATGTTTTAAATTCCACATGTAATAACCTTGCATGGATTCTAAGGATGAGGTGACCTGTTCCCCATATATATATATAGATGTAACCCTACTTAGTTTTTTGTCATAGAATTTTGAATAGAGAGCAGTGAAGCAATTTTGATCATCAGTAAAGTGTTTGAGTATTTTCTTTCCAAATTGTATGAAATTAATTGTTATTTTCATGGTTATGTGTTTTGATAAATATTTAGTATGATAATGCTATGAATATATTCTTGATTATTTCAATTAATATACTAATCTATAGGTGTGTAACAACTACTCAAGGATTGGTAAACATATTGATTAGAATAGTTAAGCTTACATTGAATCATATTTTTAAATATGTACTAATGCTTTATTTGGTGTAGTCTTCTATGTGTGTGTGATTGTTGCCTCAAATAATTCATTATTCTAAGTCATAATATTATGATTAAGGGTGTGAAACAGCTGTCCCAAAAGAATCAACCTTTGTCTGAGGCTTTCAATTTTTTGGCATCTTTATTTCATTAGAATCCTTATCCATGTATGATTATATGTGTGTAATCACTGCTAGTAATATGATTAAATTTTGAAAGCATAGGTTTATTTAGAAACCAACCAAGGAAGTGATTTTTGATAACCATAGAGTCTTGTTTTCTTCCTTACTCTATTCTCCCTTTTGAGTTTTGTTTTGAATATCTACCCACTTTAGATTAGAAACTATCCATCCAGCCAACTCATGTAGAAATTCACTACCCCTATTAAAACTCTACCTCCACCTAAATCCTTATCAACAACCTGCATTCCCTACCCTTATTTCATCAATTGGTTAAATAAATTTCATACCTACAACTCATGCCCTAGAGTGGATTGTATCCCCATTGAGATCCTAAAATGTTAGAGGCTACCTTGTTAAGCCTATGGTGTGCTTAAAGCCCACATAAATAATTTAAATTAGCACTAGAAAGATGGTCAACACCTTTGACTATAGTAGTTAGTCTTTGCACAAAGTTTCACTAGAGTCACCTAGGAGAGTGACTAGATCTAATTCTTAGGCTAGTTTATTAGGAGACCTAGGGCTATGCTAATAGCCCTAGTCTAAAATAATCCCCCACTAGTGGGGAACCCCTTACTTATATAGAAATATTTAATTGTTAACCAACCAATGGCTCAACAATATCCCTAGTTATTTGGATCTACCATCTCCATCCCAAGAGATGTGCATGATTTTCCTTAGAATCCCAAAAAATATCTACCATCCTTTTCCCCTTTAGGAGCAAAGACAAAAAGGATCATATAAAATTAGTTAAGGCTATTTTAAGATTGATGAATGTCATAGATGAAGATGTTTCATGTATATTATTCCCTTTTCCTTTAGTGGATGCTACTTCATATTGGTATTTAAATCTAATGGAAGATTCCATAGCTTCATAGGATGATTATCAAGCAATTTTTCTTGCACAGTTTGGATAGGTGACCAATATTGGTTTGGTATACTATAACTTCACCAACATGAAGATATAACCGAATCAATACATATGTGATTTCAATGTAAGATGGAAAAATATGTACAATTCATTAACCCCAAGATATAAGACATAGGTAAAAATAGCATCACAGATGTATAAGGATGCCTTGGACCCTATCACCACTTTGTTCTCAAGAAGAGAAATCATAGCTAAGAATTTGGCATTAGCATTTAAAGAGTCTATCAGTATAGATAGATATCTTAATACATAGATGCCTGAAGTGCCTAATGTCAATAATGCCTTTTCAGCACTGAATCTAGTTCCACATGCAAACTAGAACATCCCAACATTCAATCAAAACCAATTATATATGCTACCTCCATTGATGAAAATAATGCCACATAATTTTGGCTACCTAAATAATCATGTAATAGGCAATGGATATCAACAAAACTTGTAAGTGGATACACTTCCTACTACTTTTCTACTAGGCATAGATTACATAAAAGTAGAATTAGACTCTATTTGGAAGATGGTTCAAAATTTGAGTAATAATTTATTAAATATGCAAAGGAAGATGAGCAATGAAAATGGCCCAACTAGTAATTAGAATAATAGATTCTATAGATATAATAGACCCTTCAATAGGCCTCTATAGGCTAACAAACTTCTAGATATCAACATAACAAAGATGACCCTTCCTAATTGGTGTAAAAGTCATAACACCTCTGAGTATGGTGATCTCAATTACATTAAATTTTTCAAAACATTCAAAATATTTTAGAGAGATGTGGTTAGATAGGATCAGATGCATAAACCACCTAATCATCATCCAAATCTTGGCTCTTGTATCATCTTATGTTCTTTGAAACTCACAAATTTCCTTTTCCAAGTGAAGATAATAATGAACCAAAAGATAATATGGATGAAGTACACACTTTTTAGTAGTTTCAGAGAGGTGCTTACAACTTGAGGATCAAATATCCACTTAAAACATTGAATCCTCTAAATTCCATGGTGATTCATCTGAATCCCAAAGCAAACAACAATCCAACCCCTATAAAAGGGAATGATTAATAGTAGGGTAAGGAAGAACCAAGTAAAAGAGGATACAATATTGTAGAGGATATGAGTAAGATCAAGGAAAATATAACTTTTCATGAGTTAGCTTAGATCACTGAATATAAATAGATGCTCTATAATTACATACCAAAAAGGTTCCTATGGAAAAGGCGATAAGATGTATAGACAAAGTGAAGGCATATAAAACCAATGCCATCTATAAAAGCAATTCTAAAATTCCTCCATTTTTACTAACTATTTGAGCTTTTGGTAAGAATGTTCATAATTGTTTAGTTGGTTTTGAAGCTTTTGAAATTGTCATTCCTACTTCCGTATGTTATAATATTGGTTTGACACCAAGTCCTTCATAAATAATAGTATCATAATTGGACAAGATAATGGTCCTAGTAGTTGGAGAATTGAATAATGTGTGCATTCAAGTAGTGTCTGAACCAAGAGTCTAGATGACCATTGATATTTTGGTAGTAAACATACTAGAAGGCTACAAACTATTACTGGGCAATGATTGGTCTAAAATGGTCAACAAATATCTCTCTATAATTTTTTCTCATAAATGACTACCATGGAGAAGAGTGATGAATCAGATCAGAATTGATAAAGAGCTTAGAATGAAATATCCCATTTTGGAATATAGCATAAAAAATAAAGAGGTAAAGTATGGCTCACCAAGACTTGGTATCTATAATTTTACTACTCATAAAAAAATGTAGAAGTTAGAACTAGAGGGTTCTAATCAGATATAAAATCTACACATTGATGGCACTAGATCTAATCAAGGATCAGGCATGGGAATCAAACTAATTAATCCACAAGGTAAGAAATTATTGGTAGCATATAGACTATAGTTTCCATGCACTAACAATAGAGCTAACTATGTGGCTCTAATTTTGGGATTACAGTTTGCACTAAAAAATAATGTAAGGCAAATAAAAGTATTTGGTGATTTAGAACTAGTTGTCAAATAAATAAGAAATAAATATCAATGAAAGTTGTCTTATCTAAAGAGATACAAACATAGAGCATGGGACTTGATTGAAAGCTTCAAAGCTTTCAACATTGTAACACTCCATAGAGATCAAAATTAGACTATTGATTCATTAACTATTGCCATTGCTAATTTGGAGCTGCTACAGGAGTCTAAGGTAAAGAAGTTCTCTATTGAATTGGTTATTTATCCCTTTATTCTAGATAACATCAAAAATCTCTAGGTCTTTGATGATGACAAGAATATTATTTAGTTCTTAACTAAATAAGGGGATTTTAAATCCCAAATCATTGATTACAAGGATGTTAATCAAATCTATCAAGAGAAATTAGATAAAGAGGGTATTTTTCAACCAAAAAAGAACTAAATTCCAACTACCTTGGTTTCCTTGGAGAGGCAATTCAACATAGATATTCAAGCACAATAGCTAAGATAACGAAAAGTCAATGAATTAGACTTAAAAAAAAAATCTTGGAGATGAGTATAGAGTGTGTTATGTGAGCATTAGTCTCAGCTACACTCTAAAAGAAAGGAAATGAGTAAAGAATTTCATTTCTCAATACAAGGACATTATCATTTAGACATATGAAGATATAAAAGTGTATGACCCATAGGTCATGACTAATATGATCCCACTCATGACAGATCATAAACCATTTAGATAAAGATAATGACTAGTGATTTCTATTATAGAACCTCTCATTCAAAAATAAGTATAGAAGCTATTAAGTGAAAAAATCATCTTCCCAATCTAACATTTTACCTAGGTGGCCAATCTGGTCCTAGTAAGAAAGAAGAGTGGTGAGATCAGATTATGTGTGGACATTAGAAACCTAAAAAAGGATTTTGAAAAGGATAACTATCCTCTACCTTATCTATATGAAGTCATATAGATAGTGAGTGGTTCTAAAATTATGTCCTTCCTAGATGGATTTTCAAGCTATAATCAAGTACTGGTGTAATCTAAAGATAGAATGAAGATAATGTTTACCATGAAATAGGGAATTACTAATATAAGATGATGTTATTTGGCTTAATAAATGTAGGATCTACCTTTCAACATGTCATGGATCACACTTTCAAGGGGTTAATAAGAAAATACATAATCATCTACATGGATGATCTTACAGTAGTTTCAAAGAATCAGAAGGACCACATAAATCACCTATAGTCCATATTTGAAAGATCTAGAAGGTTTCTTATTTCACTGAACCCAAAGAAGAGCATATTTGGAGAGAATGAAGGTAATATTTTGGGGCATATCATCACCAAGGATGGGATCACTATTGTTACAAGAAAGAGCTCATATCATTCTTTTAAAAGATTAGTTTCATGAGGAAGTTTAAATCAAAATTTGTAGAGATCATCAGACCCTTGAACACCATGCTCAAATAGGATGCCAAAATATAATGGGTAGTTGAAGCCTGAAAGTCCTTTTAGGACATTAAATATGTAATATCACAGGCTCTAATACTAATCAGTCTTGATTTTAACAAATATTTTTATCTATACTCATTTGATTCAGAGCATTTAATTTCTATTATAATAATGTATAAAAAGAATGAGACCAAGTATCCAATTGTATTTATGAGTGTGAACCTAAAAAATTTAAGAACTCTATGATTGACAAATAAATCTTTCCTTTTGTCAAAGTAGTGAAGAAGTTTTAGCATTAAAATTTTGAGGAATAAAGTAATTGATATCAGACTTGACCCTACTATCAAGCTCACTCTATCACAAAATGAGTAGGAGAATGCTAAGGCAAATGGATGGCTAAGCTTTAGGAATTTGACATAGAAATTAATCCTTGAAAGATCATTAACAGTCAAGGCATTGTTCAACTCATGATTTAACCACATCTGCCCATCACCATTGAAGTGGTATGTGAAGATAGAGTCTCTAAAGGAAAATGGCATATTAACATATTATAGTATTTTGTTACAAGAACTTGTTCCCCAGAGCTCAATAGAGAAAAGAGAAATTTGTGGCTCAAAGATGATCATTACATGATCAATAAGGGATTCCTTTATGAAAGGAACTATAAAGGTATTTATTTTAAATTTGTATCTTTAGAAGAAACCAAAGAAATCTTGGAGAACATACATCAGAGGAAAGCCAATGGTTATGCTTTTGGGAATACCATAGTCCATAAAATTTTGAGGTTGGGTTACTATTGGCGAACCATGTTTAAAGATGCTCATAGTCATGTCAGAACATACCATGAATTTCAAGATTTATCTAGGAGAGAAGTACATGCAACAATGCCTTTATAGCCATTTATGGAAGGAAGGCCATTCTCCCAGTGGGGTTTAGACTTCAATAGTGTCATCAACCCAAATTATTTAGAAGACCATAAATTTTTACTTACTATTGCATACTAATATACTAGATGGACCAAATCCATAGCCAAAAATAATTTTAGAGCATAAGATGTGATTCACTTTTCAGAATAATAGATAACAACTATATTTGGCATGCCTATTTATCTAGTTTATGAAAATGGACCCACTTTCATATCAATAGAATTTAATGAGTGGGATCATGACAAATAGATCATCATTAGGTTAGTTTCTAACCATTACCCTCAAGGAAGTGGACTGGTGGAATCAACGAACAAAATTTTTATTGATGTAATTAATAAATTAGTAGGAGACAAGCCTAAGGACTATCATAATTTGATAAAGTATGCTCTTTAGGTAGATCGGATGAGATACAAAAAAGCCCTCAAGTCCTCACCCTACCTATTAGTATATAGATGTAGACTAATTTTCCCCATCATGTTAAAGCTACCCACTTATTAGTTTATGCAAGATTACATGGAAATGAATGATAAGGTTGAATCAATACTAGAGATGGAGGATTCAAGGATTGAAGACTTCTAAACATTTAGAAAAGATCAAGATGTGGATAAAAGGTAATTTGGTAAGAAAGTGAAAGTCAAAGCATTTAGGATTTAAGACCTAGTGCTACTTTGGGATAAAAATAATTAGAAGAAAGGACAACATGACAAGTTTACCTCATTACCCTATCAAATTTTATAGATGATGGGTAGTAATGCATTTCATCTGAATGACCCCTAAGGAAATGGACTTACATATCTAGTCAATGAATAGTTCCTAAAGCATTACTTCAAGGCTATTTTATCTAATGATATTATTGATTGATGAGGGATAGATGGATGTAGCTATAGGATTAGATTAGATTTCTTACTTTTCTAGATTATATTTCAATGATTTATTAGTTAGTTTTTTGCTTTCTAGATTATTATTTTTCTACTTTCAGTATTCTCTTTTCTAGACTAGATCTTTGCTTTCATTAGAGTAGTTTCTCATTTTATACATTAGTTTTTTGTTACTTCCTTTGATGATGGGAATCATGTTTTCTCTGACTATTACCAAGCTACAAATCTAAAAATATTGAACTTATGACTTTTGAAAAAAGGGGTATTAAAATCTCAAAACTATGGGGATTGATTTACAAATTGGGTGTATTTATATGTTTTTGAGTCTTTAGGATGAAGGTAGATAATCATAAATTATTCTGAACGGTGTCATAATTGAATAATTTGACTAGGCATGTGAAAGTTTCTCTCTAAGTACTTCATATAAATTTTTAGAAATCTTTCTTATTTTATTAGATCAAATGCACTTATCACATTTAATGCCTATTAGGATTTACAATTCTAAGAATAGCTATCGTTGGTAGGGATTTTCTAGTAATGACTTCTTTTATAATTATACTAGCTCACTAGGGTTCCATCTCTTCTCTTTTCTACTCAAGAGTGAAATAAGACAAAAAAAGAAGAAAGAACCAAAGGATTCAAAATAGCAAAAGAAAATATGAATAGAATCAAAAGGCTCACTTGATTAAATAAGGTCAATGTACCATGCATCATGATCAAAAGGAAATGATGGAATGAGAAGAAAAGGATCCCATGGTATCTCTATTAGGGATATAGATGCCTAACTAGTAGCATAATAATGCCTAAGATTTTATTATTTTTAAGCTTAATAGATACTAGAATGAAACCTATAGCCTCATCAAATCCTTTGAAAAAATCATCATAGTAGGGGTGAAACAAACTACACATTTTTGACACACACAAATCTAATAAACTAGGAGACAAGTATGTTGTGTGAATATACTTAGGAGTCAATTTCATGTTTCTAATTTATGTATTCTTATGTGGTATGATTCATGATTTAATTTTGATTGTAAAACAACATTATAGGTTCTTGAATACTCAGGAGTATTCCCCCTATAAGTCACCATTTGTTCTACCTAACACACCCCTTTTCCTATAAGGAAATGGGGACCCACTTGTTTTAGATTAGTGTCTTGATTTTGAGCTCTCTTGTATGTGTTTATGCAACTTATGCAAATAAATCATGATTTGGATTTTCATATTTTGGAAAGGTAACATTGATAATGCACATTCATAGACTAAATACTTTTAATCTTATCATGTTTTGTCATTTTGGGTTTTATGTTTTGGGACTTTTGTTTTTAGTTACTATCTTTACCTTCCTTTTAGGATGCATCCTATTTTGTCTTTACCCTTCAGGATTTTTTCCATAGATAAATAGTTGAATAATTAATTCTATAAGATAAACTATTATGAACTTACTTTATCAAATAAATTGTTGTGGAAATTTTGTCAGAAACAATTCCCCTGATAGAATTGGTCTATGCAATTTTTGATACAAACATTTTTCCCAACATATTTAACATTGCCTTTTGGAACCTCTGAACCTACCCATCGACCCTTTTGATATTTCATTTTGTCCTTTAATAATTATATATTTTGGGACTTTTATCATGGATAAGATACCCTATGAATTAGGCCCTTTAGATTATGCCAAACTACCCTTTGGCATTAGAATTTTGGAGTATCCTTTTGGCCTTGCTAACATACCCTTTGGATTTTGTGAAAGTGTCCTTTGATATTTATTGTTGTGGCCATTTTTATAATAAATTACTTTAGGAATTTTGCAATATCCATTTTTCCCTATGGCACTTATCCTTTGGAAATTTGTCTCACACCTTAGCCTTTTATTTCAAACATTTTGTTCAAGAGAAGTGACCCTTCTGAAGAATTGTTACATATATTTTATCCAAAAAAATTCCCTCAAAATAATTTTCCTAAAGTACACATTCCTCTAAACTCCCTAAACCTACCCTTCAGACATTTTGAAAGTGACCTTTTGACATTTTAAAGTGGCCACTTACCCTTTGAGACTTTTGTCTTAGACCCTTTACCCTATGGGAATTATCCATCGAAACTTTGTCTTTGCCCCTTTACCATATCAAGACTACCATTTTGGATATTTGTCCCAGCCTCTTTGCCTTAAAAAAATTTCCCTTTGACATTTTTATAATGAACCCTTTGTGATGGATATATCCGTTGGGAATTTTTTTCCAAGCCTTCTACCCTTTTCAAAGTGACTAGTTACCCTTCAAGATAATTGTCATATCCCTTTCCCCACTAAAAATAACCCTACAAAGTAGACCCTTCAAGCATTTTTTCATGAAGTGTACCCTTTGTACCTAAGACATATACAATTTGGAACCCTTAGAATGACCCTTAGTCATATTAAAGTGCCCTTTGGGGAAATTGAAAGTGCTCTTTGGGACTTTTATAATAGCCTTTTGACCCTATGAGCCTACGCCTCATAAAATTTGTCTTGCACCTTTGCCCTAGACCATTTCCTTTAGACCTTTTGTTTTGGACATTTTGTCTAACACAAAAGTCTTGAAAAAATTTCCCCTAAAATAATTAGTCGATAATAATTTTACCAAGAGCACTATGAGCCTCTCCGTACTTATCCAAAATAAAGGTGAAAATACTTCCCATAAATCTATTAAAAACCCCTACCAACCTGAGCTAACAAAGTTTAAATTATATAAGAAATAGAATCAAAGTGATCATTTCATATTTATGTCACATGAACTACTATTCAATGTAGAATCCTATATATGGGATTCATAACTATTAAATATATCATTAATTTCAAAATAACTTACATTCAAAGTATCCTACTTTCTTAAAATGATAAAGATCCCTAGCTACTATCTCAAGGACACTGCAAGTGAAACAACTACTAAGCTAGAGCCAAATTATTTGCACAACATACATAACACAAAGAAGAAGACTTAAAGTAACATAGAGCATATACATGCACAATGGAATATTCATCTTGCATGTTTCAAGGGGAAAATCTACCATCCCCATATTTAATCAAGGACTCCATAGAGTTCACAGATATAGTCTTTGATGCTACAATATTTGGAGATAGGTACCACAACTATTCAAAATTATGGGACATCATTGATTTTTTGGATTCATTTTCACCAGAAGATGAGATGACACTTGTGGATAGATTATTCATCAAGGAACTATTGGCCTTTAAATGCCAAAGATTAAATTTTACTAAGACCAAGCTAGAAGTAATGTTGTGTATTAACCTTCTATGGGATTTATTTTTCTTAGGATAGATATCGCAAGATGATTTTATGCATCATTCGATCAATAATATAGTAGTTGCATGCATATCATGGGCCAAATTTCAAAGTATTTATCATTGAGTATACCTGATTCTTATTTTTACAAACACATAGTAGTGTAGTTTAGCAAATAAAGTTTAATTAAGAAGGTGATCTCCTCGTGGCTAATCCTAGATCATACCAATGTATGGAAGGGGAATAAACCAAAAGGAACAATTTCAATCAACAAATTTAGACTAGAGATTAACATTGGCATGGATCTCCTCAATCAACTATATGGTATACAAGGTATTCATTTTGTCAATTTAGACTAGGTTCTAGTATTATATATGATTCACACCCATGATGTTGCATACACCCTAAGTTAAATAATCAACTTGAGAGAGAAAATAATCCACAAAGATAGGCATCCCACACCTTTAGATAATTTCTACATGATGTCTTATCTACTAGATTTAATCATGGGTACGTGTTACAAAGATCTTAGGGAATTATGGACCCCAGCCATAAATTATGAAAAGAATAGGATTTTTTACCATTATCAATTCATGCATGTATATTTATATACCAAAACATGGTCAAGATCTTCGAGGATGTCTATCTCTAGGTATGGAAATCCCTTAATGGATTGTATATGCCTAGACTCAGGCCTAATATCATAAATAATTTGGATGGTAGAGAAGAATATTTCATCTACCCAAACTTCATAGTGATCATGATTTGGGGGAATAAGTTCAATCCCTTTTGTCTTCCCAAGTACGTCCTAGACAAGTTGGCAGAATAAGAAATTACTTTCCAACTATGGTGGAGTATCGAGGAGGATTTATCTAGGTAGAATAAAACCTTATTCTTTGGCCACCATGTAATAACTAAAAGGATGGTTTGTACATGAGGAAGCATTTCATGGAAGTAGGTGATAAAAAAAAGAGTTATCTATTCACCGTACTTACTCATAGAGATTGGGATCCTCATGGGTAGGTTTAAAAGCACATATAGGGATTTAACATCCCGTATATCCATGTCTTATATCCCTATTATTTTCTATTTCTTAATGGAAAATTTGATGAGAATTTTTTGGAGAGAGCTATAATCATTGGGTTAAAGGAAGATCATTTACAGATGATCCAAGATGATCCCTTGATTACTAATAGAGAATTAGATAGTAAGAAAGATTTGTACAAAGGATGGGAGAATTCTAATTTTTAGAGGGTAAAATGTAAAGATCAATCCAAAGATAAAGAAGGTACCTCATCTCAATCCTTACCATTAAAAATAAGAACTTTGAAGAAAGATCTTGGGCTTCTTGAGCCTAGTTATAATAGAGGATCACAAGTAGGAGGTCCTATCAACTTAAAATCTGATGAGGAAGGAGGAACACTAAAATAAGCAACTATGGGTACCACTCAAGTATCTACTACTATGCCTTAGGTACAAATTACTACATATATTGGCATAATAACATCACAAGTAGTGGCATCAATATCTCAAGGCTTCTCCACATAACTGAAGATCCCTCTAGTTTATAAGAAGAAGCATAGGACTCCTACAGGTAGTCCTACAATGGAACTAGCATAAGGATTAACTGCTACATCTCATGATGGAAAGGTTGTAATAATCAAAGATGTTGCAAATGAATTTGATGAGGAATTAGATATAAAGGTAACCAAGGTCATGAGCCTCTTAGTAGGGCATATAATGCTAACTATTCTAGGTACCAAGCCTCTTGTGAGTTTTCCCTTATCTTCTATACTAATCTTTGGACAAGTTTCAATTTCTTCTATGCTAGGATCACCCCAAGTGGAAGTCCCTATTTTTATCTCCATTAACCCATCCATCACCCCACTATGATTGGTCCCTCTATTTTCACTTCCATCACACTCCCACTGAATATCTCCTCTATTCCTACTAGCACTTCTACTATTAGATCCCTCAAGAAGAAGAAGATGAATAAGAAGGTATAAATTGTTTTATCCATCTCATGTTTTCATGTTCATTCCATCCAAATTTACCTTCCAATTCCATCCACCTCTTCTATACAAGAAACCATATTATCAAGTACTAGCAGGGGAGGAAGGCCAAAATTAAAGTGATCATGATCCACCCACTCCCTTAATTTGGAGTGGATTGGTCCAAATTATATGGCCTTCCCTACTTGGTGTAATTATTAAGCCCTAAAATAAATAATAGGCTCATGAAGAGGTTAAGTGAGAGGTTGTTATCATAACCTCTGATGAATCTCAATTGGACATCACTTCATGGGTAGCTGACTTAAGAATCAAGGCTTCCCAAATTCCAAGCTTCAAAATCACCAAGCTTCCCTTAGTTTCTAATATATTTAATTCCCCATCTAAAAACATTTAGAGAGTGAGGAATAAGAAGCTCAAGGATGATAAAGGTACTGAAATCATCCTTAAGGAAAGATAAGAAGTGTTCTCCTTCATAAATAGGTAGAATAGGTAGCCAGGGTAGTCTCCATATGTTGAAAATATTTTAGACCTGACATAGGCACTCAAGGATGTAATAGTTTCTATCCATGAAAACAAATAATTAGCTAATCAATAACTTGAGGTTGAAGTGAAGACACTAGAGGTAAAAGTAGAGAAACTAAGGAGCAAGAAAAGATAATACATATTACTATAGTTATAGAATCTTAGGTAAAATAGGATCCTTCTAGGTTTTATAACTCTTAGGAGGAAATGAAGTTCATGAAGGCTGAGATGGACCCTCATGTGAGTAATAAAAATCAATTGTATAATTCATTAAGAGCTGATATCACCAAGTTAAATATGCTACTTGCTTATACTATCAACTCTTTATATAGTCATCTTGACCTCATGACAACATTAGAGACATATAAAGCCTTGAATTTGGTTATTATTAGGTAGAAAGAGGAAAAATAATGGCTATAATTAGTTGGGGCTTTAGTCCCCAAGTATGGGGTGCATGAGTCCCAATTCCAAATTTTGCATGAATTGAAATTGTCTAAAGTGAGGATTCCATTAGTAAATTGATCAGTAGGATCAATTTTGATAAACTTATTCAATAATTAGTAAATGGTTCCAAATAGGACTTACATGGTCTAAAAATTAAACAAATAGAGTTGGAATTGAGTAAGGCCTAGAAGAAGGTAACCAAGGCTAAAATTTTTAAAAATAAATTTCAAATAACCAAGGATGAACATGTAAAGATCCTTGGGTAGGTTAAACAAATAATTTACCATCACTATTAAATTTTAATATTATATGGTAGCAACATGATGTGGCACATAAATTTTATGAGGAGAATGAAGAAAATAAAAATTAGACTTATGGTAGTGTATCTACTTGTACAACTACTAGTTTAATAGCCACATCGACTAAGGTGCATGCAACACTCCATATGACTAAGCCTTCATAGGATAAGATTTCATGCATATATATTTTTAAAATAATTAATGTATTTAGAATTTATTTATATTTAAAGCCTTTTATTGTAAAATTTTACTCTTTATATCTTGTACACATATACACATTGCATATTTTTGGAAATGTCAACTTAGCTATTTTAATAACTATAAGTTTTCTCTTATATGGTTTTACACCCTGGTTAGAATTACATGTTCTAAATACCACGTGTAATGACCTTGCATGGATTTAGAGAATGAGTCAACCCCTTCCACAAATATATATATACAAATGTAACCCAACTTAGTTTTTTGTTAGATAATTTTGAATATGGTATTATGTGAAGCAATTTTGATCATCACCAAAGTATTTGAGTATTTTCTTTCCAAATTTTGTGGAATTAGTTGTTATTTTCATGGTTGTGTGTTTTTATAAATATTTAGTGTGATAAAGCCACAAATAGATTCTTGATTATTTTGATTAACATACTATTTTGTAGGTGTGCAACAACTGCTTAAAGATTGGTAAACGTATTGATTAGAATAGTTATGTTTACATTGAATCATATTTTTGAATATAACCTAATGATTTATTTGGTGTAGTATTCTATGTGTGTGTAATTTCTATCTCAAATACTTCATTATCCCAATTAAAAATATTTTGATTAAGTGTGTGTAATAGTTGTCCTAAAACAAGTAACCTTTGTCTAAGGATTTTGAATTCCCTATATATTCATTTTCTTAAACTCCTTAGCCATGTATGATTATATGTGTGCAATCACTAATATCAACATGCGTAGGTTTTGAAATCATATGTATATGTAGAAACCAACCAAGGAAGTTATTTTTGATAACCACAAAGTATTCTTTTTTACCTTACTCTATTCTCCATTATGAGCTTTGTTTTTAAGATCTAACCATTTTAGATTAGTAACCAGCCACCTAGACAACTCATGTACAAATTCACTACCCATATTATAACCACACATACATTAAAAAACATCTTCAACAACTTGAACTACCTACCCCTATTTCATCAACAAGTTAAAATAAATTGCATACCTAAAACTCATACCCTAGAGTGGAGTTTATTCCCATCGAGATCCTAAAACATTAGAGGCTACCTCATTAAGGATGTGGTATGCTTAAAACCCACATCAATAGAAAGGATGATGGTGGAATTATTCCTATCTCAAATAATTTTGAATTGAAATACTTAGTAAACATTGTGTTAATTTGACTTAAAGTAACCTAATTTGTAATGACCTATAGTATTGAGTGAAACTATGGTCTCTAAGTATGATAATAATTCACATTTGGTTTGAAATGATATTAATGACCTAAAGAGAGATCAAGGGCATGAGGTATCATTATTAAATAACATATTCACCAATAATAAACCTCCAACTTCTACCCAAAAAACATATACAATCTGACTGTAGAACCATAATGCATTGATGGTGAGAAATAAGAAGCATGGTCTACAAGTCTAGTTTTTCATTCAGTTGGAAATGACCAAATTATATCCAATATGTAACTATGGGAGAGAATAAAAAAATTAGTACATAAAATACACCTACAAGAATCTTAATTACCTAAGAAGTGCCACCTACAGTCTGATTGCAGTCTATAGACTAGTTCTAGCAAAGGAAAGATGTGAGTTGAGAGGGTTGGAAAAGATTTAGGATGTTGAGTATGTGGAGACCACTTATATAGTGGTAATTTAAACTTAATGAGACTATTATATAAGAGAAATAGATCAAGGATAAATTCTAACTTGTCACTAAGTTTGAGGTTTCTAGACCTGGCAAATAGTACACAATCTTAAGAGGCTAGTTTTAGGTTTTGGATTGTTGAGAGACTTTTAGAGATGATCTATATTTTAAAATTAGTATATAAGGATATAATGGCATATTTTATACTCCCATAGTATTATTTTTATCATGAAAATAGGGAAAGTTCCCTCTATTTTACCTTAGATAGAGGACTCTCTATGAGTTAGATGAATGCATGTTTGGTGTGTGAATGAAGAAAGATGAAATGATAAATCCTTTTATTAATATGGGATGAAGTATAAATTTTATTTGGATTATGAAAAAGTTTTTTAATTCACCTATATCTATTGAGAACATTCACAAGTGGTCATAGGCCTATTAGTCATAGAACTAGACCTAATCCCTATAGTTGACTAGTTACATTTCTATAACCACAACATCATTATAAACCATGTGAAGACCTTAAGGGGAGAGTGGAGGGTAAAACACATCCATTTTATTGTAGGTAAGTAGAAAAAATGGTTAATTTGACTTACAATCATCTCAGGGGTACCCAAAATGAATTCTAATGCTTGATAGGCCATTTTCAAATGTTCACATTTATACATATTGGTTTCATGGTGCCCCAAGGATATAGGGGTAGTTTTTAGGGTCCTAAACTTGGTTTTATTAACATTTTTAAAAATATTTAGCATCAATATTTTATGAACTATCACTAATAAGTAAAATATATCAAACCCTCCTTAAACCCTTGTTTAAGACCTAATGGATAAAATATGGAAAAATATGAAGTTATAGGGGGTAATTTTTCCTTTTAAGTTTTGTATTATTGTTTAATAATATTTTAATATCTTGGATATCCAATTGGTATTTACTATCACTTGTACAGATATGATAAAATTAGGGTTTTTATAAAATTTGACTTGTTTTGTAGGTTCAAAGAGGGATTGGTGGATGAAAGCTATTGAAGTAAGTTTTTAAGGACTTAATATAACTCCATATGCTCATTTATAACCTAATTTATGCATGAAAGGTCCTCGTATACACCATTCCTCACAAGTAGTCTTGGACAGATAGTGAAGATGACAAGTGACTACCTAATGAGAAGATAAGAGGTCTAATTTGGGATCTTGATAAGGTATACCTAATGGAGTGGAAGGTAGAGAGATTATAAACATGTGTCATAAAACATATTACATATATTTACTTGAAAACTTTAAGTCCACTTAGATGACAAGTGTGAGGGCAGACCTAAAGGACTAGTGATGAATGAATACATGTTGTGAATATAAGTGTAAAGAGGAAGGATATCAGTTAGGGAAGAATATAATGACTATCACATACTATTTCAAACCTACCTAAGATATTACATATGTGTCAAGTCTTCATATTTTAGTTTTAATAATTCAAGAGATGCTTCATCATGAAGGTAGTTTCAATAAGATAGTTGAAGGTCTCTATGCCAATTTTGAAGAGTTTGCCATGCTTAAGATGGGAATTTGTTAAAAAAGACCTTCATGGTATATTATACATTTCATTCTCCTATAATGTAATTTGTTCTCATATATTGACACTTATTCTTATGACCTTTGTGATTCACTTCTTCTCTCTCCTCTCACATGTTCTATAAATGCAAGACATTTTGTATTTTTTGATGGGATCTACACCTAGGATGGTGAAACCCTACTAGTTTGAATATTATATTTTCCTTTTAAATAAATAATTATAATATAGTTTTGAGTTCATAATATTCTTGTCTAAGTGTGTGAAGTGGTGTGTATTGGAATATTTAGTGATATGTATCTATCCTTGCTTTCTCTTTTCCCTTTCATGTTTTATGCAATTAGTTTCCACTCTAATAGGTCACATGATGTGTAATCAAGTAAATTTGTATATATTTAAGTGTAAATAGTAGCCTAATTATCTAAATATGATCTATAGTTCACTCACCTTGAGTAATATAATTTATATCACCTCCATGTTTGAAATACTTATGTTAGAGCACTCTAGGATGTTGAGACTAGTGTTATAAGTCATTTTTCATAGTGTAATGGTATGGTATTCTAGTGAAGATAATTATAATGTATCAACTCATTAGAGTATTTTATTTTCATGTTTCTTCATATCCCTTTTCATTCAAGTAATCAAGTAGTGTAGATGATAAGCTATCAAGGATCAATATAGGGAGTTATCCCTTAAACCTATAGGTTTACCTATGCTATAGTTAATCCTTATGCCTAGAGGTAACCTCATGATGCCCAAATCTTGGATTAGGATTAACACAAGCTCTCTTAGCATGAAATATTTGGTGATAATATTTATGGTATGCTTTGTGGGACATTTATCTCAAGTACATCTTTCCAAGGGGAATGTTGGCCTTGATAACATCACAATTGCATATGGTGTTCTACTCAGCATTTGGTGACTCCATTCAAGGTGATATCTAATTTTGGACAAAGTTTTATCATTTATTTATTCATGCTTCATGATCCTTACTAGGTCAACTACTAGTAGAGGTATCAACCCCATAAAACCACTCTTTCAACCTGAACTTCCTCTTGAAGGTTAACATCCTCAGCCTATCTTGAAATTTGATGATCAAGAAAACTTTTCAAGCCAAGAATATCAAGAGAGTAAAGAGGAGTTTGAAGATAACATGGCTAGGCAAAATGCCTTCTTAGCCTTTAACACTAAAAATCCCATACAACTCAATGAATGTGATGATATGACTCCTAATGATAATAAGATTTTTTTCACTTTTAATGGTGAATTTCATATCATTCATAGTGAGAATATTAGGGACATCTCTAATTTTTACAACATTCATAATATCAATAAGGTTAATATTGAAATTAGACTAATTTCCATGTCCCTTAGAAGTAAAGAACTTGAATGGTATAGGAAATTGTTGGGAGGATGTATCACCACTTTGGATTATTTTAGAGAGTTATTGACTTCAAGGTTTGAGGACAAAAGTGATCACACATCACTTATTCACTAATTGAATGTAATTAAAAGAGGCCCTAAGGATACCATGAATTAATTTAATGATATATTTAAAAGAAATTGGTATAGGTTGACTCTTCCCATGAGACCACTTGTAAGCTTTGTGTTTCCTAAATTTCTAAGGGCTATTGGTACTAACATATCCATCATGTTGCAGTCTATGGGTGCTTACACCTTACCTAAATTTTATGAGCAAGTCATTAGAGCTGAGAATATCCTAATACAAGCTATCAAATTACCTAAAAGAGTATCCATGCCTATTATTACCAACATGTCTACTAATACTCCAAGTCCTGCTCAAGTCACAAATGAAAATACCAAGCCTAGAGCTAACCCAAAGAAGGTAGAAGATACTATTGATTGGGGGGCAAGGTATAAATCCTTAAAGACTCAAATTAGGAAACTAAATCTATAATATGGAGTTAACCAAAACCCCTACCCCTATCCTAAAAAATTACATAGGTTCCCATCTCAGTAATATGGTCAAGGTATATGGCAAGGACAACCTAACTCCAATAGGCCATCCAATATATATAATCCAACATCCACCTCAAAAACAAGAGCCATAGCCCTAGTTCATAATAAATTAGTTAAAAATTAATAATGGAAACAAGGGAAATCCATGGATTCCAATGAATATAGAGGATAAGCCTTGGTTTCTCAAGTGGGAGTTATTCCTCAATTGTTACCAAAAGATGATAATTACATGTAAGCAAATGAAGGATGGTAACCCCTAAAGGTGAAGCTTGCAAACTTTCTAATGGAAGGCACATATGTAATCAATTAAAATACTTAAATTTAAGCTAATAAAAGAGTAAAGATGAAGGATTTGGGGGTTGTTCATGGTGTTCATATAAATCCAAGTAATCCTCTTACAAGGCAACAAGGTATGAGTACAAGTCTGATAGTCCCTATAAATTTTACACCTATTTCAAATCAAAATGTAGGAGGGATGAATGAAGGAGTTATTTTACCTCAAGATAAAGGTAATTTTATGACTTCAAGAATTCAATAAAATGTGAGTCTCCCTACTTTGAATATTTTTGATTCTTTGAAGAGTGATAAAACAATTCTCTATTTGGGAAGTGCTTCACATGCCCAATCAAAAAGAGCTTATTCAAGATCATCTTTCCCAAATTCATACTAGTCCTCAACCATTAAAAAATGGTGATGTTTGTCTAACCAATTATCCTACTCACATAGTTTAACCCTATTCCAAATCTAATAAACCTCCACCCTTCTACCTCACTCTTAATATGGGAGAGAAGCTTGTTCACAATTGTATTGTAGATAGTGATGTAAGTACCTCAGTGGTACCCAATCTTGTGGAAGATAAATTGGGTTTGAAATAAGAACCATATAGTAAGTTTGTGCTATATCTTGATGGGACACTAGTTAGGTTAGTGGGACTAGTCAAAGGTTTGAGATTTTTATTACATGATTATCTTAACTTCCTAATTCTTAAAAATATAGTAATGGTTGATTTGTTTGCTCACTTTTCTATTTTCATCTCAAAGGATTTCATAGCCAAGATAAGAGGCTAAATCTCAATTTATTGGTACTTCTTGGCCTTAAAGAGAAGGTATGGATCAAAGGTGACCATTAGAACACAACTAGTGGTAAAGTTTCATATTGAGCCCTATGTGGAAGTAAGCTATAATACCAATTGTGTCATCAATGATCAAGAGGAGTCTACTATAGATGATGGAGAATAATCTAAACTTGAAGGTATCTCTGACAATTGCCTAGATGAGTATGGTTTTGACACTTATGGACATGATCCATATAATTTATTTAAGCAAACACATCTTGGCACATACATAATCCATGAGGAAGATGAGGAAAATTCTAAGGTGAGCATTGAAAATTCTTTTCCACAAGTTGTTAATGGAAATTTCCTTTTTCACATGCATGATGATGGTCTTCAATCTTAGTAGATCAAGATGGTGATGAGGAGAATGACATTCTACCTATAGAAGATGGAAGAGTCTAAGATTGTTGTATCCATGAAGAAAAAGATAACCTATGACAATAATTCCATGCCGTAATTCAAGAATTTGAATATCTAAGTAAGTCAATTTATCTTCCTAAGAAACATGAATTTGATGATATATTTGTTGATGAATCTCCTAAGCATGAGGTAGAGTGTCCTATTGAGAATAAAGATGAATATTTAGTCACTAGGAAAGAGGTTGTAGTCATGAAGGAGACTAATGAAGCCAAAGTATAAAGTCAAGTGTGTGAGGTAAAGTCTAAACCTCCACCTAAGGTTGAATCACTTTTAGACATGAAAGAGTAGAAATAAGACAATCCTAATGTTTCTAAAGATCAAATACATCATATCCAAGAAGAAGGTAAGATTGAGACAAATTTCAAGCTTTGCAAGAATCAAAATGAAGAACATTAATTGAACATGATATAAATCAAGTAGACTAAAAAGAAAAACAAGACTCTTGGAGGGAAAGATAGAGTATTGGTGAGAGATCCAAGTGGCATACTTGTAGTCAGAAGAATATCTAAAGATGGTAAGTCATTTAACTATCAACATAAACAAGTGTTTATTGATAAGTATGCTTCACATTATGGATTTATTTCTTAGGGAAAAATTTATGCAAGAGGTACCATATTTTACCCTAGTTGAATCATGGTGATTTTTTCTTCACCTCAAGTACTTGGGGTCTTATACATACTAGGATAGGTCTATGTTTTGCTTATGTTTCATGTGTTTTCCCTAAGTGTTCTCAAGAATAGAAGTGATTTCCCTTTGGTGTGTTATCTTGTGTGTTTTGTTTCTCATTTTTTGGTGTGTTTTGAGTCCTTTCAAAGGCATTTTAGAGTCTAGTAAAGTGTATAGGTTAATCCATATCCCAAATTATAGGAGAAGGCTACTGGTCTTTGGCATAGTTGGCTTGCCACCCCTAGGCAATCACCAAAATTTTGACTAATTTGACCACAAGTAAATTTAGATCAACCCCATATGTATTTTAAATTTTTCATAGGATCCCCTAGGGTGTAAAATATGTCCTATGGTCTTTAGTAAGGTCAAACATATGTTTGTCTTCGTAATATTTGTCTAAAGTTAGTCCTATGCCATATAAGGTTACCTTTGTGGGTCCTTTTATGAACTTGTATTATTTACATGGGAAGAAAAATGTTTTAAAATCATATATAATGTCCCACATGTAAATTACATGTCAGATATGGTAGTTTTTAAATGATAATTATAGGTTCAACATTTAAAATAAGAATATCAGGTAATTTTAGGTAGTTTCAAGTAGTTATATGCCTTATATAACACATTTAAAATGTGGGATAAATTAAAGAGTGTATATTGAGATTAACACATTATAATTCCATGATTTTGTAGCTTTTACATACTTGAAAATGATCAAAATAGACCTTTATTTCCTATCACTCTCTTAGGCAAGTCAAAAAAGTCAAACAATTTCATCTTGGTATAGATAGGAGGAGGTGAGTCAGAGAAAATAATTTTGGTGAGTGATATTAATCTCTATGTACTATAATTTCATATTAATATCTATAGGTTTTGTGGTTTGTGCCTCATGAACCATTTCTGAGGGTGTTAGTAACTCTTTTCTAATTGCACATCCCCATAGCCTTAAGTTTTATTCTTTGTTTGTATAATTCTATGCAAAAAAGTGGTTTACATGGTTTTAGAGTGTGTGACATCTTTATCATATGATTATTATTTTAGTTTCATTTGTGGAGGTCAAGGAATGATCAATATTATCTCTTTTTCTAGTGAGGGACTCCATTACTAGTCTGCAAATATGTTTTCATAGTAGTAGAATTTCTTCCTCCTAAATTGGTCTTTAGGACAAAGGTAATATGTTTTTCTTAACCTCTCTAAGCATGATGATTAGTTATCCTTTTTAAGGTTTGGTCTCAATACTATTCTATATGGAGTGAAAGGATGAAGACATAAGCACTGTAAAAAATCCCTATGACTATCACCTATAATCAAGTAGAAGGAAGCCTTTGTCACTCATGTTGATAAATCAAGAAGGTCTTAAGATTTTAGAGAGGATTCTAAAGTGAAAATAATTGGATTGAGCTATTCTAAGAGTTTAGATTGGTTATGATAACCAATTCAACACATACAGTTTGAATAATATCTTCACCTATAAGTAGATCTAATAGTGATCTAATGCCAACACCCCAAAGGTCTAAGTAGTGTGATATGAAGGCATTTGAGCTCAATGGAGACATTAAATCAGGTTTGATAACATTGAAAACATCATTTGTGATAATGGTGAATTCATAAGATGGAAAATAAAATTGAGTCCATGATCATAGGTTGAGATAGCTATAATTGGGATAACTTACTTTAACTTCTCTAAACCAAGTTTTGCTCATACACTTGGTCTTTCCATGGTGAAGTTCATTGACATCTAGGCAATTCTAGTAGTTTCCATATTATAACCTAGTAATAGGGGAATATTATTGACATAATAATATGGTATTTTGATCAAGAAAGGATGATGGTGGAATGGTTCCTAACTCAAACAAATTTGACCTAAAAGATTTAGTAAACATTGTGCTAAGATGACTAAAAACAACCTAATTTTTAGTGACTTATAGTATTGAGTGAAAATATGGTATCTACGCATGAGAAGAGTTCACATTTAGTTTGAGATGATATTATTGACCTCAAAAGAGATCAAAGGCTTAAGTTATAATGATTCAATAGCATCTTCACCTATAGGAAGCCTCTAACTTCTACTTAAAAATTGCCTACAATCTGACTATAGAACCATAATGCATTCATGCTAAGAAATAATAAGCATGGTCTATGAGTCTAGTTTTTAATTCAAATGGAAATGACCCAATGATATTAAATATGTAACTAGGGGAGAGAAGAATAGTACTTAGGCCCTAAAATATGCCTAAATGGATCTCAATTTCTTAAGAAGTACCACCTACAGTGTCACCACAATCTATAAACTATCTCTAGCAAAGGAAAGATGTGAGTTGAGAGGGTTGGTAGATATGTAGGATGGTGAAAATGTGTATAAAAATTAAACAATGGTAGTTTAAACTTTATGAGACTTTTAGAGAGGAGAAATAGATGGACAACTTTTGACTTGTCACTAAGTCTTAGGTTTCTAGACCATGCAGACAATACATAGCCTTGAGAGGATAGTTTTAAGTTTTGGATTGTTGAGAGACCTATAGAGATGATACAAATTTTAAACTTTTAGAAAATGTTGTTAGGACATATTTTACATTCCCATACTCTTATTTTGATCATCAAAATAGGGGAGGTGCCTTTGTTTTGTCTCAAATAGAGGGCACTGTAAGAGTTATATGATTATAGGTTTAGTGTGTGAATGAAGAAAGATGAAATGATAAAGCCCTAGATGACTATGTGATGAGGTCTATAGTTGTTCTGGATGATGAAAAAGTGTTTGAAGTCACCTATATCTATTGATAACATTTGCAAGTGGTCATAGGCCATCCAACCAGGTTGGGCCTATTAGGCCTAGAACTAGGCCAAAGCCCTATAGTTGCCTAGTTCCATTTATATGACCAAAATATCATTATAAACCATGTTAATACCTTCATGGAAGATTTTATGGTCCAAAAAATCCATCAATTTATATGTAAGTAGCATATAATGGTCAATTTGACCTATAATCATCTTAGGGGCACCCAAAATGTGTTCTAAAGCTTAATGGGCCATTTTGAAATGCTCATATCTATACAGATTGAATGAATGGTTAACCAAGGATATAGGGGTAGTTGAGTAGGGTCATACACTTGGTTTTAATGGAATTTTTTCAAATATTAAGTGCCATGATTTTATGAACTATCACCAAGAAGGAAAATAGCTCAAACCCCTCCTTAAACCCTTGTTTAAGACCCAATGGAGAAAATATCTAATAATATGCACTAAAATGGGGAAATTTTTCCTTTTAAGTGTTGTATAATTGTTTAACACTCTCTTAGGATCCTAGACATCTAATTGGTATGTACTATCACTTATATTGATAATGTAAAATTAGTTTGTTTTGCTAGATTTAACTTGTTTTGTAGGTATAGAGAGGGATTTGTGGATGAAATTTGTTGAAGTAGGTCTATAGTGAATTATTATAACTCCCTATACTCATTTATAACCTTAGTTTTACATGAAATTTCCTCTACTACACCATTCCTCACAAGTAGTCTTGGACAAATAGTGAAGATGACAAGTGGCTACCTAGTGAGAAGATGATAGGTCTAATTTGGGATCATTTTAAGGATTAATTGAGGGAGTGGAAGTTAAAGGGATTATAAATATCATTGATAACACCTATTACATATATTTACTTATGTAATTGAAGGCCACTTAGATGACATGTGTGAGGTAGACCTAGAGGACTACTGATAGATGAATGTAGACAATGAATACAAGTGTCAAGAGGAAGGCTATCTATTAGAGATGCATCTAATGACTGTCATATCTTTTTTTCAAACCTCCTGAAGATATTTCATATGTTTCAAGTCTTCCTAGTTTAGTTTCAAGTGGTCAAGATAGGCTTCATCATGAAGGCAATTTCATGAAGCCAGTTGAAGGTATCTATGCTAGTTTTGAAGAGTTTATCATGATTTAGATGGACACTTGTCCAAGAAGACCTTCATAGTCTATTAAAAATTTCATTATTCTATAATATAACTAGTTCTTACATCTTGACACTTGTTATTTTGACCTTTGAGTTTCACTTCTTCTCTTTCCTTTCATATGCTCTATAAATACATGCCATTTTATCTTTTATAATGGAATCCACACCTGGTATGGTAAAGCCCTACTTGTTTGAATACTATATTTTCCTTTGAAATAAATATTTTCAATCTAGTTTTGGGTACATAAGCTTCTTGTCTAAGTATGTGAAGTGGTGTGTATTGTAATGTTAACTGATATATATATATATATATATATATATATATATCATTGCTTTCTCTTTACCCTTCCATGTTTGATGTAGTTAGTTTCCACTCTAATAGGTCACATGAAGTTTAGTCAAGTGAATATATCTATTTTTTAGTGTAAAGAGTTGCCTTAATGTCTACAATCTAGCCTATGGCTCACTCACCTTGAGTAGTATAATTCATATCACCTCCATGTTTTAAGTACTTATGTTAGATCACTCTAATATGTTGAGATTAGTGTTATAATTCATGTTTCATAGTGCAATGGTATGATAGTTGAGTGGAAATCATTTTGGTGTATCACCTTATTAGAGTAGTTTATTTTCATGTTTATTCCAATCCCTTTTAATCCAATCAATCATGTAGTGTAGGTTATAAGCTATCAAGGATCAATATAGAGATATATCCCTTAAACCTACAAGTTTACCTTTGCTATAATCAATTGACAAGATTAGAGGTAATCCCACACTACCGAAATCTTGGATTAGGATTGAAAAACCTCTCCTAGGTTACAAGATTTGGTGACAAAAGTACCCTTGAAGGTATTATAAGGATTTTCAAGGTATCACACATTATTACCTTCAAAAATACTTTGAAGGGCCTTGTAATACCTTCAAGGGTACCCTTATTTATATTATAAAGGTATCTCCTAGGAGACACCTTTAATGTCTCCTTACATGTGTGATAATGACCTTAAAGTTCTCTCTTTAGAGATGCCTTCAAGGGAATTTCAATACCTTCATGTGTAACTTGAATTTGTCTCCTAAGTAAAAATAAATTTTTTTCATGTTTGAAAGGTATATCCTAGGAGATACCTTGAAGGTACCCTTGAATGTATTAAAAATCCCTTAAAGTTATTGATATCACTCTAAATTGCACCCTTGATAAATTTAGTCATGCCTCCCTATTTTAAATTGGATTTTCACTCTTGAGGATATGCCTATCTCTCCTCATCCAAGTGGCACAATGGAAACATCTCTCTTGTTATGGGTGATAATTTTGTTGAGATGAATCTCTAGAAGGGCTAGTTCCCTTGATGCAATCTTTGAAAAAACTTTCTTAATTATAAATTTTTTTATGAAAAAGGTCAAGAAAACAAATAATAAATCTAAAAAAGGTGATACACCAATAGTGTATTTCCTCCCATTGACTAAAGCATTACCACTTATAGTCAAACATGACTTCTTTTACACAAAATGCACAATTCAAGTTGCATTTTCACATCAATGTTTCATAAGTTAGGTCCAAAAGGAATTTTGATGTTTAAGAGGGTACTTAATAATTATTTTGTAGGATACAATCATTAAACACTTCTAATACACATACACTTATAAAATAACACTAACAAAGACCTGTAATAGTTGATCTTTTGCACATTTGGTGAAAAATCAAGGATAACATGCTAGAAAAGATAATATTATACTAGACAAGACCAATAAGATTACATTAAAACTCAATTGAATATCATGTGAGTAGGAAAAATCAGTTGTTTATTTCTTCAATATTCATTCAAGTAAAAATTTGGATAGAGTTTTCCCATTAACCAACGGAGGCTTCTCAAAGAGCCAAAAGAGTCAATATTTATAGCTTTTGAGAGACAAACAAGGCAAAGGAATTTCAAAGGTCACTCAAACATGTGTCAATCTCAAAAAATGGGTTACAATTTTCATGATAAAGAGTAATAAGGTGAACCATACAATTTTATGAGGTCTAATTGTCCATACAAGTCATTAAACTAATGAAAAGTGTCACAAAATCCCTTATCCTAGCTTAGAAAACTACCTTCATCATTTGAAGTTGTTTGAACATCCCACCAATGACTATGGATAGGTATCATTATTAGGATAAGAGTTAAGGTCTTTAGGAATGAAATTACATGCATTGGTTTTGATACTAATAATCTAGAAACTTTTGGAAGGAAGCCATCACTGCTTACAGTCTAAAAACTCCTCTTTTCTATCACCCCTCACACTTGGCCTCAAAATTGGATTTAGTTTCCAATTAAAATACATGGGATGGAGTAAATTACACTTGGAAATTCTATCCATGGATTTGGACTACTTAGGTACACCTTAAAAAGGCTCATACTTAGATTTTTCACCCTTCTCACCCTTGTGTTCACTATGTCAGTTTGATTGGCTAAAAGTAAGGAAATTATTTGAAAACTTAAAATATATTTCCTATAATTACCATAAGGGGTTAGTATAATACTTAAGATTCCACCCAAACTTGATTTCACTTTCCAACTCCTCCTATAGCCTACAAAACACGAAAAATAGTGAGAAAAACCTTGTTTTACATCTTGTCCATATAGTTACATATAAATAATTTACATGGGGGAAGCCTGAGGAAGTATTCTACATATTCTAATAACTTTCCTTGCTAAACTATGTCTTTATATTATCTTTCCAATCTCATTTTCCCCATCGAGTCTCTATCAAGGGTTTAAAAGTGTTTTTGATTAGTTATAGGTCTTAATATTTGTTCATAAAGCTTGGATGTTCAAGTTTTAGAAAAATCATATAAATTGGTTTTTAGGTATCCCCTTTAACTCCTCTAAACTTCTCTAGTTCCCATGAACATCCTCCAAGGAGATGTGAGCTTCACAAGTTACCCTATCGATCTTGTTTTTCGAATTTTTCATGAAGGTGAGTGGTTTTGAGCTTAAATATGGATATATTTATCAATTATTTGCACTAAAAAATCTCTCAAAAATATATTTTGACCTCAAAAACATGCTTTAGTCATCTGGATATTCCACCAAAAGTCATAAGTGAAGATGGACTATTATTTGGCATTAGGCCTTCTCAAAGCCCAATAGGTCTACTAGGCACCTTAGTGAATTTGGGTGTAAGGACTGTTATATCATAGTTGAATTTGTATATTAGGCATTTTAAAACCCTATTTTATATCACAAATCGATCATATAGTCCTTTAATCACCTTATTTCATCTTCTTTCTTTACTTGCCACTTAGGCCTAGTAAAAAACCCTGCCTAGTTGGACTATGTACAAGGGGAAAATTAGTAATTTGAGAATTATTAGCCTAATATATTATTTATTAGACCATAAATAACTTATATACACCTCATAAAATATTTTTTGAGGTCCATAAGGCTTCACATCAAGTCCCATGTCCATTCTACACTCATTAGGCCACTTTGTCAAATTCTAATTTTCCTAGTGGCTAACCTCTAAGATAAAATAGAGAGGTATATACCTTATACATTGTGTAATATGAGCGTTTTTTGAGCTTTTAAAAGTAACAATGACCATTTTTACCAAAGTGTTTTGTCTAATTCCATGTTTTAGATGCCAAACCATCTCCAAATGTCCAAAAAGGGGCCAAACCCTTATTTCCTACATTTTTTACCTAAATCCACTTAGAATTCACTCTTCTAAGCTAAAACCATTATTATAGGTTACCTAAAAATTCTAACCATATTTAATTAATGCTTATGTATATTTTAAAATGATCTAAAACACTCCTTCCCTTATATTCTTCATGCTTACCTAGTGAACTAAGGGGTTTCCTAACCTTTTTGTACAGACTATTTTCCATTTGTTAAGTGAGAAAGGTATTTAAGAACCATGGAAAGGTATTTGGAATGTTAGGATACATTTTTGGTCATAATATATCATTTTTTAGTCACTCCAACTTTCCCTCCACTTCGTAGATAGTCTATGCTCCACTTACCCTCACTCCCTTCGACCCTGTTATAGGTGGACTGAGACACCCTACTATTGTTCACCCTTGTAGGTTATCATGAGTTCCAAAAATTTGTACATAATTTTTATAGGACTCTACTGAGACCTATTAATGTCACCAATTTTTTCCTTCAAATGGAATCAAACCTAATATTACCATAGTCCTTGTAGCTCTTGTTATCTCATGACTGGTCACTGAGATAGTCATATTTTAAAAGTTAGATGTAGGTGTTTATTTCCTCATGAATATATTGAATAGGATGTTATGAAATAATATTAACCCTAAATTTAATTCACATTAGTTATTTGACCCTGTACTCACACCTCTAATAAAATCCATTAGGCCATTTGTATGTTATTTTAGCTCAAGACTGGGACAACTTCATCATGGTCCTACCTGTAGGTGGTCATAGGCGTGGATAAGGTTATTATGATGGAGAAAACCTTATAAATTTCACCTTTGAGGTTACAACCTATTTCATCAAATCTTAACCCACATTAGATAGCTAAACACTATCATAATTCATGCCTACTTACTGTGTCTTCACCAAAATTATTTGACTCCTATAGGTGGCCATTCTCTATTCATGAGAAGTACCTAAGCATGTTTTAAGCATTAGTAATAGAGTATAACCTCAATTAAGATTTAAAATATATACTCCATAAATTTTAATATTTCAATTCACATAATAACCCCTACCAATGGATTTACAAGCACCTATCTCACTATTTATTCCTAACTACCTATAAGACTAAGAAATATTGCATCTATTGACCTCTGTAGATGCTCTTAGGTTTTGAAAAAAAAATCACTTTTTCTCATAAAGATATTTTAGACCTTGATAAAGTTTCTAATCATCCTTTGAAACCATTAACATAACCTAGCCTACATATATGCAAGAAGAGACCTCTTTTAAGCTTGAAACTCCACCGTGGCTATAGATACAATCTTTTAGGATATTGTATAGATAGGGTATGCAAAGGAATAAAAATACCATATTCAAACCTCTATATATGATATTTATATCATAAAAGTTTAATTTTCACCATTGGATCTATTCACATGTGAGAGTGTAATCTAGTATCAACTTCGGTAACAAGAGTTTCTCAAAGAGATGAAATCTTGTAGATTTCATTGTCCAAGTTCAGTGTTTTTAGAGGCACCTTTAAGCCTCTAAATGACCATCTTACACTTTCCATTATTCTTAAAATCTTGGCATGGTCCTTCTCACTACCAAGGGATACAAGTTTTATCAGCTTAGTTGTTACAAGAGCTACTTCAACCATGTTATAACATATACACAAAAAAATTGAGGACCTTTGTTTTATGTTTTTAGGGCAAACAGTACCAAAATCTCAGTCATCATTCTTAAAGATGATTTTCCATTTAAATTTGTCAATCAAAACCTTATAAAATTCAGCCATGGTGAACTCACATGTCAAGACTTCAAAAGTCTTTTAAAATTATGCTTCAATGTTTCAAAATGATATTTTTAACTCTCTACTAACCATTTGTAGGTGGGTGTTTTGACTGTGTTATGTAGGAAATTTATGAGATATGGAAAAATATAGTGTGAATATATTCCAAATGAACTAAAATGCATTTTCAACCTTGAAATACATGATCCCTATAATTTTCACCTTGAAACTAGTTTCAAACCATATCCTTTAACATGGAAATCACCTACATACATATGGAAAAGAGTAGACAAAGGCACCAAATGACTATTTATCATGTAAAATATGCTTGGGGTCACTTATTGAACCTTTTACAAACCTCTCAATGGGATTTATTCAAATCTTGATAGTATGAATAACTAAAACACCATAAATGCAATTCCAGGAACAAGATGATCAAGTCCATACACATGACTACAAGTGAATCTAGGCATGAAGTTGACAATGGAGGGAAATAAGCTATTAAGATACAAAAATTATGACATGATGAAAACAAAACATGGTAGGAGGTGACCATATGACTTATAGACCTATAGAACATCATTTTCAAGCTATATGAGACAGCTAAAAAAGAAATAACTTAGCAAATAGAGGCACTCCAATTGAAACTACACATGGTGACACCTCCTTGTATCATGGGATAATATACTCATCCAAAAATCATAAATAATGAAACCAAGAATGGAGACCATCTGATAAAGAATCCAACATCACCAATTTTTTTATGGTTTTGGCTAGAATTGAGCAAAACCTATAGGGTAAATGAAGCAGCTAGTAAAATGACATAATTAACTTGTTATCAATGGTTCATAAAGCAAAATTAACCAATATAAAAAATTCATATATTAAAATTAATATCTCATATTGTAATATCATCTCCCAAAAACATCTATCTTGAAACTTCTTATACCATTTATATCGAGTAAAAACCTAGGGGTCACTTCAGTGCGTTTAGGAAACCCAAAAATGAGTATAATGGTTTTTGATATAAAATGGCACTTACAAATAAATTTAATCATGGATATGAGTTTGGGTAATATTAATAGGTATTCCAAGATCCTTTTCCATGTGGCACACTTCCCAAGAAGGTTGTACAAGTTCCGTTTGCTCTCTTTTTTAGTTATTTATACAATTTTAGTTAGGTAATATACCATATTATGATGTTTCTAACATAATTAACATGGAATATGACATATTTGATGTTATAAAGTAAACTATGACAATTGGGAACCTTTGGAAATGTGACATTTGCATTTATGACCTTTAAAACCCACTAAAATGAATCACTGACAAATTGACTAATGTAACTAAGACCAAGGCTAAAAATGAATTGAATAACATAAAATGACATATATTACTCCCCATGACAATATTTTTATACCCATATATCATCTAAGAAAACATGTTTTTACCTATGGGGGTTCAAGTCTGACCTAAAAGTTAAACTTGGTCAACACTCCCCATTTAGGTGATAAAATGAAATCACCTCTAGATTATGGGTTTCCTAATTAGTGAGGAAAATCTATATATAGGGACACCTCAATTTATTCTTCAACTTGAAATTACTACATAAGTACTGCTTGCCAAGGAAAAAAAGGTAGAAAAGGATTGTAAACATGGTAATAAAACTATAAGTGATGCACTAAATGTATATCATTTACTTGTCAATGTTTTCACTATTTCAATGACACATTATAGGTTGATTAAACTACTTTAGGACAACTTCTTCCAAATAAATAATTACATATGAAGGCTATAGATACATAATTATCAAGGGGATCAATCAATATGTCTAAAAATAGGTGCTAATGATACTCCAACACTTAAATACAATAAATTATATGATACACTTCAAATGACATGTGAAAGGTATCTAATTGACATAAAGGCATGAATGAGAAGGAAAAATAAAAATAAGTAATAAACTATCATTAACATTCATCAATAGAACATATCAAATTCACTAAATTCTGAAATGAAGCATACATAATCTAGTTTGAATTATATTCTAAATGCAATAACAAGTATTAAGTTTGGTAGGGATTCACCTTACACACTTAGAAGATGATTTTATAATGAAAGACCCTAGATTACATAGGAAATGAGAAGCTCTTAAGCCATTTAATAGAAAATAGAGCATGGCTTCTAAAATTAAGTGTGATAACAAAGACTTGGGAATTGTAGGTCTTCCATGCAAGCATAAACATATGGACAAAATTAAATGATAACTATTCCTTTATCCTCAAATAATGGAGATAATAATATTGAACTTGAAATGGTTAGTTTAACTTATTCTCTCACTAGTTGGAGAACAACCAATATTTAATCTTTGATGATACCATGAACCAACTGAGTATCTCAAGTGTAAAACTATGACTGTAGTTAATGTTTTTTTGATACAGACCTCAAAATCATGGATATAATTATTTATTTTATCATGATTATTTTTCCCATCATATCTACATTAGATTCTTGAAGGTTCAAAGCTTCCTATGCCGATTGAGATCTTTTTGGTGGCCTAGATGGATAGACAACCCATCAAATTTGTGTCTGTGCATTGATGATTGAGTTTCCAATGTTTCTCCTTTTGTGGGGTCTCTACCATGTGATCCATCCTCATGATTTATGATCATTATTATATCTTTGACTATATCTAATGGCCTCTATATCTATGATGAATCAAGATCAAGCCAATTAACTTGATCTCACTAACCTGAGGGCTATTACACCATTGTTTTTGTATTAATCAAGCTGGGACTACCATGACTATAGGATCAAGACAAATGGCATCACCCCACTCACCTAAGAATCTAAAAGTCTACATAGATGACTCTATGGATCTGATTCATTGGGATTAAACCATGTGGAAGTATTATGCCAACTTGTTGTTGTGTCTAGCCTTATTGACATGGAGATTGTTGGGGAAACTCTAAAGGAAATGACTAAATTTTGAGTGACTTTTGAACATGCCCCAGGGTCATGGAATGTTGACATGTGGTGTAGACACTCAAAAACTATACACTATAATTCTAGATGTTGCATTAACCTTTAAATCACCCCTTGAACCCCTTTAGGTTATATTATTTACTAATTACCCCCTTAACACACCTTTTCACCTATCTACCCCTTTAACTAATTTAATCATTTAATTAAATTATTTAATCTTATTTTTACCTCACCTACCTAAACCCATGGCTAACCTATCAACACATAGCCTAAAGACCATTTCTATCATAACATTTAATGGCTTAACTCCCTAGAATTCTTCCTCACACATTCTCATGCCCCCTTTATTAACCTTAGACCATTTCCCAATGTCTTAACCACCAATCATAGTGTATATGGATATTTTTGGCATATTTAGACTATTTCTCCCTAACCATCATTAGTCACACCTCGACCAACACTGGTTGATGAGAACTAGCGATGGTTACTTAACACTATCCAAAGACCCATGCCTAGGAGGTTATGATGATAGAGGATGGAATGAGAGCATTTAGAGTAACTTCCTAATCTACTCTTGGTGAACCATATACAAAATCAAACTAGATAGAGACCAAGGAGTTACTTCCAAAATCTCAACACTAAGGATTTTATGACTGTTACTCTACCCATATATCTCTAGATTCCCAAGTGGCTCCCTTTTAGCTTCAAGACTTATCTAGGACATCAATCACCAAAAATAAGTATTCTACACTAGTTTTTAGTTAACTTATTTGGTTTTAGTATCTTAGAGCCTACACCCACTTCTAAACCTCTCCCCATATCCCTCTTATGTTTGGAGTTCTATAACTCCAAACACCTTCCTCTCCACTAAATCACCCACTGACCATTCTTAACCATTTGAATGTCAAAACCTTGACTTGGTTACCTTTGCTTCCTCTTGTCTCAAAACCCAAAACCTTGACCCTCATAAACATTTCAAACTTACAAGATTATATTTGATAGTCACAATGATGTAATTTAATATCTTTTCAACTATCAATTGATGTCCACATGACTATCAAATTTAATCTAGTAAGTTTGACATGTGTCATTTCCTCAAGACTCATTACTCCTAAAAACATAAGCACAAAATGACTTAACATAATATAAAGGTCCCTGGATGAATATTCTATCCTAAGGTCTTAGTATTAGTAAAATATGATTTGGATCTAGGTTAAGAATATATAAAAGATCTCTTGTATTTAATCTCGATGACCTAGCATAGAATGATATGACTAGGACCCTTGAATAAGTTGTTATATCACACTCAAGACATAATGGAAATGTTCTCTAAGCAACGGTACTACTTGACAGTATTGTATTGGTCTTAGGAATATTATTGTAGGGGAATTATCATGGGATTTGTATTATAGGGACCATAATTTCATTAGATAAAATTTTTGAGACATAAAGTCTGAAGGAATTTATTTGGGGTAATTATTTTAGATAAAATTTCTACAATAATTATCTCAAAGACTCAATTCTATTGAACAAAATTTATGAAGGAATGCTTGAATGGATGGTCTCAAAAGGGCCAAAGAACATGATGTTTCAGATAAAATGTTTGAAGGAATTGGCTAAAGGGAAAAAGTCCTAGGATAAAATTCTTGAAGAAATTAGCCAAAGGGTAAAAGGTTCTAGGAAAAGATTCTTGAGGTGTAAGTATCAGAGAGAAAAGGGCCCAAGACAAAGTCCTGAAGGGTAAGTGATCACTTCAAAAATATTGAAGGGTAGTTCTATCAGTAAAAAAAAGTTGAGACAAAATTTTTAAGGGTTTAAATCATAGGGAAAAGAGCCCAAAGGATATACTTTTTAGGGAAAGAGGGTGCATGACAAAAATCCTGAAGGGTAGGTTTTACAAAACCCAAAGGGTAGGTTCATTTCCTCAGGGAAAATGTCTCAGATAAAGTGGTTGATGGAATGGTTCAAAAATGCAAAGGTGTAAGACAAAATTACTAAAGGTTAGGTGTGGAGGGGCCAAAGGGAAATTGAAAAAGGTCCAAAGGAATTATATTGGGAAAAATGGCCTCAACAAAAGGCTAAAGGATATGTTGCACAAAATGTCTCAAAGGGTAGGTTCAAAGGGCCAAAAAGGTCTACTTCATGGTGAAAATTCCCAAAGGGTCTACTTCATAGGTTAAATTTTAGAGGGAAAGGGCATAGGAAAAAATTACTAAAGGGTTGGTGTGAAGGGTAAAAGGTCTATTGATCAAATTGTTCAAAAACCAAATTTCATTAGGGAAAGGGCTCGTAGACCCAATTCCTTCAGTGGAATTGTTTTAGATAATTTGTTCACAATAATAATTTTCCCAACATAGGTACATTTGTGAAAAAATTCCTAAAATAATAAGTCCCAAGAGGATAGAAAAGTTAGTCCATGAAAACATAAGTTCACAATAATTAGCTTGAAGTAACAAACCTGATAGAGCAAAATATTTAGTCTATGGAAACATAATACCAAAGCCATCTTGCCAAAGTTTAAAAGGCCAAATCATGATCTTTTCCAAAAATTTGCATAAACATAGAAAAGATGGGGGCTCAAAATCAAGACAATAATCTAAAAAAATTGGGTCCCCATTTCCTTATGGGAAAAAGGGGTGTGCTAGGTACAAAAATTACTTCATGAAACCTCTTTTATCAGCACGTTGCTTAACATTAACTTGTCTAAAGGTGGATTGATACCCTCCAAAGAAGTCATTTGTTTCTTGGATCTAGCTTACACCAGGCAATCCACCCATTTACCTTACTAATCCACCCTCTTATAGTGTCTTTCTTATCTACAGGTCACCCTCCCTAGACAAAGAGGATTTATTAAAAATGGATTAATTATGCATGAACAATAAAACAAGGTTCTTCTACCACACCCTTCTTTAAGTTTCTTCTTGTCTTATAAAAAGAAAAATAAACAAAAAAATAGTGAAACATTCTGGTACACCTAGTGGGACCCTTGAGTCTTTTATTGGGTTCATAGTTTATATTTAGGTGTTTTTATTCTTATTTTATGCTCATTTAAATTAAATAATAAAAAATTATTTTTGGGTATAAATTTAACCTGTCATACATTGTTTGCTTGCATAATTAGCTCATATAACTTAAATTAATCAAGTAGAATAACTATAGCCTCACTTTTTTGCATACATAAGACCAAACCACTTACACCAAATCAAACATCAAACACTTGACATAAGGCCTGACTAGGATTTCACCACTTAGAAGTAAACCTTCACCCTTGTCTATCCTAACTACCATGAGGAAAAACCAAAACTAAATTCTTTGATTGAGTATGATCTATGGCATTTGGTATATCTTAGATAAGTACCTGACACCCTTATCACTATGGTGTATTACATGATGGGGTAGGCCCAAATATTAAGCCACATATTGATTCTAATATAGATAATTTTGAGCACTTAAAATACCCAAAACCATCCTTATATTTCCTATCTAGTACCCTTTTCAAAACCAAAGTTCAGTCACACTTCTGAAAACATAAGGCATAAGCCACAAGAGAGATAAAAATAACCTTAAGCTTTAACACGATTTAGTGTGTGTTTTATATTCTTTGAATTTTTCTTGTCTTCTTTTTATTTGAGTTGTGAAAAATATAACTCCCTTTGTAAATTTTCACCACCTTTCCTTCATCCACCTCATCTCCATTGTATTATTCAATGGGGAGCACTATTATATTTTCTCCAAGAGATCCTAACTTTGTTAAAATATTAGAAGATAACCCTCTTGAATTCAAGATTTAACTTGCATCATAAGCCATTTATGCTCCCAAACTCACCTATAACCAACCTCACCTTACCTATAACCAACTTCACCTTACCTAAAACCAATCCAACCTTGTCTATAACTAATGTGACCTCACCTATACTCAATGCAACCTTACTTATAATCAACCCAAACTCACCTAAAATCAACCCAACCTCACCTATAACCTATCCAATCTTAACTACAACCAACCAAAAACCTATTAAAAACCATTTTATCATTATCATAACCAACTAACAACCTATAAAAAACCATTTGATCATTATAATAATTGACTAACAACCTTTGAACACCTATCTGATTGTTATCATAATCCACCTCAACTACAACTATTTCAACCTCACCAATCTTTAGGTCACTTATCCCAATCATCATATCAACTACCTCATCCTCATCAAACTTTAGACTATCAACCTTAAACATCATATCAATTACCTAAACCTACTTTATGGAAACCTTCTTTATCTCAAAACCAAGAATTGGTCTATTCCCTTAATCAAACTAATAAATATCAACCAGACTTTTTAAACCAACCTATCTTACCAAATCTACCTACCTTATCAACCTTACCCAGCTTACCCACCTTATCAAATTTATCAAACTTTTCAAACCAACCAACCTCATAAAATCCAACCAATAATTATCAACCAAACTTTTCAAACCCACCAATTTTATCAAATATACCCAACATATTAAATCAACAAATCTTATCAAGTCAATCCAACATATCAAACCAACAAAATTCATCAAACCAAATAATTAACTCATAACCTCAAGAGCCATTTATGTACCATCTTCCTAAGTAGTAAACCCCATTAGGGGAATTATATACCTCAATCCTTGACAAACTCTTGGAGTCTTCTATCACTAGACTTCCTCAAATCAAACCCATCAATTGTTCTCTTCCAAAATGAATTTGATTTATAGAGAATTATTTTTGTGCTTACCACCACACAAATGGACATGTGGTAGATAGATGTGGGTATTTTAAGATGTTTTTCCAAAACCTTATCTATTGAAAAGAGGTCCCAAAGGATATTATCTATGTTCCCTCAAACCTAGCCTTGAATGTCTTTAGGAAATCCATCCTTGAACCTCTTCCTACACCCATTGTTGTGAAAACCCATAATCAAAGCCCTCAACACAATGAGGTCCCTTCATTATATTTGGTCCTTACTGAGATTGTAACTATATAAACCATAATCAAAACCCCAACCAATCCACTTGTTAACCAAGTGCAACCTTCCCAACTTCCGTTTGTCATCATCACTAAGGAAGAGTCAACCTTAACCCAACCACTTATTGACTAAGTATAACCTTTTCAACTATCCTTTGAAACCACAATTAAGGAAATAAACTTACCTCTTCCACTTCCATTTTTAATAGAGAAAAACTCAACCTAACCCAACCTACCTCTTCAACCTACCCTTTTAGTGGATCTAACCCAAACTAAAAATACCTTGCCTATAACCAGTCTAACCTCATCTCAAACCAGCCTAACCTCAACCATAACTAAATCAATCATATTCATTTATAATATACTCATTTTCATCTAGATAATGACATTGTATTTGATTTGATTCCATTTTGAACAAGGTCAAATATTTTTCATATTACCTCACCAATCAAACCAAAATAATAAGCAAACCTAACCAAAAAACCAAATCAACCATCCAAATTATCTCACTCAACCAATCACACCAACATCTAGACTAAATCAATCAACCACTATTAACCCAAATTTTGATCTAAATCTAACTAGATCATATATCAACCTAGACTAAAATCAACCCTTCAATTGGGATTTATTAAATCTCACCCACATTTTTATCTAAGTTACCCATACTTTACCTAATCTCCCTCATTATAACAACCAGACATTCTTATCCAATAAGTCTTTATTCCAAGATGGTGTTGCTAACATCATTTCTAAACCTCAAACCCACTAAAGCCCAATCTAGCAGCATTTCCCTCACCCTAGTATCATAGAGGAAATCCCTCCTAAACCACCTCCTACAACTTAAACTCTAACTAACAACTAATAACTAACAAACCTTGGGAGGTTAATGAAGTCATCCTCATCACTCTTAAACCCTTTTTACTAACCACCATATTCACCTGAATCCTTTTTCACCTCAACCGTTCATGAAAAGAGCATCTAGGGGAATTCTCCCTCCAAAATCTTTGACCAATAATAACCCAAACATTAACTAATAACCAAATCAAACCTTAACCTTTTTCCTACCAACATTAACCAATGACCAAACTAACCCTTGACACTTATGCCTCAACCTACACCTAGCCTAACACCAAACCAACCTTAAAATTAAACAAACCTTGACCTTGACCAACCTTTTATCAATAACCCAAACCAACCTAAACCAAAATCTAAACTATAACCAACCACTATCAAGCCTAAAATCCAACTCAAACCTAATTATCATCACCTAACTAACCTTCCTCTTACTTCATCAATCTAGAATATTTTCCATATCTAGTCAAGTGTTGGAAAATAACTGAGGGACATCTAGTCTCTAGATTGGCATAAACCATTTAAGCATACATATGGATCTGGGGTATATATAAATCTAAACCCCTCAATGCTTTGCATTTACATCCTTTTTTTTTTCAAACCAAGTTATTAGTCATCTTGTGTCTAACTTAAGCCCATCCCTTATTTTATACAATTTCACCTCCTTATTTTAAGGACAAATGATTAAAACAAGACCATGTGATTATCCATCATAGCCTTCTCCTAATCCTAAACATGGGTAACATGGCTTTACTCATGGCATGATTCTCATGGATACTTTTCATCCCTTATAGGATGAATCCCCATGATCATTTTCACTTAAACCTCTTTTACCCATCATTAGCCTTCTTTTGTTATATTTTTTACTCTATAAAGGAAAGCCTTAAGACTATATATATTAGTACATGTCTAAACCATCATTAAAATAAATTTGGGATACCAAATATCACTTGGGTTAAAAATATCTAGCCTTTAGATTGTTCCCTTAAAGGATAGCTTCCGAAAACTATAAAAAATTGATTAAAAGGTAGACTAATACCTTAAAGGACATCTATCAAACACAAATAAATCGAAAGCTTAGACCACTCCCTTGAAGTATGGTTAAATCAAACTTTTGGCAAGAAATAATTTGGAAGAATCCCTTATCAATTAACTTCCCAAACCTACCAAATAAAAATACCTAAATTTAAATAGTCAAAAGTCAAGGAAAAGCAATCCCAAATAATTCTTCCATCAACTTTCACACAATATTTGTAGACTTATTGTATCGATTAGTCTACACCTAACATAAGGTATGGACTTGTCTATAATGGTTCTTAGGTCAGCTACAGAAGGGATGATTCATCCTCATAAGAAGGCTACACTATTGTCCAGTCACCTACCATCCATATCCCCTTTTACCCTCTCTAAAAATAAAGTTATTTTGAGCATACTTAACATTACATGATCAATCTAACTCTTTTATAAAATTAACTCATAATATGCAAAGCATGACCAGTGTTTATATTCATAAGCCTACCCATCTTGCTATTATTATCTTTGTCAATAGGAGCATTTATCCTCCTCCTACTTTCATGACTAATTGTAAAGTTGTATGTCTTCCCCTTTTGAGTCATTAGAACACCAACCACCAAGTTAGTACCCTTTCACTAATAAATGGGTCCCCTTCTACCCAAACCAGGTGGTACACCAAATTGGATAACCAATTTGACCACTACCAACAAATTTTTTTTCATAAAAACCACATTACCACAACCATTCACCCATCAGAGGGAACCTTATTCTCCACCAACCCAACCATGCAAAGAACCTCAACCATTAGTCATTTTGGCCTACCATTCACATTTTTTATGACCAAACCTTGCCTTGGTCATTTTGATGACATACCTACCTCATCATACTTGATGAAATAGCACTACATTTTGCACACAACCACTAAGGTGCATCAGAGCATGACCCTTCATGATCCTGACACTTGTGACCATTTTTTTATTCTCAAGATCACATCTTACTTTTAGATACCTAAAATCACATTGAAATTACATACGAAACTTTATTTTATAGGAGTAACCCATATCATCTATGCCTAAAATTATGGCATGGTTACCCTATTACTTGTCCTTCTTGTAGTAACCTTTATTTACCAACTACCTCAACTATGATAACTTAATATATTTGAAATATATTATATCATACTTATTCAAATTTTATGCACTTGTTCATTCTTAAATGCCCAACCAACCAAACCAACCTTATCACCTACTTATCCTCTTATCAAACTTGAACCCCATTTTGCTTTACCTCATTGATTCCTAGTTTTAGGGGGAACACCTCCTCCCATACTTGGGGCATCCAACCTTTTACCAACCTTCCATTTTTGTTTTGTATCTTGTTGATACAAAATGTACAACAAAAAGGGGCAAAATTTAGACACTAGAAAACTATACACTATGGCTCTAGATCTTGAATTAACCGTTAAACTACCCTTTGGCCCCCTTTAGGTTAGATTATTTACCAATTACCCCATTAACACACACTTTCACCTAGTTACCCCTTTAGTTAATTTAATCATTTAATTAAATTAGTTAAACTTATTTCCACCTCACCTACCCAAACCTATGGATAACATATCAACACCTATCCTAAAGACTATTTTCACCCTAGCATTTAATGTCTTAACTCCATATGATTCTTCCTCATGCATCCCCATTCCCAATTTATTAACCTAAGACCAATTTTCAATCTCTTAACCACCAATAATTGGTGAAAATGGCTATTTTTTATATATTTAGACTATTTCTCCTTAACCATCATTGATCACCCCTCAACCGATGCCAGTTGACTAGGACTAGTGATGGTTACTTAACAGTAGCCAAAGACCCATGCTCAGGAGGTTGGAATGATAAAGGATGGAATGAGACCATTTAGAAAAAATGAAAAATTTACTCTTGGTAAACTAGAGTTAAACCAAAACTAGAAAATGACCAAGGAAGCACTTTTAAGATTTCAACACTAAGGATTCTAGGGTTGTTACTCTACCCATGTAACTCCAGATTCCCAAGTGGTTGCTTTTAGCTTCAAGACTTCTCTAGGACATCAAGTACCAAAGGTAAGTATTATGCACTAGTTTTCATTTAAATTTTTTGGTTTAGTAGCTTAGACCCTACACCCACTTCTAAACCTCTCCCCATATCCCTCTTGTGTTTTGAATCTTGCAACTCTAAACACCTTCCTCTTCACTAGAAAACCCATTGACCATTCTTAACCATTTGAATGTTAAAACCCAAACCTAGTTACCTCTACTTCCTTTTTTTCCATGACCATTAACCCACCTCAATAAACTAACCAAAACCCTTCTACAACTCACCCAAGTCCCTTATTCACCCAAGGCCAATCTATCAAAACCTACAATAACCTCCAATGGTTATCTTCGACCATCAATAGTCACCTTTTTACTAGTGATGGTTAACCCTAACCACTAATGATCATACCTTAACCATAAATAATCACTATGTAACCTTATTCATCCAAAATATAAATCTTAAAACACCTACCCACCTTAACCAAAATCCTTGTTTCTCAATCCCTATCACTATACAAATCTAACAGTAACAACCTAAACCACACCTTAATAGTTTAACATTTATATTTAGTGTTATTTTGTTAAAACAAGAATTTGTTTTGAAGAGTATTTATTTAATTTATGATTATATACTTTCATTACTTCATGTAACCTCTTTTAT